>OX578134.1:57801094-58401094 GCA_951213105.1 Amaurobius ferox
AAATATTATAAATAATTCTAGTATTTCAGACTAGTAACTTTTCTGAACGTGCTAGTCTCTGTGTTTGGGTTTATAAAAATATATATAATTCTATCTGTCGGTTGTGAGAAAACGTAAGATTTATTTAAATGGAGAAGCTATATTTTATCTTCCTGCTCACAATTTATCTTTTCTCATTTATAGATTTCTTTGAAGTAATATTGCTTCATTTTCGCGTTATGGAATTATCTACAGAATTATTTTAAAATAAAATCTAAGACACTGCATTGTGTACAACTGCAGTCTATGTAAATTTTTCATTAACATTTATTCGCATGATTGCATCGATAAATCAATTATATCAGTAGATGTAGAGTATAAGTGTGAAATATTTTAATGCTTTATACTTATAAAAATTTAATAAGACATTTTTTTTTAAATCAAAGACAGCACTTAGCATTTCAGTTTATGTAGTTAAGTACATTAAATTTGTTATTGATTTCTTTTTGCTGTAAATGCGTTTTTTTTTTCATAAACCTCTTGGAAGTGACCTAGATAGCTGTATAGCTGTTTATTAGGTACTCAGTGATTACATATTCACGTTTATACTCATATAGTTAACATAGCTTTCAAAGCAATTTGGAGTTCAGATATCGACAACTTTTTATACTTGAAGGCAGCGATCAGTTTCTGCATTATTATTTTTTTTTGCAATGACGTCATTAAAGATATAAACTTTATATGTATATGAATTAGAAGTTAGTTAATGTAAACACAATGTTGAGTTTTTTTTTTTTTTACATTATGCTTCCGAAAACACTTATGATTTATAAACGCATTAAAAATAAAAGATACATAAAATGATCTCCTATAATCTGTAAAGATTCAAATTTTTAGAGGATTAACTTTTATTAATATTGGTTAGATTATAAAGATTCATTCTCATAAGTATAATATTACCTGCATGTATTCATGTATAAATTATTTTAAAAAAAAAATTAGAAATTTATGAAAATAATTATGATTAAAATTATGAAAATAAAAAAAGTTTCACACCTTTACTTGATGCCAATACTGCCGTCGTGTTCACTCGGAGTACGATCACGTTAAATATGTGGGTTCGTAAGTCCTTCCGAGAGGTTGGTGGTAGGGGAAGGAGGGTACGGTCCCTGTGGATGCCTCCCTCACTGGGTTCCGGTCTGAATTGGGTGGCACTTCCCGGCCAATAAATACCTTACACCATTCTGGTAGGTCGGACGGTCTATGTCTCAACAATAACACATTTACTTGAAAATTACAATATTTTGTAGAAAACATCACAGAAAAAAATCTGGAACAATTCCTTCCTATTTTTGCAACACTGCTTTTTGTAATATTTTAGTGGATAGCACTATGAATTAAATAACTATTATAAGACTATTCTATTTATTTAGCGACCTATTTGGATGCGAATCCTATATTTTAAAGTCCCTTTTATTTTCAAGAAAAAGTTTAAATTTTATTTAATTTTCTAGGGTAATACAAAATAAAAATAATGTAATAGGTGTTGCCGGCGTCATAAAATTCTATTGTAGGTCGCACATGGCCCGTTGACCGTAGATTTAATTAAGTAAATGTAGATGGTTGACGTATGATTAATGTAGAAATTTGGTGATTTTGCCAGCTTCCATGGAGATTCACTAATTGTTAGCATATAGTTGTTTTCTTTCTGTTATATTGGCTAATCCTTGCTAAATGAGCGCATAATAAGCGTGAAACCAGTCCATCATTTCTGTTATTTGAAACGGAACTGGATTTTAACTTTGTTAAAGTCCCTAGAGACAGGTTTTATAAGTATATATATACTCTTGTTTATATGTGAGTACGTTCTTGATTATGTATGTTTCTATTAGCAGCAAGAGACAGAGGGGAAAACGCATGAAAAGAAATATAGTGAACAACTCTGTTACTCATTATAGATTGATGTGAAACACCACTCCGCCATAATTCAAAGGGGTCAAATTTGAAGACCTTTGTCTGGAACTACGGTACAAAGTACGTAGGGAAAG
The DNA here is from genome assembly GCA_951213105.1 of Amaurobius ferox. Lineage (NCBI taxonomy): Eukaryota > Metazoa > Arthropoda > Arachnida > Araneae > Amaurobiidae > Amaurobius > Amaurobius ferox. Next base: position 57,803,122 of record OX578134.1, read on the forward strand.
ATTTCGATATTTTTTGGTTTTTTGAAATATTTATTTTAATTACTTTTACTCATATCATTTCAACAACCCAACTAAATGATATTATACACACTCTGTGGAAAGTTATTTCTTTCTTTCGACCCAGACCTTCCGACCTACTTGAATGTGTAAGGAATCTGAACGACCTGCACAATGCCACCCCATTTAAACCGGAACCCAGTGTTGGCGACATCCACAGGGAGCGTCTTTCTCCTGCCACCAATCTCTGGGAAGGATTTTGGACCCACATATTTAACGTGCCCGTACTACACTTAAGCACGGCAATGGTTTGGGCAGAGCCGAAATTCGAACTCGGATCCTCCGAGTACAATCACGTGTCTTAAGCTATCCCACTCTGTGGAAAGTTCTGGATAAAACACACGACAAGAGAAATTCTATCCAATCTTAAAAAAATCATCAAAATTCGACAAGTTCCTTAAAATCTTCAAAAGTCGATAAGTCTCCGATATCTCTCCAAATTCTTACCAATGTAACCGAATTTGTCTTCGAGGTCAAGTAAAAAAGTTCTTCAAATTATAACAATATTTCGTATACCTAACAATACTTCTATTACCTACACTATGATGCCTCTCCCGTTTCATCTCCATTATTAACACTTTACAACAAAGTTGAAAAGTGTTTATGACTTTGTTCATTCTGTCTGTCTGTCTGTCCTTTAGAACGATAACTGCCGTAAAAATAACTTAATCAAAATAAAAGTTTAGTATGCTGTTCAGACGGTTTGTAGGACCTATAGGAATATAAATGAATAACATCGCCCAATTAGTTTTGGATTGAACCCGGGTTGAAAAAATGAAATACATTGAACCCAATGGGACCTAATTTTTCAAACATTTTTTAAGCGGACTTAAAATTCACAAATTGCTTCGAAAATATTGGGTAATATTCAAATTGTTCCATAAAATATATAAACAAATATTCAGCAAAATATATTCAGTAGTTTTTTTAAGTGAAAATAAAAATATTAATTACACCTCTTATATGAAGCGATCACGTGACCATGATATGAAAAAATCACATGACCCACTTCAAAATGAAATATGGCATCCATCTTGTCTCAAAATCGTGATTTTTAAAGTTCTTTTTAATTCATATTGAGTGTTGTATCCGTCCTAAAGCCGCTTTATTTCTGCTTAAATTCTGTGCATCTACATACTAAAACAACGCAATTACAATATATTTGAGTTTAAATGATCATCCAAATTTGACTATTTCTACAACGAAGCCTATTTTTCACTTATGTAAAATGTAAATAGCAAAATATGTAGAATGAGTTGTATAAGAACTGCTGCATATCTTTAACACAAAATTGTTTAGCTTATGGAGTCTGCATAGCTGATATGAATGAAATATTGATTGATTCTACAGAGAGAAGGACGATTTTTTTCGATGAAGTTGTAAGCATAGAGTTAATTTACTTGTAGCTCAATGGTCTTAATTTTTAAATAAAATATATTATTATAGTATTGTGATGAATGAAATAAATGGGGAAATGTTATGGATGAAATTTTGCTTTGATAGAGAGAGCCAGGCGTGTTATTTTTTCTATGACGTCATTTGAATGAATTTAAGTTATTTTTGATGAAGTTTTCAAATATAATATATTATCGTAGTATTATGATAATTTTAAAAATATTACCGAGGAATGTATCGAATTTTAGAGATGTTTAAATCAGGCAATTTATATTTCAATGCCGTTATTTGAATGAAGTTCATTCTTTTCGATGAAGGTTTAAGTTTTCAAATATAATAGATAAATGTAGTATTGTGATAAGTTTTAAATATTACCGAGGAATGTATTGCATTTAAGAGACGTTTAAATAAAATTGCATTGAATTTGGAGAGTGTTCCATAATCAATGCTTTAAGCATGATTGATCCTTCTTGTATTTCTTACATGATTGCCTCACATCCTAAGATATTTCACATTAAAAGATGAGGTAAGATAAATTGAATGTGAGATAGAAGTGAATCATTTTATCCCATCGCGTAGTGATTAGTTCAGAGTAAATTACGCCACGAAGTAGTTATGAAAGCAATTAAGAAAAGGGAAAGGGCAATGGAATATTAATTCAATCCTTATTACGTATCTAATTAAACTCTCATTTAATTATCACGAAATTATTTTATTGCTTACAGAGCCTGAGATAAATTCATTAGGCGCATACTCTTCCGTTCCTTTCAATTATAAATTTTATTTTTTTACACAAATTTGGGTTCATTAAAAAATGATATTTTCAGTACACTGAGTGAATGAAACATTCAAAACATTCATTAAAAGATACAAAATACTTCCCAAAAACTGCTTTAAAAAAACTGAAGAAATTACTTCATTTGTAAAATAAATAAGTAAAGATATCCAATTTTGAAGAAAAATATTAATTCTTTATGTGAACTCTCTCTTAATTTCTTCCTCCAGAACATGCTTTTATTCCTATTTACTGTTTTTATTTGCTTTTAAAAATGCTAGTAAAGTATGCTTGTCCATTCCTTTATATTATATATTAAAGTTCCTTTTTCTTTTCGGACGTAACTAATTTAGTTCGAAAAACTAGCTGTTTTCTGCAGTTTGCAACTGCTGCTCTCCTTTCTTGGTTAAAGAAATAGCTCACTCAGATTCCGCAACAGGCCATTACTTAATACTGCTCTCTTTTCTCTCAGAGATAAAGTACATTTAATGTCTTTCATTCTTTATTTGATGTTAGCAAATTTAGCAATTTTAAAATTCACAATTAGTTTTTACAGTTTTCTAACAAATTTTTTGGCATTCCTATGTTAGTCATTGGTATTTCTTCTCTGTTGCTATTTCTTGGTCCCTTCTTTTAGTTTTTGCTGCTTTCAAATTGGCAACGCCCGAATAAGTGGCGTGACTATTTTATGGCGGTACTTTTATTAGAATAAAAATCTGTCTCATTTATCCCGGTTAGAATGTCGCTATTTGCCTTCAATACTGTCTTGATACCTTCACTTATTACTTTCCTTATATACATAGTATAATGTATAAGGAAAGTATTGTGACGGGGTCGAAAATTCGAATTCGAGTTTTCGACGGGAGAGCACGTTTCAAGCATCCCTGATCACGAATCGAACATTTTTGAGGTGATGTCTGTGTGTGTGTGTGAAAGTATTTGTGTGTGCCCGTGAGTCTGTGGAGACAATATCTCACGAACGAATGCAGCGATTCGAATGAAATTTGGTACCAAAATTACAATCCGTGAATACTGGAAGCCTATTGGTTTTATACACATTCGAATGTTCAGAACCCACCTAAATTGTCGACTGAAACTTTTAAAAAGTCACCAAAAAATCAAAACATTAAATAAAGTTACGCAAATAGACATTTCTTATTAAATTTTTCATTAGAAAACTACTAACATAAATTTCAGAACGCTATTAGGAACCGTTCTCGAGATATTGTACATTTTTCAAAAAAATTACCAGAAAATTATATAAAATAATAATAAAAAAATTCCTATTGAGAAACATGTTCACTTTTCATATGTAATATCATGCAACAAATTTAGGGACATCATTCTCGTGGATTTAGCTCCTGCCATTCATGAGGAAATATACTTAAGTAATACTTTTGTATTTGAACGCCGATAGTCTGCTATAAGAATAACTTATTTCTCCGTGCATAACTCTTGGTGAGATTTTGGACACGAATTTGGCGGAATGTCGCTACTTGACGACTTTTTTAAATGTTACCAAATTAATGAAAATCTCGCCAAATGAATAAAAATGACGATAAATCAATGAAAATGACGACTCATTGACGAAAATTCAATATCTTGGAAATAATATAAGTATCTACTATAAGAGTAACCTATTTCTTTTACTGTAAAAGTAGTAAATTCATTGCACAATGTAAGGAAAGTCATGTGCTGCTCACACTATATTTTTGGTTTTGTGTCATTATACTAAAAAAGGATTTTTTTTTATGAACTTTTTGCTTACGAGTGGGACATTGTCAATTACAAACGAAGAATCTCTCAAAAAGACAGGTATTTGACATACCTTAACCCAAACAGTTCGATCCCCCCTTGCAAGCATTGCCAATGTCTGTAAAGGAGGATCGAACTGTTTGGGATAGGGTATGTCAAATACCTGACTTTTTGAGAGATTCTTCGTTTGGATTTGATGCTGTCCCACCCGTAAGCAAAAGGTTAATTCAACATTTATTCTGAAACAAAACTGTCTCGTGGTACAGGCGTCTTTTATTTATTCGACAGGTTAGGAACTAGAGAGTATTCTAGAATATCAGAAACGGTCGAAATCCGAAACAAGTATATTTTATCTTACAAATGCATTTTGGTCACTGATAAACTTAAATAACGTATAGGGAAGAGTGGGGCACAATGGATGCCCCCCCTCTCGTTATATATACTCGTCAAAGTTGAAATTGCAACACCATGAAGGAATGAACGTATCCATATGAAAATCACAGTACCGGTAAAGAGAGAGTATATACAAATGAGTTTTCGAGTTTTACGAATAATTATCGTGTCACGTGGCACGCAGTTTTGGGTGATAAAGACCAGCAGACGGCTCGTCCCGTAAACGCTATCAGCAACAATTTGCAGCAGCTGAACTTGTGAAAAAGGAAGAAGCGATGCCTCGAAGACGTCAGCGAGCTGTATACCAGCAGTTAATGGCTGGGGGATGAGACCATATCCTGGAGCTGCGTGACGCGGGTTTGTCGATGCGTTCAACTGCTACGCATATTGGTCACGACGTGAGTACATCCAGCGATGTGTGGCACGACGGACGCAGGAACACCAGAGAACACGCTGAAGACCGCGTGGATCGAACAGGCTGACGACAGAGCGCACAGACCGGCAGATTCGCCGAGCAACTCGTCGAGACTCGTTCGAAATTGACATCTGAAACAGCCTGCCACCGTCAACGGATGCACCTGCATGTACCCAAACCATTCGCAACAAGTTGCATTAAGTATGACTGCGTGCACGGCGACCAGACACTGGGGTGTCATTAAGCGCTCGACACAGGGATGCACGTTTGGAGTCGTGTAGTCGCCATCGCAACTGGGCCAATGAATGACATCGGGTATTGTGCGGAACTGCGTGCCGCTTTGGAGGCTGCATGGCAAGGATTATTTCATGCAACCATTAATAGCTTCATCGATAATATGTATCACCGTTTAGCTGCCCGTGGGGGCCACATTCTTTACTGAATAAGCAGGTTTATTTTGCATATCTTTGTTTGTTCTTTTAATTATTTGCATAGGACTCACTCTTCTACCAGTACTGTGATTTGCCTACGGCTAATTACATTTCTTCATGATGTTGCAATTTTACTTTTGATGAGTGTATGACAACACAGTCTTCATGTGCTATATCCAAAAATAATGTTCTCAACTCATTAAGCAATTTTGCAACCACATTGCTTAATGTTCTCAACTCATTAGGCAGCGTGGTTGACAGATGGCAAAAATAAAAAATTTCAAATGTACAAATTCCCTTTTCTTTAGTTAAGAATTGCAACTTCGAAGAAGTGTCTCGGTACAATATAAAGATAAGGATTTTGTCTTTTTATATCAAATCTGACTATATTCAATAAATTCAAAATATGTTTATTTTATTTGCATTTGTTGTCGAACTTCCATATGGGGCACAATGGACCACAATACCTGGGGTACAATTGACCATAGTCTACTGTACCTTAGATTCTTCCATAGGTTGGACAACAGTCCCTTTTAATAAATACTGATAAATTATTTCGCTCTAATAAATAAATTTAAGCATGATTTATGTTCTAGTTTACACACTTCAAGTGTTATAACTCAGATTTTCAAATATTGCAAATGAAAATGGAACTAATGAATTTATTAAGTATAAGAGAATAAATGTTAAGGATTTGATAACGCGATGTCTTACACACTATATTTTAAATCTATAATTAATCAAACAGAATTTTTAAAATAATATTTTAAGCTAATTAATATATTTCTAGTTCAAGATCTTGGTATATTGGTGTGAAATCAATGTAGAATGAGGGAAATCAACCATCTACAGAATAATAATTAAAACTATTTTTAAATCTTAGAGCTAGGGCCATATCCTGGTAAATGTATAAAAATATGCAAGTATAATATATACTTTCAGAACCTGCATTTAAATATGGCAGCACTATCACGACTAAGCCATTGTTCAGTGTGAAGAAGTAAAATTTAGATAGAAGAGAAGAGAAATATTGATTATTTATCAATAATAAAATAATTTCAAAAAATCTATTCACTATAATTATGTTATTATAAGTATAAATTTATTTTAAAACTATCTTAACACATTTATTTTTCTTTTTAGGAATACCACACAAACCACAGAAAACTAGTAAAGGAATTGTGCCAAATGAAGTCATGAAGCAGGGTGAAAAACTGTTATTGATAATAATCGAACCATTCCTTAAATCTGCAGAAACAGGTATTACAAAACATGTAGGACTTGTACTTTTGACAATAACACACTTTCAGTGTGTTATGTTCAAAAGTACAAGTCCTCAAAAATAAGAGCTAAGTGAAAAGTGAGAACATATCATCCATTAGGTTTTTGTCATACTATGCAATGCAAATAGATGGGTATTATCAAAGGAAGAGGAAGAAATGTTGGAAAATTTCATTATAGATGCTGTTAGAATACATAATGGACTTACATTTAAATTGACAAGAAAATTCGCTTATGAATTTGCAATGATTAATCAAAAGAATATGTCGTAGTGACAAAATTTTCACCATCTGGAGAAATTCTGCCTTTACTAAATGTTTTATGTTATTCAATAATTTTAAGATGAAAATTGTTATCAAAAATACCAGCTGTTGTACCAAATCAAAATATTCTTGAAGAAACCATGTAGAAAGAAGAGAAAAATTTAAAACAAAAATCCCCTCTTCAATTAAAGCCAGAAAGAATATTCAAAAATAGTTAATTACTGTTTGAAAGGAAGACAAAAGCAAAATCGAAGCCCCACAATCTGGTTCAAAGAAAAGAAAGTAAATTATCGTGAAATATATCCGAAAGTTCTAATTATTCTAAAGGCAATATGTCTATTTATAGTGAAACTGAAAACATTTTCCAGCATGATTTTTATATTTAAACATAGAAGTAAATATTATTTCGATTGTATTCTTATAAAATTTCTTACAAAAATATTACATTAGTTTAGTCGTTGAAAGTATTGTTATAAACCATGATCTTGTGCAATGAATGCGACAAAATTCTAATTAAGATGTCTTTTTTTCTGAAAAAATTGAGGCATCTGTCATAGTAATTCAAGATATTGTAATATGCCTTCCAGGACCTAGGACAGGACAATATATACTATTGTAGACTCTCAGTTGTACATAAATATTTTGGTGTGTCATTTGCAAATTTTAATCTCCGTTAATTATTGCTTTATGGATTCAATATATTTCATTCACTCCACCCCTATTTTGAACACTATTTGGAAAAAAACATTTAGATATTAAAAAGTAACAGTTGCAATATTGAAATTTTAATAAAAAATGTATAACCATTAAAAATTGAAATTCAATAACTTACTGATATCTATTTGTTGTGTTTACATACTAAATGCATTGTTTTAATGTAGAGATGAATCATTTTCATATTTCTCAGAGACTTTAGCCATGGTCCATAGTGCCCCATGGTGTGGACCATTGTACCCCAACCCCGGGGGGCAATGGTCCACTTTGTCATTTGTCATTTAAAAAATTCTACAGAAATGCGAAACTACAATTATTGTTATTAAATAGGTATATCATAAACCTGAATATATAGCCAATATGTACAATCATTTGAAGTGATAATTCTGCTCATTAAGAAAGAAAAGAAAGCTTTAAAAGAAAAACGTTAAAATGTATGAAAGTGGTCGATTGTACCCCACCCTTCCCTATATCTTTTCACAGATTGGTACAACGTCACTGACATTATTGGCATACGCTCGTGAACAGTTATGACTACGTTTATTGTCTGTCACAGTCGTAAACATGTTTAAAAATTGTGTGGCGTGCCTGAATATCTAAAAATCGATTAAGTAAAACTAATATTTATTGTCTTCTGAATTCGCGTTTCGTTCATTTCAGGTGTTGATTCCTACTAATGATACAATAGATAAATAATAAATAACCTACATATAGATAAATATCCAATATATCATTTGCGAAAGCTAAATAACACAATGCTAAATAACACATTGGTAAATAACGCATTGCTAAATAACACATAGCTAAATAATATATTTATACTAGATATTTTACACCTACACACTTAATCACAGTTGTTAATAATCAGTTTTAATTGCTGGCAGCGAAAGGATATCAAATTTGTGTATTTATTGTTATTAAAGGGGAAATCTGTGTAAGTTTTTTTTTTTGAAAATGTCTTTGCATCATCATCCCTAATTCGAATTTTTGAAATATTGGATTTTTTTTTCTTTGACCGGGAAGCTGATACAAATCGAGTGAGACCCAAACCGAGATTCTAGCTAGAGAGGGAGTGCTCGATATTTAATCAAATTGGTTTTGGGATTTTTATCATTCCTTTGCGCCGTCATTGCTAATTCGAATTTTAACATTATGCATTCTTCCCATGGTTTGAGACAGATGGAATAACAATAAAACCTAGATTCTAGATATAGTGGACATGCTGGATAATTTTGATACATCCCTACTTCACTCAATCGCGTAAGTGCATATAATATAGATATACAGGGTTCCTAGTAAATGTCCAGAAGAACCCAATGAACTATACACTAGGGGAGCTGCAATCAATTTTATTCGATTTGTCATGGTAACTTTAGATATGACCTAATATACACAGGCATGAACTTTTCTTTACGAAGTTATTAGGAAGCTTTAGAATTTTCCCAGGAATCCTAGGAAGGAAAAGAATGAAAACATTCCTAGGAATGAAAAATTATAAAACATTGGGATGCAAAATCCAAATTATGGAATTTCCGCATATTCAATTCAATATAGAAATTATTAAATAAAGACACAGTCATACAAGAAGTATTATTAAATTGTACTTCGCATATTATAAATATAATGAAGTCAATGGTCTTGTTTTATCTTTTAATTTCATTGCAAAACATATATCAATACCTTCTAGTTCGTGATATGATGTATAAGAGATTAATTATATTAATAAATAGTAATTATGAAAAGAGCATCTTTAAATTCCCCTCACTGAAATAATTAACTCAAGAGATATGTTAAGATACGCTAAAGAAATCTGGAAACGACAAAATTAGTATTTTATGAAGTTGTGTTCATAAAAAATGAAGTGTAAGAGCATTAATTAAATATTTCATTAATTATCATATTAATCCGCTGGAAATTTGACTTTTTCAAAATAAAGAGCCCAATATTTTTTGCATAGAACGCAATATAGTAAGATATTTATTTAACTGCCAAAATATACAACATACGAAATACGTATATATCCCTATGGTCATGTCAAATGAAAAACAAAAAATATTTTAGTAATATAAAGAAAAATATCTGATGTGGGCAGCACATGACTTTCCTTATATAATGAAATGAATTTAGTACTTTTACAATCAAAAAATAAGATCCACGGCGCCGTGTTTTTATCGTTGAATTGTACATTTGGCGATTTTCCGGATGGCAACATGTAACACTATTTCAAAATACTCAATTAAGTTATACTTCGGGCAACTCTAAATAAACAATACTGATAGCATCCTCAATAAGCGATATAGTCCATATATTAAAATACCTTAATAATTAGGTAATCAATTAGGCGTAATTTTAATTAATTTAGCGTTATTTTTGCACTTTAGTCAATATTTTTTTTCCAATCTGGGGCGAAAGATAATCTATACGTTTAATAAAGTATGTAAAATTTTTGTATAAGCATACATATTAAACACTGGAATTTGTTTTTTAGCTTGGAGTCTACATTTAATATAAAGCACTTATAGATATGATAAACGTTAAATTGTGCATCAACAATGTTTCTATATTTCAATAGAATGTTTCTATAAACGATCGCTAAATAATTGATATAAAAATTCACGATATCCGAAAAGGAACATTAAAAAAAAAAGGTGGGAAAATTCAGAAGCCAAGGGGACTTTTTTTCTTTCTTATGTTTTACCTCAAGGTTTGCAAAAAAAAAATCACAGCATTAATTCTAATGTGTGATTCGTTAAATGTATTATAACGTTCATGAACAGTAAAATAATGAAATACACTAAAATTTAAACAGTAAAACAATTAATTCCACAATAAATATTCAGTATTCTCAAATTTTACTAACATTTTATTCTTTATAAATAGTATTATTCACCATTAAAGTTTATAAAATTTATTAATATTATTAATTAAAATTTTATAAATTAATTTTTTAAATTGTTAATTAACATTTCATTATTTACCATTCGTTCTTTCTGCTATGCATTTGTGACATTTCAAGAAATATTTATATTTTTATGACGGAAGGATCCACCTTGCAGTATAAACGCACATAATCAAGTTAAGTTGTCCCCGAATATAAAAGGGAAATTAAATATAAAACCGATTTTACGAGTATTTTATACGAATAATTTTATTAAGAATATGAATTACAATTTAAAATAAACCAACTTACTTATTTTAAAAGTCAAGCTGAAATCTTGTTAATTCATGTTAAAAATTAATTCAGGTATTGTAGAAAATTCAAAGAAATAAATTTGTTTAAAGTGTTTTATTTAAAAACGTGCTTGAATTACCAACTACAAAATTATTTCACAGTCCGTATGCGGTCTGCTCTTCTGAACACAACCCTATAAAAATACAAAGACGCGGCCAATTGATTTAAATTAACATTAAAGAAATTTTAAGCAAGCGTACACTCTCAATATTTTTAGAACAACCCGTTTCCTCTTAGCCAGGATATGTGTTCTGGATCTGGAGAGGTTAAGCCATAGTTATTCGGTCTACGTCTATCTAGCTGCTAACGTGTTCGACGCGCAACTTTCTAAATTGTTGACAATTTTTACGGCGACATAGCAAAATTATTTTTTATTAAATATGTAATTTTAAAATATTATCGGTATGTATGGACGGTACTAAAATGTATTTCACTTTTAATTTTTCTCAATTTTCTTAGAGAAAATAATAATGTTATCGGTTTTGGACTTAAATAAGGGCCGTCTAAATAGCAGCAGTTGAAAAAATATGCCTGCCCATTAAAAAAAAAAATGAAATGACATGCAATGGCAGGTTTAGTGCCAACATGAAATCCACACCAAAAAGTTATTCCAATATCAGTGTTTTTCCTTGGTCATTTTAACCTTCGAAAATAGTCATTTAAAATGGAACCATGTGCATAAAAAACATGCCCCGGCTATTCACACTTAAATCTTGAAGATATTTTCTAAATAATGGTAATTTCCTATAATGAAAATAATTGTCACGAATTTAATTTTTTAAAATTATTTAGAAGTCAGAGCAACCAGAATCCTTGTCTGGGATCCTATGCGAAAATAAAGTACAAAGCTCAATAATGTACAGTTATAAATAAGTATGGGAAGGGATATACAACAAACTGTTCATACATGTATCACTAATGTTACAAAAATGACAAGAAACTAAAAAAATCTGATGTGGGCAGCACTTGACATTTCCCTACAAAATCAAATTTATTTTCTCTTTCAGTATCCATTGAGTTCAATTGCCCAAAATAACACAAATATTTATTCGATATTATATCTTTTCCATTTGATAATTTAATGCATTTCAAAACGTCTCCAGCTTCTCAAAATTACAAAACATTAAGTATATCGCGAACGGTTCATCTTCGATGGTTCAACGGTTCTAGTAATATGGGATTGATCCCACTTGTTTCGCCATCAAAAATGACGTAGAAAACAAGAATGTAATTCATATATTTAAGCATATTTAGTCTTTTATGTCAGATTTTGACAATTTTTGCGGACCATTTCCCAAAAAATTAACGGTTATGGTACTCCGAATAGTACCAAAATATAATCAGCAGCAGAGTGACCCACAAGTGACTTACTTATAAAACTATTTGATAGAATGAAAATTTGGTAACTACTAGGAAAAACATAGTTAGCTCACCAAAATTCCGTAAACCTTAATATCTCGATAATGATTAATCTTAGAGTAATAGGGTTGGCTTTATTCGTTTTATCGTTAAATATGTGTATAAAACCAGCATTGATACATTTCAGCATATTTAGTGTTATACCGAGTGGTCAGAATTAAAACACCCCTACTCTGAGCTCTCTATACATCGAACTACTCAGTGTAAAAGCTCCAAAATTGTTGAACCTACTATTCAAGACATGGGGAAAGGGATTACGCGAAAAAAAATTAGTTCCAGAAACACCGATATGTGGCGCTGTACAACAGAAAATATGCTGAAAAGACACAAAATACACATTTGTAACACATTTTAATCGAACGTACCAAACATTCATATCACAAGGACCTTAACGATGCAGGGAATGCTGCTCAATATGGTTCTCTTCTTCAAGATGTAAAATCTGCAATCTGTGGACAGCTTGTTCAACTGCGGATCGTAATTAGTCGATTGAGATGCTTGTCACATGCAGAGTGATACTGTCTTTCAAATCTGCCAAGGTTAACAGACGTCCTCGATAAACAAGACTTTTTAAGTATCCCCACAGCCAAAAATCACAGGGATTAAGATTTGGAGCACGAGATGGCCAGGTTGAAGACCCAGACCGTCCGGCTCGTCAACAAGGACTTGAGCAACCAAAAGGACGGCCGGGAGATGGCCAGGTTGTCGGAACCCACTACTATATACTCTACCATTAGTAAAATGTTGCCGAAGAAACTGCTGTACACAGAGTCCAATGTGTGGAGGCGCTCCATCTTGCATAAAGGTAATTGAATCAAGACATTGGTGCTGTTGCAATTGAGGTACAACAAAATTTTTGAGCATGTTTTTGTACCTCCTGGCCGTCACGGTGCATGTCACAGGGCCATTGGGAGTAGCCTCTTCGAAAAAGAAAAGTCCAAGAATGAATGTGGCTGTGAATTCACACCAGACTGTAACTTTCGGTGAGTGAAGTGGAATCTCTTGGAAGGAACGAGGGTTTTCCGTGTCCCAAATGCGACAGTTATGGGTGTTGACTGTTCCACTTAGATGGAAATGCGCTTCGTCGCTCCGTAGAATCTGCCATGGCCACGATGCATCCACTTCAACTCTAGCCAGAAATGTCAATACAAAGGTCAGTCGCTTCTCCCTGTCGATGGTCAGCAAGTGGTGATAGTGACTAATTTTGTACGGGAAAAAAGGCACTATGTTTCTCAGTACGTTCCGCACTGTGCTGTAGGGAACGCCCAAGTGTCGTGACACTCCACGTGCACTACTACAGCCTATAACGTTATCCATTGATTGTTCAACAATAGCGGTGGCAACATCGTCAACGACATCTGAACGAGTCGATTTGCGTCCTCGACCTGGCTGAACTCCAAGATGTCCAGTTTTCTCGAATCGAGCGATCATTCTCCTGAGAGCTTGAGGAAGTAATGGTCCTTTGCGCAAATTCTTAAGTCGACGAAACTCTCGAAGTGCAGCTGCAGCATGTCCTTTGTTTTCATAAAACAGCTTCACAAGCAAAGCGCGTTCTGGCAGTGTGACAGCCATCGCTGATAAGAATGAAAACTTCCCAGTTTTATCCCCTTTTATGCCCAGAACATAGTAGCTGCAAACCAAGGGTTTATGCAAATTTTTGTGCTTACAGTGCGAAATTGCAGTTACAATGACAGTTTAAGTTTCTTCACTTTTTTTAACTTCTTTTTTTTTCGTAACAGCAAAAGAAATTAAAAAGGAAAAATTCCATATCGCATGTGTTTTTTTTTGTGATTATTTTGTGTCTTTACAGCATATATTCTGTTGTACAGCGCCACCTATCGGTGTTTCTGGAACTATTTTTTTTCGCGTAATCCCTTTCCCCATGTCTTGAATAGTAGGTTCAAGAATTTTGGAGCCTTTACACTGAGTAGTTCGATGTATAGAGAGATCAGAGTAGGGGTGTTTTAATTCTAAACCACCCTGTATATCAGATTTTGACGCTTTTTGCAGACATTTTGCAGAAAACGGCCAGTCTATTTTTCCGAATCGTAACAAAATCTAATCAGCAGCAGGATAAGCCAGAAGTGATTAACCTACCCTATTTTGTAACTTGTCCTCCATTAGTTTTCGACCTAGAGTTGATGCATACACTGCACACACGCACTCACAAACAAACGTCACGTTAAAAATGGTTTCATTCGTTTGAATGATTTTTATCGATAAAGTGAAACGAGTTTTTATTCGTATTCTTGGTTGAGAAAAATATACTATAATATAATTTGTATTAAATTGAATTTTCTTATCTCACATTTAAATAGCATCAAATCATATTGAAGTCAAAAAGCCATTATCAATTCATTTGCTGCGATAATATTTAAAGATAAGGTCTTCAGATTTGTTTTTATCATGTTTCAGTAAACATTTACTTACAAGACATTTCAATACTACTATCTCTCCCCAATAGAGGATTGGCATTATTTATTCAAGTTCGTTAATTAATATTTGAACATGTTGATTTGAAATAAGTGTTCACATTAAATTTTAATATATTCGAAAATCACATTCTATGTCGTTAAATTTAATTGGACATTTGTAATCTTCGTAGGTGTGCAATTAGTTAGTTTACCATAAATGCGATTAACGTTCTAAGTAATTACAACAGTTTTAGCTGCAATTCTTTATTCTGGGATAAATTCAATAAGATTAAGAAATCTCATTGTTGTTTGCAATATTTATGCGATAGAAATTTCAATATTCATTAAAATTGTTATTTCATTATTTTTATTCCATTAAAAATGCATTAAGTGATTAAATAAACATGTTCAAAGTTATTTTAGGAAATTCTTTATATAAAATAATTAAGAAGAGAAATAAATTCACGGTCTTCTAAACATAGATTAAAAAAAAAAATTCGTAATCCTGTACTTATAAAGATGCTGCTCATATTGCATAAAAAGATAAATACGTGTTGATTATAGTAAAAAAATTAAATATTCTACACAATAGTTTTTACATTTTAAGTTGCACCGATACTGCAGAACTAAAGTGCATAAATCACAGTTTTTTCGTCCCTGAACCATACCGCTCTTCAATAGAAGAACTACTTACACCTCAATCTCTACCGGCAAAAAGGTATAGCCGTTATACACTGTGGCGTTATACTACTGGAGAGTGGCGACCAGAAATTCCAACTCTGTTTCATGGCGTACACTTATTATTATTATTATAAGATAATATTATACTATGACTTAAATCCGCAAATTATTATATACCATATGCGTGAACATAAAGGTGTAAATTGCATTCACCTGCGGAAAGTGAACACCCTAATTGCTTCTCCAAAAGGTGTGAAATTACTCTGTAATCTCTGTAACATGGCTGGTGTTATGCGCAAAGTTGTAAAATTATAAGTTACAATGCGGGTTTGTGATATTACATATAGTTCAAAGAAGTGTTTTTGTTTTTGAGGTAAGGATTTATATCTTTACAGTGTATACACTTTAACGTGCAGAAGTTGTGCTCCTTTTTGGATGTAAAGAGATATAAATATTTAAATAAGTTATAGTTTATTTTCTATAATTCAATTCTCAGCCATTCTTCCTTGTTGCTTTGTCTCCAATAAAGAACATATTATAACAGAGCTGATAATTGTAATTTAACGATAATTGTTGAAGATAATTGCTTATAATTGTTCAAAGGAGACGATAAAACTTGCAATTCTGTCCCAATTGCCTAATGATAGAGCGTCGGCTGGCTAGCATACAGATTCGAGTTGGAGAAGCAATGTTCTTTAGAATGGCGCAAGAAAAAAATCAAGGTATTCTCTTTCTGTCTCAAACGAGAAGATTCTTTTGTAACTTGGTGATTCGGCGCCATCTAAAATGCCAAATTAAATAGGAAATTATGTAACAAAGTATAGTTTAATTTAAATAAATATACATTTTATATATTAGACTCGCAAAACCCATTATAGGCGGCATTAGAGTTATATATATCCCACTTTTATATATTATTTTGGTCACAAAACAGATTTCATCAATTTAAGAAAGGAGGAATGGAAAACAAAATAATTTGAATCTGCCGAGAAATTCATATGCTTCTCATTGAAGACTTTTTCTTTAATGCAATATCAGACTAAGTTATTATTTTGTTTATCATATCTTTTCTAAGTTTTCATCTCCGAGATCAAGCGGTTATAGCGTTCCCCACAACCATGAAGAGCCACTGTACATATTTAATTTTGACATATCCATACCCATATTAAGTATCTATATTTAGTATGCATATCCTTACATACATTCATTGATAAATTTTATGCATTTTTAAACCTGAATATGGGAAACTTTTATAATGGTCCTCCTCTGTTTACAGAATCCCAATTACTGGTCCATGGATTCACGGTGGTCCAGCGTATCACATTCACAATATCCGTGATCCCATTCATAGTTAATTGGAGAAAATTGATTTACTTTTTTGTCTTGAATTTATCAAGGTATTTCTTTAAAATAAGTAGATTGGACTAATTTTGAGTAGAGATATTTTCTGATTATAACGAATTAGAGGAAAAAGCTGTGAAACATCTAGTTCCTTTTTGTTACACATCTATCTGTGAAAAATGTTTTTGACATTTTGTTATATGAAGAGCAAGTATAGAAATCTACTCGATGTTGATCCAGATTTGAGAACAGTAAGAAATATTGAATTATATGTGAAAGAGATTGTTCGGTACAAAAGGAGGTTTGATTTCTACTATCATATATATATTAAGTGATCGACTGCGAAAATATAATATTTTCATCCCTTACAATAGAAATTAGAAAAATTAAGTTAGTCTATTTCTGCCTAACTACGCAACTTTAAGTTTTACGTTTTACTTAGTAAAATTATAAATGTTATGGTCTTATTTCTGTTTTGTAAATCTGAAATAAATTAATTATTACGGGTTTTCCCACATTTTCACCAGAAATTGCTTCGCATATATAACTTTATATATAGATAGCATATATAGATCATGAGTGACTACCATAAAGAACTCAACATTTTCATAACTAGGAGTTAAATAACTTTGCTTTTGTGAAATAGGAAATTTCAATCCTTAGCTAATTGAGAACCACTACAGTAAATGATACAATTTTAAAATAATAAGTACCGTGATATGTCATATCAAATAGCAATTTAACTATAAAGGAAAGCATAATTAATATATTTAACTATAAAGGAAAGTAGATTTAGTATGATAGCAAATGCAAAAGCTAAATACCAAGGAATTTTATAAGCCTCACACAACTTCGGTCTAAATTGGATGACACTTCCCGGCTGTCCAAACAGTTACCTTACACCTTCGATCTGGGTCTCAACAACAACAACAGACACCACTCTAAAAATAGATGATTCATGTCAAAAATTATAAATTCGTCAAAATCTGTATTTCGCATTATTGACCCACTTTCAATACTTTTCCGTTACAATATATATACTGTATATTATACGTGAAGTTACAAATCGTTTTGATCACTTTTTAAATGAAAAAGAAGCAAGTAAAAATATTCATAAAATCATTTCCATTTCATTTTTTACTAAACATCCACGTTCCATAACAATATGTAAAGCAATAAATGACTTGTCCCAACTGCCTGGCTTTGCTTTGTTATGATTCGTCCTACAGTGCTTTTGTAGGAACACTATCCAATAACGTGTGGAGAGATCTATTTACTTTCCTTATTGGACGTGTTCCAAATACGAAAATAAAATGAAGAAAAGCCAATCCTGGTCTGTTATACTATGCATCTGTTTTCTATTGATCAGCGAAAAACCTGGCAATACATTACCTAGTAAGGCATATTTAATTATTTTCTCAATGCTTAAATTTGAAGTTTACATAAAACCTATAAAACTAAGCATAAACTGCCATTTATTTCACCATATATATATATATATATATATATATATATATATATATATTTGAAATGTAATAATAAGAATTATGTAAAAATAAAAAAAAATAATAATAATAATAAAAAAATAAAAAATAAAAAATACAATTCAAGTAATATTAACATCACAATAGAAGCAAATTCACGGCCATAATGCCGATAAGAGAAAAGAACAGAACCTTCCCAAATTCGATGATTAATCAGAATTAAATTCATCTTCAGGTCTGAGTATTTAATTCTAATTAACCCAAACAAATGCCTGTTTCAGATTAAGCAATAGTACATTACTATAAATGCTTAAACTCAGACTACAGGCATCAAAAAATGAAAAAATGAAAAAAGGATACATTAAGAAAATTGTATTACCATGCGGCATGAACCCTTCTTCTTCTACCACGTGTATACACGATCAACCTCAACA
Organism: Amaurobius ferox; assembly: GCA_951213105.1. Classification (NCBI taxonomy): domain Eukaryota; kingdom Metazoa; phylum Arthropoda; class Arachnida; order Araneae; family Amaurobiidae; genus Amaurobius; species Amaurobius ferox. Next base: position 57,821,606 of record OX578134.1, read on the forward strand.
GCTTAATCTAGAAGCACCGGAATGAACAAGTCGAAATTCTACCAGGGAGGCAGTACGAACGTTCACGGAAATACTCCCAAACCCGTCCAGTGAGTCTAAGCTGGAGACTGGACAAGCAATTCAGAATACAACTTCCCAAACATGCAGAACTGAATATGAATATGAATCAAAGATGAAAATTCCTACTAAACAAGTAATTCATAGGAAAACTGGATAATCGAGAATGCCACTATACACCATTATAAGGGCGCTCAAAACGTAGTTTCAATACTGACAAAAGTTACATTTTTTTGCGAAAATAAAATTCAAAACATTAATGTTAATGCATCTTATTTTCCGATTTTTTGATTTTTCTAATGTTTTTGACTTAGTTTATTATTTTTCATTTTTATTTATTTATATAATTAATAAATAATTATACATAATATACACATACACACACATATACATATATATATATATATATACACACATATATACACATATATATATATATATTTTTTTTTTCCTCTCTCTCTCTCTCTCTCCTGTATGTTAGTCACTATAATTGGGAATGTTTTCTAGGATGTTATCGAGTGAAATTTGATACACTGAGTTGATATATATATATATATATATATATATATATATATATATATATATATATATATATATATATATATATATATATATATGAGATATAAGGAACTATATAGAATTTTATGGGGACAACATAATTTTACTTCCAAACCTTAGTGGTGAATTTGTTAATTTTTAAAATATCACAGTTTTAAATTTGAAAATGTACGTTTTAAAAAATATCACCCAAGATATAAAAAATAAAATTCCAACACACGCCTATAAATGTTTCTAGGACGGACCATCGGTGGATTTTGATGATTTCTATTCGGTCAATAAGTATCACCCTACAGCAAGTTTTATTATTCTACAGCGAAGTGGGGAATAATGAGAAATGGAGCGTTTTCTGTCTGCACAAGTTGGCTTCTTAACTAAAATGGCTCAACAGATTTAAATATTATTTCCACTAATACATTTAGCTTAGAAGCAAGTTTATGACTAAAATATTTTCTAATTGTAGTCCAAGTCTATAATAAGACAGACATGCTGCGTAGCCAATTATAGACAATAAATCGATATAATCGTTGTTTCTAAGTTGAACTAGGCCGTTTTCGGAAGTTCCTATGACAAGCTTTCGGAATTGGTTTAAACTTGAATAATAGCTGCAAACTATCTTTTTATGCCTTGCTTGCTTCACAGGCTGATACGTCTCGTTCACCCATTATTGCCATCAACATTTTATAGTCTGTTTCTTTTGAATTGCTTACATTTGGATCCTGAACTTAAAGCTACAGCTTCTAGATTAAAGCTTACACTGTAAAATAATTATTTTAAGTTTTCTTCTACGATAAAGAAATATTAGGAAAAAGTCAGTCATTTTCCTTCAGAAAACCATATCTACAGAGCCAGGAATATTCTTAACAAGGGATTTTCTGAAGTTACAAATACTGATATCCTGATTATAGGTGACTTTCTGCATAGTGCAAGGCCCAGCTGTGGTCAATTGGCTTACTCTGAGATCCGTTTAGTTTCACTACAATCCCCAGGAACTGGGTTTGAAATATAGATACGTGTGACGAACTCTGTGTTTGTATACATGATGTATAGGTTCGAAATTTATTTTTAATATTTGGTAATAGTCCTGGTGTACAAAAAAAGAACAGTAGAAAGCCAATAAAGTTTAATTGAATCAAATCTAAGAGATGATAGATTATTTTTGAATTTATTATGTAACAAGCAAATTGTGTGCTTTTTTCCAAGAATCTTGACTTCTGCTTCTCACAGAACAACTGAATGCATATTTTTTACAGTGCAGGACATGCGTCTTTAAATAATATAAGGGTAAATTATTTCATTAAGAATGCATTTTTTTTTATTTTACTGTTCACTCGAGAAACAAAAATTACTGATCCTATTATATTTTTATAATATTGATTTATTACTTACTATAAGTATTTTAACTGTTAATTTTTCAGCTGTTTTATTCATATAGATTCCAACATCAATTAGATGTCTATTTTAATTTATTAGGGCACTTATATTCGCAGTTTTACTCAATGAGGAAGTGTTTTGAATCCTTTTATTAAACGTCCACTTTACTCTTTAGCATTTTACCGTTTATTCACAGTATTCTTCAACTCATTCTTCACAGCATGGATTTTACCCCCCTTTTTTCTCCCTGCAATGTTGGCAACCATTTTTTCCCTAATTCAGCCACTTTGCTGTTCTAACAACAGACGCCGATCTTTATTTAACGAGTGAAGGTTGCATTACTTGCTTGTCCTGACAAAGAAGGATGCTTAGAAACCGGTTGAAGCTATTAATTTGATATTAAACTTTTGTTTTTTTCTGAGTTTTATTAAGTTTTATTACATTGGCATCAGTTTGAGTTGTATGTGTTCAAATAATGTTTATTCATATAAATAGGAGAAGCGAATATTAGAGAAAGTCCAAATTTGGGGAACGAATATTTAAGTAGCTTCTAATGGGGGACACAAATAAAATGTTTTATACTACTATTGTTTTCAATACTATTATGATTTATCCAAATAATGCAATGAAAATCCTAAATTCCCAATAAATCGTTTTCTAATAACGGGGTTAGAAAAATATTATGTGCACGTTTGGTTTTACACAATGTGCATACCAAAAATTTCATAGCAATACGGATATTTAATTTTGACTTTTCGAATTAACACCAAATACTCAATTCAACACAGAATTCAAGAGTTCTTAAAATGGAATTTTCCATAAAAATCCCGAATTAAAAATTTAGTTTCTATGAATAATTAGTTGAGGAAATAAAAATAAATTAAAAACATTCAATTTTATATACCTTTATCCATTCTAATAATCCACAAAGTGAACTTGCAACTTTGCGCAGCTAACTCTTATACAATACGCTCAGATGGGACTTCAATTAAAGTAAATATCACGTAAACGATTTAATATGGTCTAAATAACACAAACATCCTCCAAATATTACATATAATTAATATTAGATAAGTATGTCACGGGGACTAATGACATCATTGAATGTTCCCTGACAACACGATGCCTGAATAACTACAGTTATTGAATTCCTTAATGAAGCAGTTTGGCCTCTTGTCTTAGCAGTAATTTCGCTTAACTGTTAGAATTTGAGATACAAATATCTCGTTATCGTGTTTAGAATAACAAATGGCTACTATATTATGTAATATATAAATTTGTAAAGTGTCCTAATGTTTAGTTTTAGAAAATAAATGGATAAGGAAGTCTAAGGAATATTTAGTTTATATTACAAATAGATCACTTTTATAAATGCACTCATTACAAGATTTTAAATTCTTCAATATTTTTATTCTTTTATATTCAATTTTAAATACATAATATATTCTTTATAAAAAAAGTACATGCTGGATGAATGGTATACAAAAGTATGCATGTATATCTAAGATAGTATTTCCTATATATAATAAAATTCCAGTTTTCAGTCTTTTCTACCCAAACTAAACGACGCGTGTGTATAAAAAATCATCTTTCCTATCCAATCAGAATGAGATATGCTCCCGAGTGCATAGAGTTAGGATATTTATCGAAGTTTCTCCAATCAGAAAAACGCGAAGCTATGCTGCGGGTTCAAGAAACAAGCGCAGTAGTAAGATTCATCCTTTGCTTAAGCTTTTCATACAATAAGTGTTTTGGTTTGATAAAACAATATCATAGAGTTGGCTTGTTTAAATTCTATTCGGTGGATTTTAATATAGATAATCTACCAGAAGATCGTAATAATATGCGCCACCAACGCCAATGGTTAATCATCAAGATGTTCTTGACAAAACTTCAGCAAGACACAAGCAGTATTATTCCAAAAATCTGGATAGTATATTGGAAAGATCCAAACAATCGCTTCAACACCATATCAATCTTGCCAAACATATAATTGAAAATCAACATCTTGGTGAGCTTCAAAGTGATTGTGAGACTGCGTCATTTGGAAATTTGTTTGTTGAGTTCCGCCAGTATTGTGGTGCACTTTCCTTCGAAACTGAGCATGACAGGATTAAATACGATTGCTTCCCCCATGGCAAAGTAAAAAAAAATGGCCTGACTGTATATATCCAAAGTTTAATAGAAGTGTTTCAAGGATCTTATTCAGATTCACTGCATTTTAGGCAATCGTCAAGATTATATAACAGAAAATTCGCGATGGCATTAATTTATCCTGCATAGAAAATTCCTTTTACATGAACAATCTGCGTTCCTATATGTAAGGAGATGAATTCTAAAGAAAGAGAGAAAGAGACACAGAATTTTTATAAAGAGTGTTCTTCCACCTAATGAAGAACAACCTCTATTTGCACAAATATATGCTCACGAGCCTGAAGCATCTCTAAAGTTTGAACATCGAATAAATGTCGACATTCGGTGTTAAATATAATTCAAACTGTGAAGGATTCCAATCCATATGCACAAAGCTTTCAAATCCTTATTTAAACATTGTACAGAAAATCCCATGATACTGTTCATCTGAAATTTCTGTGTTCAGTTTTAGCAGACTGTATAATTTACCCACATCTAGTGCCATGTTCGAAATTGTAGCTGTGATAGTCAAGAGCCAATAAAGTGATGCTCCTAATAATGTAGAACATGTTACTTATAAAAAAAAGATGTAAGAAATATATAAAAAGATGTAAGAAATATATAAAAAGATGTAAGAAGTGTATGTAAGAAAATGTACAAATTCTCTTCACACATAGAATCTATGATGTTTCGTTGTTTTACCTTTACGAAAATTAGTTTTTTTTCCTAAATGTACATAGTTATGCCACAGCGAATTATTGCATTGAGATAGCTGCACAGTACTTTGGTTTGCGTCAGCGTATTAAAAATGGGTGCAATGATTTTGATGTGGATGACAGATTAACATAACAATACATCATTCACGGTTATACTATTAATGTGTGCAATAGACTAAATTATATTAAAACACATCGACAAAAGTTTCGTCGTGAAAGTCTGCAGCTTTTGATTGATGATGTTGAATATACAGCTGCAAACACCACGAAGGCAACACGATTCGGAACTATAGTCGTTCTACCCTTATTTTTAGAGGAAAATCCAAGATCTATGAAACATAATTTTTAGGATGCAGTCTAATCGCAACCTATATGGCGCAAAGCAACTTAACGGTAACTACAGAAAAAATTCCAACCATTGCCTATGATATGCAGATTCAAATGATCTGTAACACTAAATATAACGTCAAAATCAAATACTAATATCAATTTTCTTTGGCATATTAAATTTCGAATAACTCTTATAAAAAATTGGGATCTTGAAGAATGGGTATATTTGGAATGCCACAGCATCTCTTCTTCAGAAAAGTTATATGCAGCATCTCAAAAGTTATATGTAGCATAAAAGTCATATGTTGTGTGCAGTAAAATTTATATGTTGTATGTAGAATATCTTCTTCATTGTTCTTAAAACTACTCTGCGAAATTTCATGAAATTTAGAAGTTAGTCAATTATGCGTTATTTTGATGATGATTAAATTTCCGTACGATTTGGGGGAAAAATTGAACCGGCCATTTTATCGAAATAAACCGCTAAATGTTTACCACTGCAATAACATTTAAGTATGTACGTAGCATCTCTTCTTCATTGAGCCTTTTGCTTACGGGTGGAACAATGTTAATCCCACACGAAGAACCACTCAAAAAGACAGGTATTTGACATGCCCTATCCCAAACAGTTCGATCTCCTTTCACAGACATTGGCGTCCAAGGACGCCAATGTAGAAGGAGATCTCCCAATTCAGACAAACATTGGCGTCCATGGACGCCAATATTTGCAAAATGTTAGCATTTTATCGAAATAAACCGCCAAATGTTTACCACTGCAATGTTTAACACGCCAAATGTTTACCACTGCAACCGCCAAATGTTTACCACTGTCAATGTTTGCAAAATGTTTGCATTTTATCAAAATAAACCGCCAAATGTTTACCACTGCAATAACATTTAAGTATGTACGTAGCATCTCTTCTTCATTGAGCCTTTTGCTTACGGGTGGACAATGTTAATCCCACACGAAGAACCTCTCAAAAAGACAGGTATTTGACATGCCTTATCCCAAACAGTTCGATCTCCTTTCACAGACATTGGCGTCCAACGACGCCAATGTAAAAGGAGATCTCCCAATGCAGACAAACATTGGCGTCCATGGACGCCAATATTTGCAAAATGTTTGCAAAATGCTTGCATTTTATCGACATAAACCGCCAAATGTTTACCACTGCAATGTTTACCACGCCAAATGTTTACCACTGAAACCGCCAAATGTTTACTACTGTCAATGTTTGCAAAATGTTTGCATTTTATCAAAATAAACCGCCAAATGTTTACCACTGCAATAACATTTAAGTATGTACGTAGCATCTCTTCTTCATTGAGCCTTTTGCTTACGGGTGGAACAATGTTAATCCCACACGAAGAACCTTTCAGAAGGACAGGTATTTGACATGCCCTATCCCAAACAGTTCGATCTCCTTTCACAGACAATGGCGTCCAACGACGCCAATGTAAAAGGAGATCTCCCAATGCAGACAAACATTGGCGTCCATGGGCGCCAATATCTGCAAAATGTTTGCAAAATGCTTGCATTTTATCGACATAAACCGCCAAATGTTTACCACTGCAATGTTTACCACGCCAAATGTTTACCACTGCAACCGCCAAATGTTTACTACTGTCAATGTTTGCAAAATGTTTGCATTTTATCAAAATAAACCGCCAAATGTTTACCACTGCAATAACATTTAAGTATGTACGTAGCATCTCTTTTTCATTGAGCCTTTTGCTTACGGGTGGAACAATGTTAATCCCACACGAAGAACCACTCAAAAAGACAGGTATTTGACATGCCCTATCCCAAACAGTTCGATCTCCTTTCACAGACATTGGCGTCCAAGGACGCCAATGTAGAAGGAGATCTCCCAATTCAGACAAACATTGGCGTCCATGGACGCCAATATTTGCAAAATGTTTGCAAAATGTTTGCATTTTATCGAAATAAACCGCCAAATGTTTACCACTGCAATGTTTACCACGCCAAATGTTTACCACTGCAATGTTTACCACGCCAAATGTTTACCACTGCAACCGCCAAATGTTTAACACTGTCAATGTTTGCAAAATGTTTGCATTTTATCAAAATAAACCGCCAAATGTTTACCACTGCAATAACATTTAAGTATGTACGTAGCATGTCTTCTTCATTGAGCCTTTTGCTTACGGGTGGAACAATGTTAATCCCACACGAAGAACCTCTCAAAAAGACAGGTATTTGACATGCCCTATCCCAAACAGTTCGATCTCCTTTCACAGACATTGGCGTCCAACGACGCCAATGTAAAAGTAGATCTCCCAATGCAGACAAAGATTAGCGTCCATGGACGCCAATATTTGCAAAATGTTTGCAAAATGCTTGCATTTTATCGACATAAACCGCCAAATGTTTACCACGCCAAATGTTTTCCACTGCAACCGCCAAATGTTTACCACGCCAAATGTTTTCCACTGCAACCGCCAAATGTTTACTACTGTCAATGTTTGCAAAATGTTTGCATTTTATCAAAATAAACCGCCAAATGTTTACCACTGCAATAACATTTAAGTATGTACGTAGCATCTCTTCTTCATTGAGCCTTTTGCTTACGGGTGGAACAAAGTTAATCCCACACAAGGAACCTCTCAAAAAGACAGGTATTTGACATGCCCTATACCAAACAGTCCGATCTCCTTTCACAGACATTGGCGTCCAACGACGCCAATGTAAAAGGAGATCTCCAAATGCTGACAAACATTGGCGTCCATGGACGCCAATATTTGCAAAATGTTTGCAAAATGCTTGCATTTTATCGACATAAACCGCCAAATGTTTACCACTGCAATGTTTACCACGCCAAATGTTTACCACTGCAACCGCCAAATGTTTACTACTGTCAATGTTTGCAAAATTTTTGCATTTTATCAAAATAAACCGCCAAATGTTTACCACTGCAATAACATTTAAGTATGTACGTAGCATCTCTTCTTCATTGAGCCTTTTGCTTACGTGTGGAACAATGTTAATCCCACACGAAGAACCTCTCAAAAAGACAGGTATTTGACATGCCCTATCCCAAACAGTTCGATCTCCTTTCACAGACATTGGCGTCCAACAACGCCAATGTAAAAGGAGATCTCCCAATGCAGACAAACATTGGTGTCCATGGACGCCAATATTTGCAAAATGTTTGCAAAATGCTTGCATTTTATCGACATAAACCGCCAAATTTTTACCACTGCAATGTTTACCACGCCAAATGTTTACCACTGCAACCGCCAAATGTTTAACACTGTCAATGTTTGCAAAATGTTTGCATTTTATCAAAATAAACAGCCAAATGTTTACCACTGCAATAACATTTAAGTATGTAGGTAGCATCTCTTCTTCATTGAGCCTATTGTTTACGGGTGGAACAATGTTAATCCCACACGAAGAACCTCCCAAAAAGACAGGTATTTGACATGCCCTATCCCAAACAGTTCGATCTCCTTTCACAGACATTGACGTCCAACGACGCCAATGTAAAAGTAGATCTCCCAATGCAGACAAAGATTAGCGTCCATGGACGCCAATATTTGCAAAATGTTTGCAAAATGCTTGCATTTTATCGACATAAACCGCCAAATGTTTACCACGCCAAATGTTTTCCACTGCAACCGCCAAATGTTTACTACTGTCAATGTTTGCAAAATGTTTGCATTTTATCAAAATAAACCGCCAAATGTTTACCACTGCAATAACATTTAAGTATGTACGTAGCATCTCTTCTTCATTGAGCCTTTTGCTTACGGGTGGAACAAAGTTAATCCCACACAAAGAACCTCTCAAAAAGACAGGTATTTGACATGCCCTATCCCAAACAGTCCGATCTCCTTTCACAGACATTGGCGTCCAACGACGCCAATGTAAAAGGAGATCTCCCAATGCAGACAAATATTAGAGTCCATGGACGCCAATGTTTGGAAAGGGAGATCGCACTATTTGGGATAGGGTATGTCAAATACCTGTCTTTTTGAAAGGTTCTTCGTTTGGGAAAGGTTCTTCGTTTGGGGACTGTCCCATCCGTAAGCAAAAGGTTAAAGTTAGAATCTAAAAGTCATATGTAGCATAAAAGTTATATGTTGTATGCAGCATATCTTCTTCATTGTTCTTAAAAATTACCCTGCGAGATTTCATGAAATTTTGAAGTCAGTCAATTATACGTTATTCTGATGCTGATTAGATTTCGGAATGATTTGGGAAAGCAAACAGAACCAACCATTTTATTGAAATGAACCGCTAAAAGTTTATCACTCCAATGACATTTAGATATGTACGTAGCATCTCTGCATTGTGAAAGTTATGTGTATCATCTCAAGAGTTATATGTAGCATGAAAGTTACATGTTATATGTAGCATCACTGCTCTTAAAAATTACCCTGCGAAATTTCATGAAGTTTGGAAGTTAGTCAATTATGCGTTATTCTGATGCTAATTCGATTTTTATACCGTTGGGAAAAAATAAAAACCGGCCATTTTATTGAATTGAATAGCCAAAAGTTTATCACGCCGCTAAAATGTATATTTTTTGCATAATTTTTTAGGACAAGAAAAAAAAAAGACCCATTACTCTAGGACACACAGTACTCGAAATATTTAAGCATTTTAAAATTATAGCATGCTTGCACTGTTCTAAAGTGTATTATATTTCCAAATGATAAAGAAAATACTGTAAAACTCCAAATTGGGTATAATTTCAAATACGTTTTCCTTTTATATGCTATTTACACAGTTTCACTTAAATTATTTTATTGCAGATTATATAATGAAAAACTAATATATATAGTCTATATGAAATGCATCACACTTCTACAAATAACTAAAATTATTCTGAAAAATGAAAATATTTAACCGTCTTACTTCCAGGGAAAAAATAGCAGTATAAGAATAAAAAATTTGTGATACTTAAAATTCTGATATTTCTCAAACGTAAAGTAAAAGTTTATTGAGTGCATTTTTTTATCTGCCAAAATAAAAAGAAATTCCGAATTTGCATCCATGTGTTTTATTTAAATATTTAAACGATTCCTACTGTTCTCTCTTTCAATTTGAATATTTTAATATTTATCCTATTTTTGAATAAGTCAAATATGTAAGCTATCCTTCCTACGTAAAAAAAAAATAAAGTTAAAAATAAAGTAAATTCATTCCAAAATTTCTTATGCTGCATAAATGAAGTATAATACTTTTTATAAAAGTGTAACATTGAATAATTTTACCATTAAATTATCATAAACAAAAACAACATGTATCAAGCCGCAGATATTTTCTTAAAAGGTATAAAAAGTAACAAATATCATCAACTAAAGAATGTACTGTATAAAAATTATCGTATGCACCGTATGTGTTTCCTAATTCCGATCAATAAAATGTTTTTATAATCGAACATTATTTTTCTTATTTTAATGAGAGAAATCTTCTTTATACACCTAGACCTTACCACTGGAAAGTAAAATATTCACTGAAACAAAGAAATTAGTAAAGGTATTAACAAGTTTTGTAGGAAAAATAACATCCTTTTTTTCCGGATAAAAGACGGAACAACTTCCACCAACATAAAAGGCAAGAACTCATCTGTCAAGCATGGTAAATAGACACTGTTTCGGCTATGATGATGTAGTTGCTGTATTTTTATCCTGAAGAAAGATGGTGTTCTTTTGAATCCAAGAAATGTTAATACCGTTACTAATTTCTTGGTGGTAAAAATTTTTCTATACTATTGTTTTTACTAAAGTTTTTTTTTTTAAATATATTTCTCCGGATCTGCTATAGATAGAGATTACATGAGAACTGATATAAATTTAGCATCAAATTCCACTAAGGGTTTCCACTTGCGGTTCTTTTTCCATTTCTGGTTAAACAATTGTCATTTTACCTAAAACATAAGTTTCTCAATCGGAAGATCTATAAATAAAGCTCAGACGATATATGATATGAATTCAGCATCAAATTCTGGTGGATTTAGAGTAGTTTACGAAATATTTCGAGTTTGGTTCAAAAAATCATTTTGAAACATATATTTCTTAAGATTGACTATCAGTGGTGCAACTATAATTTTTGTGTTCATAATCAAAGTTATTATGATCCATCCTCCGTTCTATCTGAAATATTTTGATTGTATTATAAATAGGTTAATAAAACATTTGTAAAAATAAATAAATAAATAAAACGTTTTTATCGATTGTTTTCAACAGAAAACTTATCAGTAAGCACAATCACATCATATTCATTTTTATGACCTCACTATTTTCAATTACCAGAAATGCTAAAGCACTTAATCGTGATTATGCGATAGCATGTAGAAAGCCCAGACCACACGACCAACCCGAAAGCTTATGGTAGATGCGATAGCATGTGTAGTATTTTATAAGTTTTAATTACTACACATGCTATCGCATCTACCATAAGTTTACTATATCTACTATAAGTTTACTATAAGTTTACTGTATCTATATATAAGTTCCTATTGTTGCTCCTGTCATACTCGTGTCATAGCATGTTGCTCGTGTCATAGCATGTAGAAGGCCCAGACCACATGACCAACCCGGAGGTTTATGGCAGCTGTTTGTGTGGCCGGGGTGTCATAGCATGTTGTTGTTGAAACCCAGACCGTCCGACCCACCAGAAAGGTGTAAGGTAACAGTTTGGACGGTCGGGAAGTGCCACCCAATTTAGACCGGAACCCAGTGGGGGAAGCATCCACAGGGACCGTACCCTCCTTCCCCTACCACCAACCTCTCGGAAGGACTTTCGGACCCACATGTTTAACGTGATCGTACTCCGCATGAACACGGCGGCAGTTTTGGCAGCGGCTGGACTCGAACCCGGGCCAACCGAGTGCAACTCCAGCGCGCTAACCAATGGGCTACCGCGCCCGGGGTGTCATAGCATGTTGTTGTTGTTGTTACCCAGACCGACCGGGGTGTCATAGCATGTGTTTTATAAGTTTTAATTTGTTGAATGGCCTTTCAACAGACGCTTCGGTAACCGGCAGAGTGCATATCAGCATTAATACAGAAACACATTTGAAAAATAACATCTCATCGATTATGTTTGTAAATTAATATTTCTGCGAAATTTTTAAGCATCATCTGTTGTCTTAGACCATTAGTTAGTAATGTTTTAATGTGTGCAAAATGAGCAATGGTCGGCTACGGTGAGTCGCCCGCGGTCAGTAAGATGAAAACAGGTAGTATTACGTTTAATATTTGATGACGACAATTGGTGAATATTTAGTTCTGACATTCTGATCGAGGATCGGCTCCTAAGTTCGGCATAATCAAATCAAATTCTACCTGAGGTCCCTTTCAGTTAGGCTCCTGAAAGTTGCTTGCTTTTTCTACCTGATTGTTTCGCCTCTGCTTATTATAAGTAGAGCATATATGATGATTGATATGAATTCAGTATTAAATTATAGAAGCGGTATAGATGCTTACTACAGATTTCCCCTTCCTACTCAAAATTTTTCATTTTCCTTGCAACATCTACTTCTCAAGATTGGCTATAGAGCTTATATGATGAGTGATATGCATTCCGCATCAAATTCCCCAGGAGGACAATTTGCAATTCCTGTTTTCCACTTCCGGTTAAAAAACTTACTTGAAACATACATTTATCAAAATTAGCTCTACATAGAGCTTAGACGATGACTGACATGGATCCCGCATCAAATTTCCTCTTCTGGTTCTGGAGGTATACCTTCCTATTTTTCCAAAAATTCATATGACTGTACTAAATAAGTGAGGAAAATAAGATAAAAATATTTAACAGTTCCTTTAAAAATGAAGTGTACACACATATTCTCCACCATATGAAAGCTATTTCCTAAATTTTTGTTTACGAAGTTTTTGCTTGACTGTTATTTTTCGGCAGTTCGATAGATTTGGTTAAAATTCTAAATCAATTTACATTTGAATATTTTAAAAAATATTGTTTACATGTGATATGTCTAATGACTGGTTTAGAAGAGCATAGATGTCAATAGAATACGTCCTAACAACATTTATAATACTAGTGCATGTTTGTTTTAGAATGAAATGTATATGCATTTTGAGATAATGCGGATACATACACACATTATATAATAAAATTCCTACACAGAACCAAATATACAGATATACACAAGTATCTCATTGAAACTATTCATGTGTTACATGGGATTTTAAAAGCATAAATTACTCAAAAACTCGATTTCAAATTGTTGCACCACTTTCTTTCCGTTATATTCCGTATGCTCGTATACATTAAATGTCACGACGAAATTAAAAAGTATTACATATCCCTAAATCAAAATTAGAACATTATTTTTGTACTACTTTATCGTGTTGTTTAATTATCGAAAACTTTGTCCACCGAAATTACGAGGATTTCCATTTCAATCAAATCGCGAGCAAGCGTCTTCGCATAATCCACTTTCTGCAAATGAAGTTCTCGAATCATTGACATTTGAACAGCTTATTTGATAAACGAAATGCTCCATATAATTGATATGAGTAGTCTGATGAAATAATCTTATTTATGCTTAATTTAAAAGTAATGAGTCTGAGTTATCCATAATATTCCTGATTTAAAATAGCTGTGAAAATTTTCGTAAAATAATTATCTCAGTTATCTATATCTTTATGTATAAAATTGAAAATGTTATGTGGGCTAGCACATAACTTTCCTTACAGACTCATTCATTTTTTTATTTTATTTCCTTCCTAATTCATTGCATTGAGTATAATTGTACAAATTAACACGGATATGTATTTGAAATTACACTGAATTTGCAGTTTGGATTCAATTTTCGTTTTTATTTGGCGACTGGGCATATTTTCAAGGGCGACGTGTCAAAAACCCGAAAAACTGAAATATCTGAAAACGGTTAGTTCTAGAGTAATGGAACTTTATTAACTTACTAGTAATGGAACATGTTATTTTCGTTGTTAAAAATTGTGTAGCATTCGAGCATTTAGTTGATACATTTGAGAATATGTAGTCTTTCATTTTAGATTTTGAAGCTTTTTGCGTGCCATTTTGCAAAAAAAAAAAGCATTTCTGAATTGTATCAAATTTTAATCATGAAAACGATAACTCACACGTGATGTATTTACTACATTTTGTGAAGCGTGGTCCGTTAGTTTTCAGTTAGATTGGACACACAATTTTTGCTGTTTGTTTTTCTAAACAGGGCAGGCTCATTTTTTCCCGATTCATACCAAAATGTAATTGGCAATAGGGTAACTTACTAGAGCACCGGCGTAACTTATCTAAACAATTTTGTGAAATTTCCTGAAATAGTTTTTAAGCTAGAGTAAATACATACATTGCACATACCGACAAATACACATACGTAAAGTTGAAAATAGTTTTTTCCGGTTCCAAAGTGATCCATCTTAGATCCATCGAAAACCGGAGTTGCGATTTTTGACACGATTTCAATGCTTCCCTATACATCACCATGTATTGTATGGAAAATAAAAATATGTCAGTCTGTGCCGTAAGAGGCTACAGCTTTTGACCGATTTATTTGATTTCTGTACCATAGATAAAAGGGGAAGTATTAAAAGGGAAGTATTAAAGGGGAAGTATTAAGGGGAAGATCATGTAATTTATATACAGGACAAATGTATTTAAATTACAATGGATGCAAGGGCACATGCTTTGATTTGCTGTTGAAAAGTTGCTGTTTACTTGTTATTTGTAGGAAACTTAATCAGCATGCGCAGTTTAAAAGGGGATTTTTGATTTTTCTCCCTGTTATATTATGTTTTAGTAGATGAAATTATGATTCTGAAAATCTAGTGCGATTTCACGTATGCATGCAGAATTCTATCTTTCTACTTATTGTGGTTTATAGTAGATAACAAAATTCAGGCAACTGTTAATTTATTTTATTTAAGAATAGAGAATGGACTTCACTTCTTTCGTTCATAATAACATTTGTCACGATAATAGTCATTTTATGTGTAATTAAAATGAATAGCACGCTTTGCACGGAGTTTAAAAATATAAACCTCAGAATAAAATTACATCGAAGCTCACTCGCAACGAATCCTCGAAACCCAAAGTACAATACGCTCACTTAGAACAATAACAAAAAATGTGCTAGCCCCCACGTGGCAAACGAAAACTGCATGTTTTAAAAGAACTTAACTTGCAATGCAGTGGCTCTCGACCAAGTATATGAAGCCACTGTGTGGAACGTCATCTTGTAATCTGCGACATGTACGCTCGTAATCTGTGTATACAAGACACGAACGCCCAGACTCGTGTATGCAATCCACGCGCTGCGCATCGGGCACGTAGCGAATTTATTTTTTCCCAATGGCCATGCACATAACACTCAAATCATTTACCTATTCAGTAGCCGTTACCGTTCAGTAGCCGATTTGTCGTCAAACTATGTTACCACGGCGCACCACAGGAACAGATTAATTATGTGACTTAAGCAACTTACTTTTTATCGGAACTCAGTAAGGATGACATTCCTGAACCGTACCCTCCTTTCTCTGCCACCAACCACCCGAAAAAGCATTTGGACTTACAGATTTAATGCGCCAGTACTCCGCGCAGACACCGGGAAATTTCGGTAGCTTCAGGAATCGAACTCGGGTCCTCCGACTGCAATCCCAGTGCCTTAACCACTGGGCTCGCCCGCTTAAATCCCAAGAAGCCTTAGATAAATGTGGAGTTTAAATATATCAGTAACTCTGACCTCACTAAGAAGTTATTAAAAATCCTAAAACTTCTACTGGGTCGCATTGGGCTCGCTTTCTTTACACACAAATTTGTTTTTTTCTACACGACTGGTGGATGGATAACTGGATATACATTTTTCTAGTGCAGAAATAATTCCCATCCGTCACGTCTTATAAAATAAGATATTAATTAAAAAACTAAAAGCACTGAATTTCATAATTAGAGCACAAAATATAGAAACACATAAATTCTTATTTCCGAAAGCGTCTTGTATTTTGATTTGAGTTAGAAACTTATTTATAAAGATAATTAACACATCCGTACCAACAGCCTAATTTTGTTATCTTTAAATTATTACCTGAACATGAAATGCTCAGTTGGGTATTCATTAACGTCATTAGATCACTTATGTAAAAGTCTCCGTTTTTTTATACCCGCTAATGAGCAAAACAGCATTACCCGATATTCATGTTTTTAGTTGGGTGTAATTAATCTCTGAAATTGCAAGGAAGAAATTAACTTCTCATATCACGTTCCCAAAAGGTGAAAAGTAAAGAAAATTGATTTTGAAATGGATACGTATAGCTATATCAAATGAAAATATGAAATTATTTTTAAAAGCATGTTCTGTGAAAATAATAAAATATCGTTTAAAGTAACATTTAACTCAAAATTAAATGTGTCAACCAACTTCGATGGCAAAAACAACCTTCTTCGTCGACGAAAGCAAGAAGCGCAATCTTCACTTATTAAAGCAAGATTGGCAATTACTGTTGAAACAGCAACGGTCATTGAAGCAGGGAAATAGTGTTTCAACAAGCGTAGAAAAAAAAAAGGTAAAAACCATGGAACAAAGAAGAATAGTAGGATACTAAAAATGAAAGGTAAAACTACCAAATAAGAAATTGAACGTTGAATAAAGAAAATCAAATCATTTACTTGTGAATAAAACGACGAGCTTAAATATCGTACAAAATTAAAGAAGGAAACTAACCCATTTTTGAAGTTATATAAGTCGTTGTTGCAGATTTTGCTTTAGCGAGTGCAGGTCGCCCTACTTGCTTGTCCGAACGAAAAAGGCTGGAAGGATGTTATAGGTTTCGAAACCATTTGATACTTTTAATATCGTATTGGATGTTGCTTTGATAGACGTTCTTTTAGTTTCATTACATTAGTAGCAGTGTAAGTTGTACGTATAATATTTATACTGTAAAACCTGCTTGTATTGAACTCTGTATATAAAACGGGAAAATTATTTTAAATGGAAAATGTGTTCAGTCTAGTACGAAGAAAACAGTCACTAAATAACATGTATTAAAAAGAACGCTTTTTAAGCCGATAAGATTTGATTGTTTTAATAAGGTTTTGCTATGTAATATGAAAACAATCAAAAATTGAATACAGAATGACATAAAATTCATGCCTGAGTGAGTAATTTATTTGAAATGTTGAGATTAGTCATGATTTAAAAGTTTCTGTTAAACAATTTATACTTATTTACGGAAAAATGAAACATAGAGAAAATAAAAATAAAATTATATTTTCCAACAGTTTA
This sequence comes from Amaurobius ferox, assembly GCA_951213105.1. Taxonomy (NCBI): domain Eukaryota; kingdom Metazoa; phylum Arthropoda; class Arachnida; order Araneae; family Amaurobiidae; genus Amaurobius; species Amaurobius ferox. The sequence continues at coordinate 57,839,037 of OX578134.1, forward strand.
AACTACAGAATCAATTAATTCTATTTTTCCTATATACACAGAAATGGCAATGGGGATTTCTTCTGATAAGGTCGAAAAATTTATAATTGAATATCTGATAAATGGCGAAACATTTATCGGAAACATTCTAAATGAAGAAACATGCCTACTTTATTATGTATAAAGTATATATAAAGTATGTATAAAGTAGTATTTTCTTTAAAATATTCATAAAAATGGTTTCGAATGGAGTATGTGCTTGCTCTCAGGGTACTTTTGCAAGCAGGACGCAAAAATATGCTCAAATTTCTACAGTGTTTTTTTAAAAGCATTAATATATGCTCAAAAAAGAATAATTTACAGATAATGACTATATAGCTATCGTACAAGATCACAAAAAATAACTGTCAGGTACAATAAAACAGCGATTAAATGCTCAAAATACTCGATAATCCGACACGCCTGACTAACAGCATTCAGTCCACTTGGCTGTACTGAGGTGCATTTACTGTAATAGACTAAATGCTTTTATTTGCAGATTTATGTTAGTTGCAGATTTATGATATGTTATATGAAGTTCATCTTATAATTTAAAAATTAATGTGTTTTTTCACAAACTGTACAGTGTAATTCAAACTGTGTAACGCTTTAGGCATAAAATATCTCATTTATTGACTATCATTTTGTTTTAAGAACCATTTATCTCATTTCTTTTACCCCATTTTAGTGGGGTTATTACCCTCTCTTGGCGGGTTTGTTTTGCGCCTGCCGCGCCAAGAATTAATCAGTTATAATCTTGATATTGATAAGAGAGGTCATACCATCCAGCACTGAAGACTGGATAATATGATGGGATCTCAGATATCTTTAATTATTTGCATCAATTGTAAATAAGTTGTAAATAGTGTATATAGTTTGTATATACTCTAATAAATCACATTATACAAGTTAATGCATACAGTCCATTACTGAGCTATCGTCGAACATCTGGTCCTTAAGCAGCCGGAGAACGAATTGGTAATTACACTATTTAAGCGATAATGTCTCAAATACCGGCAGGTCTAAGCCGACAAAAATCCTCCTTAAAGGGAAAAGTAACACGAATTGAAACATTTGTGAACAATTATCCGACAAGTAACTCTGGATTAATTGACTTGAATGTGCGATATGAAGCATTACAAGAATGCAAACAGTCCATTATTGAGCTATCGTCGATCATTGTTAAAATATATAGCATGAAACTTTATTTGTTAATTTTGGTCCTCGGTTTTCTGTCTCCTCAAATTATTTTATCACACTTCGCCACTATGCTTGTGTATGCGTATATTGAACGAGAATCGTTCCTTGACAGTAAACCCTATTTATCCTAAATCGTTTCTATTATGAACGCAGTAACGAACATGAGTAGTAATTTCGTGAGAACTGATTAGGTTATAAGTAATTGCTCCATAAAGGGAACATGCAAATTCATTAAGAAATATATAGATTATAGAAATCTTAATTTTAAACGTCATCACCTATTTTCTTTTTCAATGACGCAATGATTCGATTTGTCGTTGAAGCAGAAATGATAAGATTTCTGAGGTTCTTGCAAATTAATGGGGTAAGATAAGGTATTTTGGTGATACTTTTAAATTATGCACTTTTGCTGTACGATGGAATACTTCATGATCAGGATAATTCACTGATAAGACGTTCAATATCATACTTCATTTAATTTGACTGATTTGAGACTTTTGGTATCGAAAAAAATAGAACCTTGCAAAAACCTAGAAGTATAGGTGATTTGGTGATATGGGTATGCAAGTTAAATATAATCTGAAAATTTGAAGTAAAACAGCCAATTGATAAAACAAAAAATATTGTTATTTTTAAATACTGCAATTATACGTCTGCATCTTTTTCCAGTCGTATTAAGTATAAATTGCAACAGTACAATTCAAGAATTAGAATTTTTCGTAAAATATTTTCTATAGAAATGCACATAGAATGCCTACATCGTAAGATTTCATTTTACAGATAGTGTACTTCCTGTCCTTGAACGTCCTTACAAACTGCTTAATTCTTCATTTTGATTTTAAAAGACCTTAAAACTACTTAATTTTTACCAAAGTGAATAAGCGCTCCATTTTCTTACAAATATCACACTTCAGAATTTATAACAAGAAAGATCAATCATGCATAAGCATTGATTATGAAACACTTTCCAACTGAAAAGTAATTTCATTTAAAAAATTTTAAAATGTGATACATTCAGTGGTGATATCTTTTACATTATCACAGTGCTACAGTAATTTATTATACGTAAATATTTAAAACTGTATCGAAATATAAATCATCTAATTATCTATGCAAAATCAATGAATATTTCATTCATGTAATTTCCAGACTCTAGAGCTAAATAATTTTGTGTGAAAAAAAATCAGCAATTCTTATGTAACTCACCTCACAATCGCTTGAGATATTTGCATTCTGCATAAGTTAAAATTAGGCTTCGTTGAAGAAATAATAAAAGTTTAGGGATCATTTAAAATCACAACTATTGTAATTGCATAGGCACGGAATTTAAATACACAGATACGCAGATAATATAAATGTGTGTGTGTGTATGTATTCAAAGTATTGGAATCGTGTCGAAGATCGGAACTCAAATTTTCGAAGGATCTACACGTTTTGGGACTTCTAGAACACGAAAAAACTATTTTTAGGAAAACGTCTGTGCGTGTAAGAGTGTATCTGCGTATGTTTCTGTGTGTCTGTGAGGATATTACATCCACTCTAATTGAAAATCTAATGGACCGAATTTCATAAAATTTGGTAGGTATGTATTTTGTGGGAAATCCTGATGTTCATTAGATTATAGTACGATTTGTAATAAAAGAATCTGCCTTCTTTGCGAGATGGCCGGTAGAAATTGCCGGTAGAAATTGCCTTTTTACACTCTAGCTAAGAACTAATGGGACAAATTCAACAAAGTTTGGTATATAATATTTCAATGACCTACAAGTGATTTATATACCAAATTTAACAAAATTTGGTACATTAATCATTTGTAACTTACTCTAGTACGATTCGGGAAAAAGGAACAGGCTATTTTTGCGAAATGGCCCGCAAAAATCGTTAAATATAAAAATAAAAGACTATGTGTGCTCAATTATATCAATTAAATTCCTATTTTATACGTGATTTTTGACAACAAAAAGAATAAGACTAACCCCATTACTCTAAGACTAGCCGTTCTTGAAATATTCTAGTTTTTTTTTTGCGTTTTCGCTACGCCACCTTTGACAGTAAGTCCAGCTATCAAATGAGAACCAAATTTAAGTTTACCGTGCATATTCAATGTCATTTAAAATACTTATGGCTGTTATTTTGTGCAGATAAACTCAAATTATTATTGAAGAAATAAAGAGAACGTGAATATGAGTCTGCAGGGAAAGACATGTGCTGCCCACATCAGAATTTTTAATAATACTACAACAATGATTTATAGAAGTGATCGTGGATTATTTGCAGGCCATTTCGAAAAAAATGTATGATCTATATTTAAAGATCCACAAAATTTTTGTAGAATAAAATGTTCAACAAATTTAAGCTGTGTACCAAATTTTAACTCTCTAGGACGTAGAAAAGTGCATTAAAAATGCCATCAAATAAGTATATCATGAAGAGTTATATAAAATTTAAAAAAATTTGAAAAATTGTTATCTACCAAATTTATTTTAAAATGTGAAGCCTCTCTCATATACAAAATGATAAAACTCTTCGAAAGATATTTATTATACAAAATATTTATTTTTTCTTTCTGGAGGATATCCCAAAAATCAGAATTTAATTGAATTTGTTTTTTTTTCCCTACATTAAATAATTTTTAATTAAAAAACTACTTAACATATTTTACTGAAATTTTTTTTATATATTTTATGGGATAATGTGAATATTTTCTAAAAATTTCGAAGCAATTTGTGAATTTTAAATTTGCTTAAAAAATGCTTGAAAAATTAGGTCCCGTAGGGTTCAATGTATTTCATTTTTTCAACCCGGGTTCAATAAAAAACTAATTGGGTGATATTATTTATTTATATTCCCATAGGTCCCACAGACCGTCTGAAAAACATACTAAAATTTCATTTTGATAAAGTCATTTTTACGGCAGTTATCGTGCTAACGGACAGACAGACAGACAGAAAGACAGACTGAATGAACAAAGTCATAAACACTTTTCAACTATGTTGTAAAGTGTTAATAAAAGTGGCAAACATTGTCTCCCCCCCAAGAGTGGTGATCAGATCGCGGACTCCAGAATGTTTCCTATCACCATATGAAAAAGGGGGCCAATGTGAATCATATTTTCTGGTTCTTGTTTCTCCACTGTTTTGGTAGAAGCCCAACCCTGATTCCCCGTGTGTAATAATAGATTTCTGCAGCACCCATGATCAGTGTGTACCTGAAAAACCACAGAGCCTTTTCGTGTAACATTTATTTCATTTTAATGTACAATCATATCCATAACCGTCTGATCTTTCTATTAGTGCAAAGTTCTTCCGTTTTTATGATTCATTTGGAAGTGAAAATCTCTAACATACTCTTGAAAATCTTACTTTTTCTGTTCTGTGATTAGTTGCATGAAATATCGCCTGACGTTTTCACAAAATATCATATTTGCATGAAAGATTCTCATATATTTTCAAATCAGCAATATCCAAAATATATAATTGATTTTCAAACTTAAAGAAATTTTATTATTGACTACAGAAAATTTTATACGTATTCCTTGGGATGTCTGATATAGTGTTAAAATCCATTATATAACGTTGGATTAAACTTCACAATGCAATAAATCTATTTTTACAGTACTTCATTTTTTTTTTCTGAAGTCCTTAAAAGGTATTTTAAAAATACTCAATTATTTTCATAAAAAACGGGAAAGGTTCTTATACATAATTTAAGCACTACATACGGGTTGTCACAGACTGTCCACAGGCGAACGAAATTATGCTTTTATGTCTCAGTCTCATTTGAACTGACGGAGAAAATTCAACCCCCTAACCACAACTAGCTGTTGCCTTTATATTTTTGCCGAAGGAAGTATTTGACCATTAAGATTATGTAAACAGCAATTTGGCTGAATTATTTTATAATACGTATACATACATTGAGGATCAAACTACGTTAATGTGTTTCAATTCATATCAGGTACAATTAACTTCATAATATATTTTTTCACATACAAAATTTACACCCAAATAACCGCAAAACTTTGATAAATATTATAATTTTCTAAGCAGATTTTAACATACCGCATAAATATGACAGCAGATTTTAACATACCGCATCGTAGAAATAAAGTTTAAATTGCTAAAATTTGAACAATGCACCTAATAAAGTTTTACAAAATAAGTAGATACGTAAATCATACGAACCACAATATGCTCAACCAAAAGACCTCAAAATAATATTTGAAATGGCAACACAACTTATTATTTTCAAACTATTTGATTGGTCGTTATCAATGCATGTGACCTATTCTGCTTTCATCTAACACTAGCAGGCTTTCCCGCTAAAGGTCACTAAATATATAGCAATCATTTTCTGTAGCAATCGGTATATTAGTAAGTTCTGCGCCCGCGCAGTGTTCGCAAAGTCCCCTACTTCCTCTGACAACCTCCTTTTTGGACAGGAGTAGAAATCGTAAAACAGCTAAATTTGGTCCAAATTTAGCGTGGACACTTCAAGTGGGTCTATTGAAAATACAACGTGAAAATTGGAGCAGGCGTCGCTTATAAAAACGATGATTTTAAATATCGTCTCCCCCCTGGCCGTTTCAGTATGAATTAATTCTTATCGAAGTTAACTTTTAATCTGAATTGTTAACTTTTGAAGTAAATATAGTAGAAACTTGATGTTTTTAGGAAATACTTATAATAATGTTATAATCTTATATTATAAGAAACAAACCTCAATGCTTTAAAATTCGCAAAATTAGGTTTTTGCATTTTAATCGCTTCTTTAGAAGCCGAGCAAAAAAAATCATTTTCTATACATTAAAGGACGTTGTTTACCACTCACCCATACTGTCCAATAACTGATGGCATATGACTTCCACTCTCTGCTGTGGAGCGGGAAGAAATTCGAATAAAAAGACACTGCGACTTTGAAAATGAAAGTTATGAAATGATGAATTAATTGTAAAAAAAAATGACAAATACAGTTGCAATAAAAGTAATTAAAGTTTTGTAGAGCTGAGACATGACAAATCAAGATGACAGCATTTGAAAACCTTACTTCCAAGGATTAATTATTGACGTAATTTTAATTCTGAGTTAGGAAATAGTTAATTGGATTTAAAAGAATTATAAATACATTTACAACGGAAATAATATAATCCATCTAAAGGCAAGACTTCACACTTCACGATGACACTATTGAAGACCGTATTCAGAAAATTAATATTTAATTTTTAATTTTAATTGTGAGCAAGCATGGAAAACACAAAGTTTCCATCGGAACACCGTGATTTTTTAGGGAATGCTTATAATAGTTTTACACTCTAATATTTAAAATTTCTATCTGGGAAATTCGAGATTGTAAAAAATTTTAATGTTATTGCTACTGCCCCTGACGATAGCAGTGTTGACTCCGAGTTCCGAGAGTCCCGTGGATCCATAAACAAGACAGAAAATAGTTTTTTGTTCTGAATGCTTTCTTTCGCCTTTTTCGAAAGTTTTTAAAATCTGTAAACAAAACTATCAACTTTATTGAAAATTCGGCTTCCAGAGACCCTTTGAAATTTATTTGCTGTCGTTAAAAAAAACTAAAAAGCAAAATAATGAAAGCGGGGGTCTATATTTATTTTTGAATGAGAAGAATTTGAATTTTCCCGCATACCCTTCTTTTTACCCCAAGAATGAAATTTATTCTACAAATATTTAAAAATCTATGAAATTTTTTGAATTTTCAAAAGTCTCGAGCTTTTCTTCGGTTCGATACCTACGTTTAAAAAACGCGCGTTTCTAAGCAGAGTAGGGCTTCACAATCCCATTTGCATACATATATGAATAAATACATACATGCATACATACATGCATACATAAATTTATACATACATATATACACAAAAACGTTTTAATAGTAATCAAAGATGTCTGTTCATCTGGTGGTCTCATAGAGGAAACTTTAAGCCACATCCAGCTACTATTTCGTCGATTATTCGTCAGACGAAGGCTGTTCCTATACAGCCTACTAGACATTTTTTGTCATACCTTCTCAAACAAAAAACACAGTTTTTTAACTTCAAAACAGATCGACACTATTAATTTTATGGTGCACGCTAATTTTAACAAAGTTATTTTTGTTTTACTACTTTAGCAGAAGTTTGAGCTGTACGTAAAAAAATTCACCGTTTCTCTGAAAATCCAAAAATTTTCTTTTCATATCAGAAGGGTCAGAATTCATTCCTTAAAAGTTCTATATAAATGTAACTATCTCATTCTAAAAGTACTTTTTTCAATTTACGGTTACCTGAAGTGTGTCAATTAAAGTAGATTAGCGTGCCACACGTGAAGTGAAATGGCTACCACTGGTCAAAATTCTGCACTTACATTGAAAAATAATTGATAACAAAATTTGACTTTTACCTCTTAGAACAGTCACTAGAGTTGGAGAGATTTAAACACAAGATTTAGAACAAAGATGAATCATACATAAGAATTGATTATGAAACATTTTCCAACTGATATGTAAATTTATATAAACATCTCTAAAATGTGATACAATTTGTGGTGATATTTTTTATATTATCGCAGTACTACAGTAATTTATTACACTTGAAAAGTTAAAACTTCTGCTTCTCTATGTAAAATCAATGAATATTTCATTCATATCACGTATATTCCAGACTCCAGAGCTAAATAATTTTTCGTGACAAAAAAATCATCAATTCTTATACATTTCACCTACAATCGCTTAATTTGTTTACATTCTGCATAAGTTAAAATTAAGCTTTGTTACAGAAATAATTTAGTGAGTAAGTGAATACTTTAGTAATTAAGTTTATAATTAGTAATTCAGTAAGTAATTATGTTTAAGTAGAAATAATTTAGCAATTCAGTTTAGTGATCCTTTAAATTAAAAAATATTGTAATTACGTGACGGAATGACACACAGATAATAAGCAAAAATAAAGCACTTTTCTGATGGATGCAACACTAAACAGAAATTTGAAAGATCCTTAAATATCAAGTTCTTTAGACACGGAAAAAAAGGATGCCATATATTATTTTGCAATGAATCACATGATCTCTTCATATATCATGGCTATAATTATTATTTCAATTTTTATTTAAAAAGTTACCTAACATATTTGACTGAAAAATATTTTCCACATTTTATGTGATAAATTGAATATTTCCTAGAATTTTCGAAGTAATTTGTGAACTTTAACTTCGCTTAAAAATGTTTGAAAAATTAGGTCCCATAGGATTTAATATATTTCAGTTTTTCAACCCGAGTCAAATCCAAAACTAATTGGGTGATATTATTCATTTTTATTCCTATATGCCCCACAGACAGTCTTAGCAACATAGTAAAATTTCATTTTGATAAAGTCATTTTATGGCAGCTATAGTGGAAAAGGATGGACAGACAGAATAACCAAATGCATAAATACTTTTCAACTATATTGGCAAGTGTTGAAATGATTATTGCAATAATGATAACAATTGGGATGATTTTTCATTACAATTTTATGCCTTTTAATTCAATAATAAATTTTTATTGAAAATTCATTGTTTTAGTCTACTGTTGCTTTGAACAATGTTGCATGAAGATAAAAAATTTAGTCACGGACAAAAGAGACACCAGAAAATATCACTCACATACGAAGGACAAAATAGAGAATTGACAACCCATAAATTGATGGCACTAAAATGTCTGGATTTAATAACGGAACTGAATTTTACTTGTACTGTTATTCGAATCGAATTTATTATCCCCTTCAGTAGCTAAGATGACACAATATATCATTCAGGAAAAGCTGCAGGGGGGCAAAGGTGGAGATAGAATGAGTCATGAAAATCTTAGTATCCTGCTGGCTAATAGCCAAACCACCAATCCCAAGTCAGGATAGAGGTAAAGCATACTCCGTCTCAATTTGTTAGTATCAACAAGAGTAAGTTAACTTTTATATTCCTTGCTGACACCATGAAGGGAGAACAGAAAGAATAATTGAAAGCAATCGAATTCTCTTAAAAATTTCTGTACTATTATAATTCCAGAAATATCCGAAGTTTAAAATGTTAAGTATAGTGTGATATACCACGAAGCCTGGCTGCTCGAACAACTCTACTATGTGTTAAATTTAACCTTAATTGGGAGGAGCAATTCCATTTTGATTAATAGAAATTATCCAGTGAACAATCCTCTGCCATTCCCGAGGAAAACTATTTTTTTATAAATAAGCAAGTACTCATCCAAGTGTTTAAATTTAAAGCTTATTGAGAATATTTAAAATTTATAAATAAAGAAATGATTGATTTCAGTTAAGTAAGAGCAGGGCTCTTATTATAAATGTGGTTTGTAATTGAAAGAGAAAAATAATATTTAAATGAGCGATGAGTAATAGTGTGAAGCAAAATATATATAGCAAACCGTGTATATATGTAAATAAAATTCATTCTCTTAGGCTAAAAATTAAATTATATAATTTTTAAGCTCTTATATGTTCTTTTGACATGGACAGAAAGGTAAGTGAAAATGTTATATAACAGGTATAATCGTTTATGCAGAATATTAAAATAAAAGAATGCTTCAATTCACATGATAAGCATGTAAAGTTAAAATCAAATTATATAAACAAGTTTGAAGTGTACGAATTAGAATAACATACCATTCTTTTTTATTATTTTTATTTCTAAAATACGATAAATGATAAACTATAAGACTATTTTATTGCCTTTCATTTACTTGTTTAGGTATTCAGTTTTTGTCTCAAGATATTATTTATACGTTATGGAGAACAATAAAAAATGATAAAAGTGTTTATTTGGTAATAATATTCATATTCATATTTCGAACTATTGTATTCTATGTAGCATTAATGTGAAAACTTGATATATATATATATATATATATATATATAATTTTTTATGCCATTGTGTACATGAAATACATAAAAAATTAAAAAGCAGAATTAAAATATTTAATTAGATGGCAATTGTAAACTGAAAATAGTCAAATAGAATACGTAATACAAATGGATAATTGCTTATGGTAAGTAGAATGAAATATTTAGAAATTGGGATAATTATGAAATTAATAAAAACTAATGTATTGTGTTTTCGAATATGCATAAGAATTTTAGGAACGCAACCGTTTCGCTCAGCCAAGTCGCCATGTCCGAATCTGTATCTGGCAAGTGTATATTAATACTTAACATAACAAATACTGATTTTCAAAAGATTGTAACTCATACAAACGAGAATCCTAAAGACTTGATTCTTTCTTCACTGTAAAGAATCTCAAAGTTGGGAAAGATAAAATAAAATTAACTGACGTGTGGTTTAACTCGACATTATCATACCGAAATCCACATATTTTTCAAATTTTACAAGAACATTTTTGAAAAGTCGGTATCTTGGATAAAGGGATTAAAACTATAGCGTTTTTCCCTTCATTTCAAAGGGTTAGAAAAAATGTTTAGATACTTTACAATGTACCCCCGAGAGGGTAAACTTGCCCCCCAAGGAAGACCAATGACCGTCACAAACCGTATCGCAACTATTTTTCACAGCAATGATTGAAACTGTTAAGTCTCGTGATCATTAACCCTTAACACATTTATTGCACACCTCTTCTGATGGCCAGAAATTGCTGATGTGTCCATAGGCACGGCAATTATTGCAAACCATTAAAAGGATGTATTCTATGGAATCTACTCTAGACGGGCCAAGGTTGACTTTTCTCTTACCAACCACGGAAGTTAGGGTCTGAGGATTCAGTTGGTTCATCTCTTACCTTTACATTTACACTTAATTTACAAATGAGAAGTGGTCAACTTTTCAGCAGGGTTTTGAGATGATATATTTTCAAAGAAGTTTTCTTCAGAGAAGTCTTCTATGATGTTGAAGAATATTATCTCTGGGGTAATATTTTTGCCTGTTTGGCTATATCAAATCCTGCCTTTAGTTTATCAGAGTTTTGAACTCCTTGCTTATCACATCAATGTTAATTTGGTCACTGGTTTCAGTGAGTATGCCCCTTTTCTGATTTTTTATCGTCCATCTTATGAGGGTCGACCAGACTCTGGAAATGTGTTTAATTTTATCAGAAAATGGATCAACATTAGAGAAACTGTCACCACATGGAAAGTTCTCTAAACGCTTCTGACCTTTCTCTACTGGTCTGTTCGGCAGTGATGCCTGCGTAAGGTTTAAATCTAGGAGAAAGATCAAGCCTGTCTTCATGCTTAGCTAAATAGACCGGTTGATTAACTACAATATTCAGCAATACAGAGAGTTCGTCTTTAAGCTTTGCTGCTTGTCAACGGTGCAATTGGATTTAGCAATTAAACCCTCTAATTTGTGTGATTGCCAATCATTCTTTGGCAAAGCCATCAATGCCAGTATTATTATTTCGATGCGTTTGAAGTGCATTAGGAGTATCTTCATCCATTTTTGCCGTATCCCATGAGTCTGAGTTGAGTGAGTTGTTCTACAATATAGGATACGATGAAGCGAATTAATGGTTACGAAAAAAGATGTGTATCTCAAAGTTCGTAAAACACCGAAGCAGGATCGCTGGATATATTTTTCAATAGATGGGATGTATAAAATTTTATTTTTCTTAAATTTTTGTAAAAATATAGTACAGCATTTAAATTATACTACATAACTTTCTACCTTATTTAAAGCATTTTTGTAATGGAAACCATGGGTCTAAAACCAATGGATCAAAAAAGTTTCCTCTGTTCACGTTTTGTGCTATATCCTGTATATATTATTTTTAATTTGTAGATAGATGTCATTTTACATTATTTTCGTACAATGGAGAACATTGAAATTATGAAGTGAAAAATAAAGAAATGCATATTACCAGCATTTTTCAATTTTACAAAAGTAGTAATATTTAAATGGCAGACTTACGTTTCGTATTGAGTCTCAAACGTCGTTAATTCTCTAATTTGCTATCGGGGTGAATTAGAATTATTAACCTGACGGATTCGGGGTCGTAATTTAGAACTTGGGTGATTGTAGACCACGTTATACTACGATCCGGTCGCGTAATATGTCGTAATCTACCCGGTAACCAAATCAGATCTCGAGCAAGATGGACGGGCTCTGGCTGAACACAGAAGTAATATTTTTATAGACTACAAGGGGCTCTGCCCCCTGCTCGTTACCCCCGTAACTCGCTTCGCCTCCTACTCACTGAGCTCGTTTGGCGAGCACTTTTGTACCGCCTGCTACGAAGGCATAATACGCAAATGGGTACCGTCCTTGTTAACTGACATTCATTAGCTCTAAAACTCGCTTCGCTAGCTCTTCCAATCTGGACGGCGCATACAACCGCCTACGTGCCACATGTTCCCTTACGCTTGCAGAATCCCGGGTCTCCGCCCTCCATTGGCTGCGCTTATTAACCACATAACTTGATTCACGAGTTGGAAGGCTTCGCCCCCTAATCGCCGATGCAAATTGACGCTCGTAGAACGACTTGCCTGCAATGGTTGACGCTCATTCATCCCCATAACTGGATTCGTGAGTGGGGAGGTTTCGCTTCCAACTCGCTGACGTTCCCTAAGCTCACTTTGTGAGCATTTTCGTGCAGTCTGTTACACAGGTGTAATGCATTCATTGGGGACTGTCAATTATTAAGTGATATTCACCCCCTCCCTCTTTCAAATCGGACTGCGTACACGATCGCCTACATATCCCATGCTCGTTGAAGCTAGAAAAACCCTGGGACTCCGCCCTCCTTTGACTGCCACTCATTAATCGCAGCTCGCGGCAGACATGATATCTCAGTGTGTGTGTGTATGGAGGGCGGGGGAGAATTCGTCCCATTATTAGCTGACGCTCACCAACTCCTTTAACTTCGCGAACAATGTCACCAAGCTCAGCCCCCAAATCGCTACGCTCGCCAACTTCCATCTACATCCTGGCACTCGCTGCGCCTGCATCGCGAGTCTTTTCGTGTCACCTGTTATTAAAAACGATATCTTACTGCATTAGGAAGAAAGCGGCATGTTGCAGTTAGGAAGAAACGGCTGTTGTCAGCATTTCACTAATTTTCACTTCAGAAGTGCATACAAAATTAAATAACTCATTAACTAAATCGAAATTTAAAAAAGGACTCCGTCCAGCACAAATTCAACTCAGTTGGTACATGTCAGCAAAATTGGGAGATTTCCCTATTGCTAGCCTGTCCAGCACGCGAACTCGCAGCTCAAAAACTCTTCCTTTGTCTTTGACATTAAATATTTCCGAAATTAAATTTTAAATAAAAAAAATGTTTATATCAGTGTTTCTGCCCTCGTATTTCTCTATAAATGTACCATCTTTCATATTTTTTATATGCTATAGATTTTGCGGTACATGCCAAAAAAAAAAACCCTTGAGAAACGCGAAATTTGTCAAACAACGGCGGTGGTAGCTACTTTTTTTTAAATATAGATGGATTTTATATAGTTTATAGAACACTATGCTCCTACGCCTGATGGCTTTGGGAGAGTATTAAATCCTCAAAGACTGAGAAATGTGTGCAGTATATGGTCAAGTGTTGTCTTGTTAAACTTATAAAATATTCGCTCTGTCCTATGGCATTCCGTATGGTGATACACCGAAGCTATATCAAAGTCGGACACCCAACAACACGATAGGCATATCCAGAAGCGATGGAATCGCCAGCTAAATCATCTGGGTATTCCCAACTCAGATCACCTGCGATCACGCAACATAGTGACCAAAACAACGAGGACAATGTCAAAGGGCTCAAAAGGCAAAAGCAAATCCAACCACCATACCGCACCGTTAGGACTCATCCTCGGCCACAAAAGCCTAAACGCTTTAATAGGCAACTAAGTATATAAGCTACACCAAACCGTTGAGATAAACAATAACAATGAAAAGTTAAGAAAGAATAACTTCAAAGAGCAGCCAAGATAAAAACAGTCTCCAGAGGATTATCTGTGAAGGGAAGTGTCCAGTTCCATTTAAAGAAATTACGCAACAATATCTCGGAAACCCTCCTTTGCAGTGAGATGCTTAGTCAAATCCAACTGAAATTTATTCTCAAAAAGATTTTGGTAAATTTGTTTTTCCTAGTGATAACCCAAAGTGCATAGTCGTAGATACAGTGGGCAGCGGATCAGTCATTATACCAGACAAAGAATATACTTATCTAAAAACCTCACTTCAAAAATAGGAACATCACTTCAAATATAGTCAAAACGTATTCAGAAATTCTTAAAACATATTTTGGAGCTTTCCATATTTAAGAACTTCATAAGAAAAATTCATATGGACAACATACGAATTTACCTCCAATATAATAAGAGCAGCATGTTGGAAAAGCCATGTACATATCATGTTTTTAAATAATATCTCTTCGTTTTTAATATAAATTGAAGCACATTTTATATAATACCAACAATTTATAACTGTTAAGATTCGTTTTCTTAAGACATTAATTTCAAAATGTTGAGAAACAAAAATGTTCACTTAACTCCAGAAAATTGTTCATTAAAACTATGCACTGTAAAAAAAAAAAAACATGTCTGACATCTGGAAAGAATCCAGCTATCGATTTGAAAATCCCGAAAAATGGAAAATAATCTTTTTTCGAAGGTTACAAAGAAAAAATTACGAAGTCAAGCATATTTGCTTAACGCTCGAAATTAGAAATAGCGGCGATGGAAGTTTTTACTTTCGAAGATTACCTTTCTTGTTTCTTTGAATGTATCGATTATTTTTGCGTACTTATATTTGCAAACTATGAAAAGTGTCACAGAGATTCTTAATGATGCTGAAGTTCAAAAGAAGAGGAATGCAGATTTATTTTGCTGATTTAATGTGGGAGTCATAGTTTTTAATATATTTGTCAAATTACTTTCTGCCAAAGTTTTAAAAATAGATATGGAATACAAATACGACCATGAAATTTAAAACAAAGGGAAATGTTTTATTCAGGGTCAGTCCAAGTAAAATGAGCACTGTGGGTTTGTCGACCACTTATTATTCTTTTATATTCCTACCATAGTTAGTACTATTTGTGTGTACACCAAAACAATTTTTTTTTATTTGCCTCCATTTTCGATCTGGAGTTTTTTTTACATGCTAGAACGGGATAAAATTCGGGTTTTCTGGGGTTCGCAAAAATGTCTATAACTCTAACTATCCAAGATGACTGAGCATACTTTATTCCTCTAAAAATATACATTTTGAGATTTCAGAATAAGTATTTAAGTTGTATTTAGGTTTTAGTTTAATAAGATTAAAATTGACATAAATTCAGCAAATATAAATTGCAAAATCGCCATTTTGAGGTGTCTAACTCCGTAAGGGCTTCAAACCAGGAACTAATATTTTCCCTCACAAACTAGAGGAAGACAGTATTTAGTTTACCAAAAAAATCCATTTTTAAAATAACTTTCTACATTGTTTTAACGTTAAGCTTGCCCAAAATTCAAAAACTGCGTATTTCAAGGTCCAATATCTTGAAAAGGAGACGTGACAAAAATTTGAAATTTTTTATGTTAACTACTTTATTAGCACCCTATAAGTGGTATGAATTCTATTTTGAAGTTCCGTATGGTTTTATAATTATGAGTATTCAAATTGTGGTAGAAAAGCATTTTCAAGGCAATCAAAAAGTTATGCAGTTTGGCTATTATTGAGGATACATGTGATTTTACATACTATTAAAAACAAGTAAATATATTATATTTTGAAATGTTATATATTGAACCATACAAATCATGCACGATTACACTTTCTGCCTTAAGGAATACATAAACTTCATTTCTGATATTTTTAAGCCTTTAATCCATTTATATTTGATGTACATATGTGATCTTTCCATTTGGTAATCAAATTTATTTGTCCTACATTATCATAAATTTTATTATTTACCAGCATTACATCCGTTCTTTGTACGCAATATATAATAATAATATAAAGAAACATAAAAATCTTAATTATGTGCTAATTCCTACAGTATTCTAAATGGATTTGCTATTCAAAATATTGTTTTCAAATATTTAATTTAATTCTCCTAAAAGATGTATAAAAATTTCTATTCTCACTATACAAAATTATCCTCACAAACAGGTTTGAAGAATAAAACATCCTACTCTAGTTTGTAAACATATTAACAAAAATCTGAAATTGAGTCAACATATGCGAAAATGGAAGCGCTAAAATAGTATTAGAATATAATATTAGTACCATTTTTATTCCATTTAAATAATTGGCTGTTACCAACTGTTTTAAAACTGTTTCAAATTTTGAAAAATATTTGACAAACAGATGGCTGATAAAACAGACGTCAGGAAATGATTATATATCAAATCCCCAATAACCTATCAAATCAAATCCCTATAACTTAAATATAAAGATTATTATTTAGATGCCAATTGGCACTTCTTTTCTATAAGTTTCTATAAAGCGCCTATGATAAAATTGCTGTATATATATCAAATCTCCAATAACCTATCATAACCAAATCCCCATAACCTAAACATAAAGATTTTAATTTAGATGCAGATTGGCACTTCTTTGCTACAAGTTATGATAAAGTCCTCCAATAAAATTGCTGTATATAGTATATCAAATCCCCATGACCTAAACATAAATATTTTAATTTAGATGCAGATTGGCACTTCTTTGCACAAGTCATGGTAAAGTCCTTCAATAAAATTGCTGTATATAGTATATCAAATCCCCAATAACCTATCAAAATTAAATCTCCATGAACATAAAGATTTTAATTTAGATGCAGATTGGCCCTTTTAAGATTCAAATCATGATAAAGCTCCTGCGATCGAATTGCTGGGACTATGAAAAGGCTTGTGGCAAACGCAAGTCTTCGGAGACCTCCTACACAAAGCCATATTTGCACAGTTATCACATGTATGAGTTTTGTAAAAGGAACATAACTGGTTTTATTTGTTCTAATGAATGAAGATATTAAAAGGAAGATGCAAAATTGGCAAAGTAGTTCTCTAGAGCTCGGCCTGTGACCAACCAATACATGTAGAAATTAGAGTTTTGTGTAAAATAATATAATTTATATGTCAGCAGAATATCAGTTTCTTCAGAGAAGAATAGCTTCATATTCAAAATTCTAAATGGAGATGGAATTAATATAAAATTCATAAAAGAGAAAGCTAACTTTGTATGTATTTATGATGAAAATTGGTTTGTAGCTCAGGATGAAGAAGTATCAAGTGAAAATGATGGTGCATGGATTAAATTTTGTCTTCCAAGTGAACCTTCTACATCTTTCCGTATGAAAAACTTTCAATTGAAAATTTGGTATCCAGTGCAAAACATACTAGCCAAATTAAAATCTCCTCAATTAATATCAGTAACCAGGCAGACACACAACATTACACAAGAAAATAACAATAAACTCTTGTAAGTTAATGTATTACTAGGTAATACTAAATTACACACATTCTATGTAATATGATTGAAGACCAGTAAACTGCTCTATAAGTAAAAATCAATTGTATACTTGTATTACATTTAAAATGTATCAGCAAGAGATTTCTGTGAATACCATTAAATATATATGATGATATACATTTGTAAATATTAATTCAGTTATCAGAAATGAGTGATTTTAGTTTGATAATGCTTGAATCTTAATTTTACAAAATTTGAATTTTTTCTATTTACCCGCAACTGACCAGTAATGTATGTTCAACACATAACATTTCAAAATATAATATATCCAATTATCTTAATAGTATATAAAATTGCATTTGTCCATAATACAAGTCTACATGTATCACTTTTTGTTTATCTTAAGAGTGATTTATTACCACAATATGACTCCTCTTAATTGTAAAAACATACTAAACCACAAAATGAAATTCATGCCACTTATAGAGTACCAGCACAAAACATTTCAAATCATTGTCATGTCCTCCTTTCATGATATTTGACCTTGAAATATGCAATTTTTGAATTTTTTGCAATTTTAGTGTTAAAGTAAAAAGGAGTTTTAAAAAAGGATTATCTTTCTTAATAAGCTATAAGCTGTCTTCCCTCTTGTTTCTGAAGATAAAATAATAGTTCCTGGGTTTTAGCACTTCTGGAGTTATAACCACCTGAAAATGTCGATTTTGTAATTTATATGTGTTGAATTTAAATCCATTTTAATCTTGATAAACTAGAAACTAAATGCAACTTAAAAAATGTTTCTGAAGGCTCAAAAGATATATATATTAAGGGGAAAGTTTGTTTAGTACACAGTTATAGAGTTATCATTTTCGTAAGCCACGGGTAACCCGAATTTTCCCTGCTTGATAAAGTCAGGATTTCGCAAATACATATGTTACAGAGGGTGCTCACACAATTTTGTAACGATTTTGAAAATATATATATATAAACAAAGATAAGAATTTTATTTTCTAATATGTTCAATCCGATAGCCTTTTTGTTGAACTATCATATTACAGCTTGATTTCCGAGATAAAAGAGCTTTTCTTAAAATATCAAGGTTGATTTTGTTCCACTCCTCCACCACAATCTTGCAGAGTTCATCCAATGTTTTGGGATGCCACTTATAAAGAGCTTGTTTTAAAAGTTCAAATGCACAGTAATCCATAGGAGACAGGTTGGAAGACTTGGGTGGGATGCATTGAAATGAAATAGCCTCAATTCCGGTTTCATTTCTCAACTTTTTCCAAAAATATAGCAGCAGATTTAGAGGTATGGCTGGTAGCCATATCCTAATGGAACTTAACACAGTGAAGATTGTTTGGGTAAAGTGATGGAACGTCTTTTTTGAAAACAGGTGTTAAAACATATTTCTGATAGTAATCCGAGTTAATTTTGACATTTTTTTTCAATTTTGCTTATTTTAAGTATTCCTTTAAAAGAGAATCCAGCAATAACCATAAAACCTTTAGCAAAACTTTCCTTGTTTTCTCTGAACCAACCTTTGTTGCGTATGCATTTTTTAACACTTTACAACAAAGTTAAAAAGTGTTTATGACTTTGTTCATTCTGTCTGTCTGTCTGTCTGTCCGTTAGCACGATAACTGCCGTAAAAATGACTTAATCAAAATGAAATTTTAGTATGTTGTTCAGACGGTCTGTAGGACCTATGAGAATATAAATAAAATAATATCACCCAATTAGTTTTGGATTGAACCCGGGTTGAAAAAATGAAATACATTGAGCCCTATGGGACCTAATTTTTCAAACAATTTTTAAGCGGATTTAAAATGCACAAATTCCTTCGAAAATTTTAGGTAATATTCAAATTGTTCTATAAAATATATAAAACAAAATTCAGCGAAATATATTCAGTAGTTTTTTAAATAAAAATTAAAATAATAATTACACCTCTTATATGAAACGATCACGTGATCATGATAAGAAAAGATCACATGACCCACTTCAAAATGATATAGGTCATCCATCTTGTTCCAAAATCGTGATTTTTTAAGTTCTTTTTAATTCATATTGAGTGTTGTATCCGTCCTAAAACTACTTCATGTTTGCTTAAATTCTGTGCATCTACATACTGAAACAACGCAAATACAATATATTTCAGTTTAAATGATTATCCAAAATTGATTATTTCTGCAACGAAGTCTATTTTTCACCTATGTAAAATGTAAACAGCAAAATATGTAGAATGAGTTGTATAAGAATTGCTGTATTTCTTTAACACAAAATAATTTAGCCCATGGAGTCTGCATGGCTGATATGAATGAAATATTAATTGATTTTATAAAGAGAAGGACGATTTTTTTCGATGAAGTTTTAAGCATAGAGTTTAATTACTTGTAGCTCCATGGTCTTAATTTTTAAATAAAATAAATTATTATAGTATTGTGATGAATGAAATGAATGGGAGAAAGTTATGAATGAAATGCTGTTTTTATAGAGAGATCCAGGCGTGTCGTTTTTTCTATGACGTCATTTGAATTAATTTCAGTTGTTTTCGATGAAGTTTTCAAATATAATAAATTATCGTAGTATTATGATAGTTTTAAAAATATTACCGTAGAATGCATCGTATTTTAGAGATATTTAAACCGGGGCAATTTATATTTCAATGCCGTCATTTGAATGAAGTTCATTTTTTTCGAAGAAGGTTTAAGTTTTCAAATATAATAAATTAATGTAGTATTGTGATATGTTTTAAAATATTACCGAGGAATGCATTGCATTTTAGACCTTTTTAAATAAAATTGCATTGAAGTTGGAAAGTGTTTCATAATCAATGCTTTAAGCATGATTGATCTTTCTTGTTACCATTTTCCCAGTCAAATGTAAACTTTGACTTTTCTTTCCTTTTTTATTAATTATGTCAATTTACGTGTAGAAATATTTAAACCATGCTTTTCACATCTTTATTTTTAATAATAGAATAAGAGTATTATAACTTAATAAGAGCATTTCTCTTCGGAAAGCACAAAAATATAGCCTTCGATCCATTGTTTATTTTCTAGCGACATTTTAAAGCAAAGAATATTTTTAATGATGCATACGATAATTAAACCTATTCCGACTTGATGCCAGTCAGGGTTTTCTTTTTAACACTTTACAACAAAGTTGAAAAGTGTTTATGACTGTGTTCATTCTGTCTGTCTGTCTGTCTGTCTGTCTGTCTGTCTGTCTGTCTGTCTGTCTGTCCGTTAGCACGATAACTGCCGTAAAAATGAGTTTATCAAAATGAAATTTTAGTATGTTGTTCAGACGGTCTGTAGGACCTATGGGAATATAAATAAATAATATCACCCAATTAGTTTTTTATTGAACCCGGGTTGAAAAAATGAAATACATTGAACCCTATGGGACCTAATTTTTCAAACATTTTTTAAGTAAATTTAAAATTCACGAATTGCTTCGAAATTTTTAGGAAATATTCACATTATCCCATAGAATATATAAAAAAAATTCAGTAAAATATGTTAAGTAGTTTTTTAATTAAAAAAATTATTTAATATAGGGAAAAAAACAAATTCATTTAAATTCTGACTTTGGGATATCTTCCAGAAAGAAAAGAGAGAGATATTATATAATAAATATCTCTCCATTTGTTTAAACGTTTTGCATATGGGAGTGGCTTCATATTTTAAAATAAATTTGGTAGATAACAATTTTTCATTTTTTTAAAATTTTATATAACTCTTCTTGATAAATTTAATTGATGGCATTTTAAATGCACTTTCCTACGTCCTAGAGAGTTAAAATTTGGTACACAGCTTAAATTTGTTGAACATTTTATTCGACAAAAATTTGATGGATCTTTAAATATAGATCATACATTTTTTTCGAAATGGCCTGAAAATAATCCCCGTTCACTTCTATAAATCATTGGTGTAATATTGTTAAAAATTCTTATGTGGACAGCACATGTCTTTCTCTGCAGACTCATATTCGTTCTCTTTATTTATTCAATGATAATTTGAGTTTATCTGCACAACATAAGTATTTTAAATGACATTGAATTTACACGTTAAACTTAAATTTGGTTCTCATTTGATAGCTGGACTTATTGTCAAAGGTGGCGTAGCGAAAACGCGAAAAAACTAGAATATCTCCAGAACGGCTAGTCCTAGGGTAATGGGGTTTGTCTTATTCTTTTTGTTGTCAAAAATCACATATAAAAGAGGAATTTAATTGATATAATTGAGCACACGTAGTCTTTTATTTTTATATATAACGATTTTTGCTGGCCATTTCGCAAAAATAGCCCGTTCCTTTTTCCCGAATCGTAGTAGAATAACCTACAAATGATTTATATACAAAATTTTGTTAAATTTGGTATATAAATCACTTGTAGGTTATTGAAATATTTTACTCCAAATTTTGTTAAATTTGGTTCATTAGTTTTTAGCTAGAGTGGATAAAGGCAATTTCTGCGGCCATTTCGCAAAGAAGGCAGATTCTTTTATTACGAATTGTACTATAATCTAATGAACATCAGGATTTCCCACAAAAAACATACCTACCAAATTGTATGAAATTCGGTCCATTAGTTTTTCAATTAGAGTGGATGTAATATCCACACAGACACACAGAAACATACACAGATACACCCTTACACACACAGACGTCTTCCTAAAAGTAGTTTTTTCGTGTTCTAGAAGTCCCAAAACGTGTAGATCCTTTGAAAATTCGAGTTCCGATCTTCGGCACGATTCCAATACTTTGAGTACATAGACATACACATATATATTATCTGTGTATCTAAATTCCGTGCCTATGCAATTACAATAGTTGTGATTTTAAATGATCCCTAAACTTTTATTATTTCTTCAAGGAAGCCTAATTTTAACATATGCAGAATGCAAATATCTCAAGCGATTGTAAGATGAATTACATAAGAATTGCTGAATTTTTTTCACACAAAATTATTTAGCTCTGGAGTCTGGAATACAAGTTATATGAATGAAATATTCATTGATTTTGCATAAAGAATCAGATGATTTATATTTCGATACAGTTTTAAATATTTAAGTATAATAAATTACTGTAGTACTGTGATAATGTAAAAGATATTACCACTGAATGAATCACATTTTAGAAATTTTTAAATGAAATTACATTTCAGTTGGAAAGTGTTTCATAATCAATGCTTATGCATGATTGATCTTTCTTGTTTAATTTAATTCATGGAGAAAGTCAAAATCCTTACAAAAATGTGTGAACACCCTCTACAATTTTTCTAACATTAAAAAATATCAATATACTCAACGAGTAGTACATAGTATTTGAATATGTCAATTTTAATAAGACAATTCACAAATCAACATTTAGCTTTATTGATTTCCTTAGTGATGAATTTAGGCCTACGAATTGAAATAGCAATTACTACAAACAATTACGCTTCAGTACAGTTTGTATTAAATGGTATTTCTGAGACATTACTAAATGGTATTGCTTACACCTTAGAATATTCCATCCTGAATTAAATCGCACTTAATATAAAGCCAACAGGGGTGTATTAAGGTATTTTGATAAATGGTGCAAGTCTCATTTTCCCTACAAAACATAGTAAATATTATAGGAAAGTATTATGACAGTGTTAAAAATTTGATTGTCGGATTTTAATGAAATATAAAAAGCCATATATATAAAAAATATATGCAGTCATAAGAAATTGAGCTACAGATGCGAAAATCAGTGTATATGATTTCTTTGACGAAATATGCAAATGATTCGAATTTAGGAGCAAAAAATCGTTTTATTAAGAAATGGTGGCAAGAAGACATTTTAGAAAGTGATAAATTTTTCAATGGCAGCTATACAAGCCGATATTCGGCGCGGCATAAAGTCAAGTTGCTTATGTCCCTCTGCAGAAGATGATGCTAAAATAGTTCAACTGGTCAGCTAAATCAGTGGTATTCTGAAAATGTTGCAATTGCCGTTGCAGCATATCCCAGACGTGTACTATTGGTGATAGATCTTAGATTTTTGGGACCTGGATGGCCATAGAAAGATATTAAATTCTCAAAGACATTGTGGAGAAAGTCGTGCAGTATGTAGTGAAACATCTTTGTTTTTGTAAATGGAACATGGGCAGATTGACAGCATAGACAGAACAATGAGCTGCAGAATATCGTCTGCATACAAGCGAGCCATCAAATTGGCTTGCAGCATAATTACATGCGATATTTTTTTCTTTCTCATGACCTTGACAGTCCGATCTACCCGAAAGTGTGAAGTAAAGTAAAGGAGATCGGATGTCCCACGAAATGGCTTCCCCAGACTGTCACACCCCTTGTAAGACCGTGCGCCGCTCGACGACAAACTCGGGATTGGAACGCTGACCAGTCCAACTCCACATACATTTGCGGTAGGGCGCGGTAGCCCTGTTGTTAGCGCGCGGGAATTGCTTTCGGTAGGCTCGGGTTCGATTCCCGCCACTGCCAAAACTGCCGCCGTGTTCACGCGGAGAACAATGACGTTACACATGTGGGTTCGCAAGTCCTTCCGAGAGTTTGGTGGTAGGGGAAGGAGGGTGCGGTCCCTGTGGATGCCTCCCCCACTGGTTTCCGGTCTAAATTGTGTGGCACTTCCCGGTCGTCCAAACAGTTACCTTACACCATTCTGGTAGGTCGGACTGTCTGGGTCTCAACAACAACACGCTTACGGTGATCATCAGCATGGAGAAAGAAGGGGTGTTCATTGCTAAAGAAACCATGTCTCCAATCGGACACGGGCCAGGCTCACCGTGCTCGGCACCAATTCAGACGACTCTACCTATGATAAGTGGTCACAGATAGGCACCTTAATGGACTTCGACACCTAATTCCACCTTTTGCCAGTCATCTCCGTATAGTGTCCCTTGATACAGGGTGCATGGAGGATGGCAAATGCCTTCGGATGGGTGATAGGTACGCCATTGGTGTGGACATGGATACTCTTCTAACTGCACGATCCTCTGGAGCAGTTGTCTGTCTGGGATATATTGAGCCTTTGCGACAGTTTCATGTGCCTTCTGCTGATCCACTGTTGCGAACACCGAGTAACGACTATATCATTCCGACCAATATGGCAGCTAATACATCTGTTGAGCCAACTAGCTTGCCTTAGGCGTGTGATGCCACCTCTATCTAAATCATACAATTGTTCGTAGCGCTATTGAGTACGTCTCAGAGGCGTATTTTTACACAACTTGCAGTATCGAAGCAGAAAATGCAGTTCCAATTATACGTGAGTGAGAATTGTACATCAGTCATTTTAAATGCTGCATGATGTGTTGTCCTCATGCGCTTTCCATGAGGACGTTCTAACAGCATAGATGCTGACAGTTTGATCATTTCCATAACTATTAAAACGACGTTTGCTTGCGGAGTTTTGCAGCTGTAGCTCTGCTTATTATAGGTGCATATATTTTTTGCAACATAGTAGAAATCAACCATTTGCTCAACATTGTGTGCATATGCATCCATCTGTCTAGGAATCTCTGATATTAAATTGAATATGTTTAATTTATTCTGTAATAACAATAAACCTATCGATTACAATAAGCCGATTCAAAAGTTTTATCATTTCAAGGGGACGTTGATTACACCCCCAAAAAGGGGGAGGGGGACTGTACCGAAAGTACGCCCGCAAAGCCTTGTCGAACGGGTGCTTGCTAATGACAAAACTGTTTACATAAAATTTTCATTTATTTTTACAAACTGACAACGGTGGTATATCACAGGAGACATAAGTTAAAAGGGCCATAAATATACTTACCATCTAAGTATCTTGCAACATGAAATCTAAATACGAGACCCCCTAATGTGTTTGGTGTAGATCGAATTCAGTCCACATAAAAATATGTCTTCATGAATTCTTTTTTTGACCCAGGTCGTCCAACCTACCCGAAAGTGTACGGAAACTGTTTGGACGACCGTGAAGTGCCACACAATTTGGACCGGAACCTAGCGGGAGCGGCATTCACAAGAACCGTACCCTCCTTTCCCTACCAACAACCTTTCGGAAGCACTTATGAACCCACATATTTAACGTGCTCGTACTCTGCATGAACACGTGGACTATTCAGACAGAGCTGGGAATCGAAATCGGGTCGTTTGAGTGTAATCTCCACGCACTAATAACTGAGCTGTCTGTCCTATCCCCTCTTCGTGAATTCTGGAAATATTTTGTTTTCGTCTTTGGCCATTGAAGTCACCAGTAATTATCAATGATATTATGGAATAACCAGTGCCGGGCACTTACTTTTAGGTAGTCGCACGAAACCGCTGAGTTGCCCCTCTTTTCTTGTGTTCTGTGTTTTGCCTTCTTTCCTCGCCCATACGAATCTTATAGGATTTTGAAAATTTTCTTCTTAAATATTTCGACATTTTGAAATGAATTCCAAATTTTTGTCAATGTTTTCAAATTTTCACTATGTTGCAAGTGCCCCTTCATTATTTTTGAACTTTTATTGTATATATCAGGTAGCCAAACCGACGTGTAACTCTTCTGGTTGTCGAGTTGCCACTGATGGAACGGCGCGAAATATGGTAATTTTTTATCTTATCTTGCATTCGGCTGCGTTCCTGTCATATCTCAAGTGCGTAACCCTGATTATTCACCCCGCATAACTAGCATACGACCACTCCCTAGCCTTTGATACTACTGCCGCCACCCACAGACTATTATACGCTGCGTTACAATCTTTCTCAACCTTTAACTTGCATCTTATCCGCCAGCTCCGGCACCCCATACCAGGTGTAGACAAAGACGTATTTTACGTCAAAACATATTTAGTATTCGGTTCGTCTGCTTGGAGCATGTTTGTTTTATTTTGTGAAAAGTTTGGATTTAAAATATGAAATATTACGAGATGGCTGTTTCTGAAATATGGAAATTCTGTTATAAGTTTAAATTGGATGATCTAAACCTTTTTTCCAAAATATATCCCCCAGGTACTACACTTCGAAAATGATATTTTTTGTTATTGCATAAAATTTATTCTATTTTTGCGCATAAATGAATTTTATTTGCATGCATTATTATTGGGTAATGGTTGAAAATATTTTGTAAAATCTGACGAATGTTTCATAATAATATGAATTAATACCCTTGCATTTATAAAAATATAAGATATTTAATATTATTTTAAGATAATGGTGGATATGCAATTACCAGTTGACGTTCATTAATGAAGTAAATACTCTGGCAGGACATTTCGTGCCCAGAAGACATAACTGTTTGTAGTAATTACTGTTTCGATTCGTAGGCCTAAATGCTTCATTAAGGAAATCAATAAAGCTAGATGTCGATTTGTAAGATGTCTAATTCAAATTGACATATTCAAATAATATGTACTATTGGTTGAGCAAAGTGACATTTTTCAATGTCAGAAAGAGTGTAGTAATAGTATATCAAACATATTTGCGAATTATTTTATATTTGCGACATGATTACTTACTTTATTGCAACATGATTATTTACTTTATTGCAACATGATTATTTTAAATTTGCGACATTATTATGAATTATTATATATTTGCGACATTATTACGAATTATTATATATTTGTTACATTATTACGAATTATTATATATTTGCGACATTATTATATATTTGCGACATTATTATATATTTGCGACATTATTATTATATATTTGCGACATTATTATTTACATTATTGTGACATTATTATTATATATTTGCGATATTATTGCGAATTATTATATATCTGCGACATTATTATTTACATTATTGCGACATAATTATTAACAATATTGGACATTATTATTATAAATATTTGCGATAATGCTGCAAATTATGTATTTGCGACATTATTAAATGTTAATGCTAAGCAATACCATTTATTATGTCGTAAAAGTTTATCTTTGTATGCTACATATTTTATGAAAACTTATGATATTATTGCAGTATGTTATCAATATTGTAAACTTCCAATAATCCGGCATGTTCGGAATTTCAGCAGTGCCGGATTACCAAATATTTTGTATTATCGGATGTCAAACTAAAATGGGTTACAAAGATAGAAAAAAAAATTAAAACAAAATAATGAACAGTAAATGTCATACTTACTTGACTGATAAGTTACAGAGGCACTATTACACTCTACAGTGTGTTACAAATATCTAAATAAATTTAAAAATATATAAGAAAAATTCAATGAACAGAAATCTGCATATTGGTTCAAGTAGTTCACTAAGATTTTCGAAGACAGTTGAAATTGCCCGAATACCGTTTGAGAGGCATGCGGAACTATCGGACGTGGATGATGGATTAACAATTGTTTACTGTAACAAAGTTTACCGTATTTGGAAAATACTTTTTTGATATCATTCATTCTGTTAGAAATGGACAAATGATATGAATTTTTTTTAAATATATTTTAAACTTGTAATATAATTTCGAATAGTAAACCAAATCTGTTGAACATAAAATTTTGAGTCCTTTAATACTTATTTCTGTAAGAAGATCCAATATAAATTTATTTTTTATATCAGTAATTAATTTAAATGTTTGCAATAAATCGGATCCAATTATTAGTTTGTTAACACCTGCTGTTTATAAATGGCCTGCTGTTTATAAATGGTCACTGGAAAGTTCGTCTTAATCCTATGTCTAAAGTGTATAGCATAGATCCATAAGTTTTTATTACTAAGCCATTCGCAGCAGTGAGCATAATACCATTACTATTCGTTTGATGCTTTTGTACAGCAGTTAACGTCGATCAATCAGAAATGTTGATGTTGAAATTTTATCTAAAACATACAGTCTATTACTGCTTCTTGTAACCGGAAAACTGAAAATCTCAGTAGTTATTCCCGGTTCTCCTGTTTCCTTGAATTAAATTTACATGGTGATATACACTTGTGAGTTTTTTCGCCGAACTCATAACCAATGTAATTCCTTTTTGGAATCGCGAATTTCCTTAATGCCGATTTCGATAAGCAAAATCAAAAGTCTTGAAGTTATATTTTGAAATCTCGATTTTTCTTCATCAATAAATCTTGAATTATAGTTTTAAATTCGGTGACATATTTTCTTAATTTAACTACATTTGCAGTTTGGTTCCTAAAAGGTTTGCTATACATTGCATAAGCGGAATTTTCATTATGAGTTATTTCATTTATTTTGTCGGCCATTGCTGCTAATTAACTTGAGCTTTTAGAGCTGGCTGTATGTATAGATGGAACATTTCTCGGTAATTTATTTAGATACAAATTTTTCAAGAATTCCTCATCAATATGTTCTTCAAATAATCGTGCAGTAATACCGACGGTGTCTTGAGCACCAAAACTGTTTCATGTAAAAGTACTTTTACGTTTTTAGTTTGTTAAGCTTGAAACCGCTCAATGACAGCTCTTGAGTGCCATACACTTTTCATACGTAAGCGTATCAATACATTGTCCGAACCAGAGGTTTGGGAATCTAAGACACATATACAAGATTATAGTATTTTGTGCTATCACTAGTTATCCCTAAAATTGCGAAGTTTGCTTCTAATTGAGCAAAATACAACTGAACATTATTAGGCCAAATGTGAAGAATTTACACGGAAATTCTATTAATATTTTGATGTCCTTCCGCATATATATATATATATATATATATATATATATATATATATATATATATATATATATATATATATATATATATATATATATATATATATATATATATACTACATAAGAAATAGAAAATTGAAGAATGACAATGTATCAAAATTTAGCCGGGGGGGGATTGTGACCCCCACTTCCCGGTTTAGCCAGCTTCATGTCATGACGACACTTCCGGAGTCACAATCCCCCCGGCGAAATTTTGATACATTGTCATTCTTCAATTTTCTATTTCTTATGTAGTATATAAATGTACTTGTTTGAGCAGCTTAGCGCCTTTGGGTATATTTTCAGTAGATTGTTTTAGATGAGGTTAATAGTTATATTTATATGTATATATATATATATATATATATATATATATATATATATATATCCTGACTATCATCAGTGACTTCTTTTTCAGTATTAGAGATTTTAGCATTTAATATACTTTATTTAATTGACCATTGGTATAAAAATTGAATAATACAACTAGTTCACAAAAATACTATTGTATAATATGGAACCCCTTGAAATTTTATGTATAAGGACGAAATGTATGTAGTGTACATGTACTAAAAATGCACAAACGTTTACCACTATTTTCCCTATGCATATTAACTCCAACAAGGATCACGCTACTCGCGCGCGCGGGTCACATAATACCCCAGACAGTAGTCTGTACCTGAGTTTAAGGAACTGATTTGAGGATGATCACACTGATTAGAGAGTTAATGAAACGGGTTTACTTTACCTGTATTTGATGTAAACTGCCACAAGCAGCTCGAATGTAGGTCATTCTCCAACTTAGTCACCATTTTTGTGACATGAAATAACTCATCGCTTTGTTAGTAAACCCAGAAGTAGTAGAGTGCAATTCGTCTTCGAATACAAGTCATCATTATGTGGCGGGTGACTCAGAATTCATAGATCAAGGGCAGTTCCGTATTCATTACCCGAGGCCCCACTTTGTGGCTGGCATGGCTCTACTTCTGTTAGTAGCCTCGACACAGTTTCTGCAATAGACAATCTTGTCCAATTTTAAAAATTAATCTCTACACAACAGTAGATACGCTATATAGTTGTCAGCTATTACTGAGCCGCTGGAATCCTCCCTTGACTATATATTTCTTAAGTCACTCTGTGGTTGCGCTCTCCTACCGAATTCTCCTGCACAAAATAAAAAACACATTTGAAAAACGTGACTTTTATATACAAACACAAGACAATAAAAATGATACATAAACTTCACAAAAACAAAGTGAGTTTCTGGCTCACACATGGCGTGACGTACTTGCCAACCAGCTGGCGTACGTGTATTTACTATAGAGAAAGCAAAGCTAAAGCTGGGAGAAAAGTCCGCTGTTACTATCTTCGTGCCTGACGTCACTGGATAAATGGTTTTGCCAATGCCGACAAGCACGACTCACGCATTAAGCAAATACTGAAAACAAATTATTGCGTATATTATACTAAAGTTTGAAAGTTCAAAATGTTCAAAATCCTGTGAAAGTTAAAAGTAATAGAGTCGTCACATACCTTTATACACGGCCACATGCAATGATCAGAAAATTATAACTTTTACCACTGCATACAAAATTGCTCAAACTGCTGTCTAAATCAATCTATAAATATAAATACTATTTCGCTAGTTAGCTTTCATGTAAGGTTGATAAATAAATCAAAGAACAGCCTCCTTCTTCAGAATAAAGAGAAGGAAGATTTTCTTTGCTGCGGATATACATTTTAATTAACCTTCTATGCTGTTAACTAAGTATTGATTCCTGCAGATTTTGCTAAAATATACCGAAGAAAATCATTCCTACCAATGTTTTCGTTTAAGCAACGCATTCAAATGTGTCTCTGCTTCTTTCATTAGTTTTTATTTCTGGAATGTCAAATAGAATTCATCTCATAGGACAGCGGAGGAATTTCTCAGAAATACATCGAAGTAATATTTTATCCGATCAATTTAATGGCTTCATCTTTGACATTTCAGAACTTGGAACAATCTGGAACATGGTATGCGTGAATGAAGGAATTCTTAGAAATCAACCTCTGATGCAAACATTGCGGGTATCTTAATCGTTCGTTCATTTGAAAAGGAAAATTTCTGGATATTTATATTCTATTATAATATATATAGTGTAAAATAAATTTATATATATCTCTTTTGAAATCTGTAAACACTTTTTAATATTTTTTTAAAGTGCAGGTATATAATGTATAGGCGTTATTTATTTTACAGAATGTCTTGAAAAGTCTTTACACCAACTTTATTTACTCAGCAGATTGTAGTAGTCTGCAGGGTGAATAAACAATTTTCATGACCTGCTCAGTTAAGCTTAGCAGTTATGTAGGACGCATACTGTTCTTTTAGCCTGAAGAAAAGTGCCTATAACTCAGTCAAAACAATTGTCGTCGACTAACTGACATATGCTTTATTTCTTCACTAGCCGCCTTCGGCGATCAGCCTGTTCGCAACCCTTGAAAATTATGACCTTGGTAAACTTGCTGGCGCCATAACCCCGTGGAGTTAACAAAGTTTGTTTTAGTTTAATGACATTAAAACCATAATTCAATCATTTAAATTTTGTAATGACCATATGCTAAGCTCTTAATTCCATAATTTAAAATATAACTTAATTTCCTAATAAATATAATAATTTCATATACATATGATAATTTCACTCTGTATACTGTTACTACCACCCGATGTATACAATACATCACCACAATTAAATCCACCATAATTTAATCATTTTAATCTTATAATGACCATATGCTAAGCTCTTAATTTCATCTATTAAAGTATAAAGTAATTTTCTAACCCGATGCATAAATGCATTGCTGCAATTTCCATAACTTTCTTTTTATTTATTTTTTTCTCCATAGAAACACCGTGCGTCTGCGCGCGCATGTGGGTTGTTGTTGAGACCCAGACCGTTCAACCTACCAGAAAGGTGTAAGGTAACTGTTGCGCACATGTGGGTGAAAATAAAACTCCTCTCGCAGAAGCGCCGAGAAATTGAAAATTATTATTTCCTTTAAATCCGAATTGTACGGCTATTTTTTATTATTTCTTGACCAGATTGGAGTTGTAAGAAAGCCTGATCTTTGAGCTTTCTAAAAATGTAAATTATTGACCGAAATTGTCGGTACTTTTCCCGACGCGAGGATTTAAAAACGGAAGTTTGTTTGAGTCGAAAGTGACTTTGTTTTAAAATCTATAAAAATATTAGAATTTGACCCTGAGATTTGAAATTGATATATTTTTACTCGCAATTGTCTCCTCTTTCTGGTCGTGTGATTTGTTTTTTTCTACGACGTCTGGATAGAAGAGCAAAAAGGGGAAAAATGGAGAAAAAAGGTCGAAATCGCATAAAACATAAAATTTAAAAAAAAAAAAATTCGAATTTTAAAAATCGTTTTCACGTGTCACCCCCCTCCCTTTCCGGTCCCCAATTGCCAAATTTCGTAGCTCTGCAACGCGCGGTCGCTGAGCCTATAGTGTATAAGGCACCCAGACAAACACACAGACATTGCCTTCTATTATATCGAAAGGAAGTTTTGTAAGTTATTTTTGTACTTCATACATTTTGTTTTTGATATTTTACATAATTCATTAAATGCATTTTCATCATAATTTTAATACAAGAAAACTGAAGTTAATAAATCATCCGTAGAAATTTATTAAAATTCACGTTTTTACTTCCCATGCAATACATGGTAATGTATAGGGAAAGGATTTGAATCGAATAGAGAAAGTGTCAAAATTCGCAAGACAGGTTTCCGACACGACGACACGATCTACACGTTTTGGGAGCTCTAGAACACGAAAAAACTAACGTGGCGCCTGTGTGTCTGTCTTTACATGTATGTATCCACTCTAACTCAAAAACTAATTGTTCAAATTTCATAAAATTTTATAGTAAAGTCACTTGTGGGTGACCCTGGTGCTGATTATATTTCAGTACGAATGGGGATAAAAGAAATTGCTTTTTTTACAAAATAGCTCATAAAAATTGTATGTATCCACCCTAGCTAAAACTCTGACCAAATTTCATAATATTTGGTAGATAAGTGACTTGCAAGTTACCCTAGTTCTGATTAGATTTTGGTACGATTCGGAAGAAAAAACTGCTTCTTTGCAATATGACCCGCAAAAATCGCAAAATATAAAATAAAAGAATGCGTATATTCAAATGTATCAATTAAATACGTGTTTATACGTATTTTTTAATGCTGGAAATATTAAGGTCAACTCCATTTTTCTAGGACTAGCCATTCTTAGAGATATTTTAATTTTTTCGTATTTTTGCTACGTCGCCTTTGAAAATACGTTCAGTTACCAAATGAAAACTAAAATTGAATCAATGGTGCAAATTCAGTGGCATTTCAAATGAGTGTGGCTGCTATTTTGTGCCATTAAACTCAATTTAGAATGAATTTGAATCTGCAGAAAAAGTAATGTGATGCCAACATCAGATTTTTAATTGTAATTTAATGACACATTTAAGTATTTTTCTGTTGACTAAACCTTAATTCAACTTGCTACAACGTTTTTGTCAATTCTTAAGTATGATATCCTGAGTTACATTGACAATTAAAGTGTTTAACCAACATTGAAAGACTATTGTATTTAATTTTGTATGTACCATTATAATTTTTATCCATTAATATATTACAAAAGCATTAATGCATTATATAAATCATATTGCATTAAATCTTTAACAGCAAAAATTTTAGTCCTTGAAAAATCATTCTCGTTTCCTTCACACCTTTTATTTTATTTATTTTTATATATTTCCAAAATCTTTATCCTTTTCAATACACAATTTGTCTTACATTTCAAACTAGTATTTTTATTTAATCAAAAGAATAGAAAACATCGTGATCTGTCTATTGGAAGTGCATTTTAAAATAATATTTTCTTCCCTTATCTAATCTCTTTTGTAACAGCTGGTGAACAAACATATAATTTTAGATATAAGTCACGCAACACCAAGTAAAGCTACCACTAAGAAATGGATAAAAAATGGAAATAAAATGGATAGGAAATGGATAGAAAATCCCCCTACCTGAATAATCATATCACTCTTCTTTCACAAGCTCTGAAATATACAATTGTCTGTATTATAATTTAAGGAAGTCTGCAATGGTATTGCTGTTTGTCTAGTAAAAATATTATACACATTTCTATTATTTCGATATTATTTGAATTGAGTATTTTTCTGTGTTTGTTCTACATTCTTGAAAAGCATCAATAACACAAGTTGATCAAAAACTCACCCACACCAAGCTTAAAAATCTGATGTGGCCAGCACATGACTTCCACAGCAGACACACATTCACTTTCACTTTCATTCTTTCAAAATTCATTAAATGGAGTTTAATTGCACAAAACAGCATGGATAATTATATAAAACTTCATTGAATTTGCAGTTTTAATTCAATTTTTGATTTTATTTGGCAACTGGGCGTAATTTCAAAGACGAGGCTGCAAAAATGTGAAAAAACTAAAATAAATAGAGAACGGTTAGATGGCAGTCAGATATACGGTTAAACTTATTTTTCTCGTCGTCTAATATTGCGCATTAAACAAACATGTAATTGATGCATTTGAGCATACGTAGTCTTTCATTTTAGATTTTGGCAACTTTTGCGAGCCAGTTTGCAAAAAAACACAGATTTTTTTTAGGAATCGTACCAAAATCGAAACAGCACCAGTGTAACCGGCAAATGACCTATCTACAAAATCTGTCAATAGCTTTTCTTCTAAGATACATGCTATTTTGTGAGCCATTTCACAAATGTTAGGTTCATTTTTGGGAGTCATACCAAAATCTAATTAGCACCAGGGTAACCCCCAACTGGATTATCAACAACATTTTGTGAAGTCTGGCAAATTAGTTTCAACATGCTAGTAACAGACGTTGTAAAGAACCTTACTGCCCCAACCGGGAATCGAACTCCGAACTGGCCAGCCGATGCTCTACAATTGAGCTACAGGGCCGAAATTGCAATTTCTTATCATCGAAGTGGACTCTGCATTCTTCATCCTCTAATGTCAGATTTATGGGCAACTGACAATCTGACTAACCACCTCCAGCAATTTTTACCTCAGGTTAACCTCCTGTAATTTTTACCTCAGGTCAGCCTCCTGCTAGTTTTACTTCAGGATTGTCTCCTGCTATTTTTACCTCAGGTTAGCCTCCTGCAATTTTTACCTCAGGTCAGCCTCCTGCTAGTTTTACTTCAGGATTGTCTCCTGCTATTTTTACCTCAGGTTAGCCTCCTGCAATTTTTACCTCAGGTCAGCCTCCTGCTAGTTTTACTTCAGGATTGTCTCCTGCTATTTTTACCTCAGGTTAGCCTCCTGCAATTTTTACCTCAGGTCAGCCTCCTGCTAGTTTTACTTCAGGATTGTATCCTGCTATTTTTAGCTCAGGTTAGCCTCCTGCAATTTTTACCTCAGGTCAGCCTCCTGCTAGTTTTACCTCAGGTCAGCCTCCTGCTAGTTTTACTTCAGGATTGTGTCCTGCTATTTTTACCTCAGGTTAGCCTTCAGCAATTTTTACCTCAGGTCAGCCTCCTGCTAGTTTTACTTCAGGATTGTCTCCTGCTAGTTTTACCTCAGGTTAGCCTCCTGCAATTTTTACCTCAGGTCAGCCTCCTGCTAGTTTTACTTCAGGATTGTCTCTTGCTATTTTTACCTCAGGTTAGCCTCCTGCAATTTTTACCTCAGGTCAGCCTCCTGCTAGTTTTACTTCAGGATTGTCTCCTGCAATTTTTACCTCAGGTTAGCCTCCTGCAATTTTTACCTCAGGTCAGCCTCCTGCTAGTTTTACTTCAGGATTGTCTCCTGCTATTTTTACCTCAGTTTAGCCTCCTGCAATTTTTACCTCAGGTTAGCTTCCTGTTACTACTATTTTAACCAGGTTTAATCCTGCGTGGTCGTTATCCTCTTGATTTGAAATCGGCGCTCAATCTTCTAGATTTCACTAAATCCGTTCTAGCCGTACTAGGATCGTTTTCAAACTTTCGACATCGACAAAGGACCTCCTGAGTGCAGGAGGTATCCTTTCCCGGCCGTACAGCTAACTACTTTAAACCCACTATGTGAGTCGCACTGTCTGGGGTCTTCAAACCTTCGACATGTCTTTTCCCATTTTTGAAAAATGGACGTACTTGTCAAGTTCAAATATAATGTAAAACTGTTTAATCACAATATTTTTCATCAATTGCTTGCTATCTTTTAAGATCTAAATAAATGTTCGTTCAGCTGGATGGTAGACCTTGGGTACCTCCTGATTGCAGGAGGTATCCTTTCCCGGCCGTGCAGCTAGCTACTCTAAACCCACTATATGAGTCGCACGGTCTGGGGTCTTCAGACCTTCGACATCGTTGCAATAACCTACAGGGTTGATTTGTTTAGGAGCCATTATAAAGAACATTGCTGCCCCAACCGGGAATCGAACCCTGGTTCTTCGAACTGACCAGCAGAACCTCTACCGGTGAGCTACTGGGACGAAATTGCAAGATCTTATCGTCGAAATGGACTCTGCAACGTCAAGATAAACATATTCTTTTCGCGTTCTAGAGTGCTTAAAACGTTTAGATTCGTCCAAATCTCAAATTGCACGTTTCGACACGATTTCAATACTTCCTCTATACATTTCCATGTACTGTAGGGAAGGTAATTTTTGTATGATATAGATAACACAGAATTTAATACAGATATTTAAACCAGAATTTACATTGCGAATTTTTAATAAACATTTACATCGAGCAGCGTGAGTTTCGTTTTTCATGAAGCGGGGTTATCATTATTGTATATAACTTACGCCGATTGCATGTTCCCTCGTGGCGGTTGGGTACACGACCAACAACTACTGTATGCATCGTTGCCGGCATACTCGCGTAGCGTGAGTACGCGGTCGACAGTTACTTGCAAGAAAACTATTGCAAATTATGAATTTTTCTAAAAACAACCGTGCAGGTCGCCGAAAGCGCCGAAAGTCTGAAATTACTGTAACACGCTCATCTAGACCCAACTTATTATTTCCTTCCTATCTTCTTGTCTTTTGACTTTGACTGACTCAACATAAACAAGTCCGGAAAGCATTATTTTTAAATATTAGTTTTAGGGCAAACATGTTTATAAAGTTATAGTTTTTAACCCAAATGCATACCAATCATGGAATAATTTAATAAAATTTGAGTTTTAATCGTGTGAAAAGGGGAATACATTGATATAACAATCTTACCCTTTCTGCTATTTCAATTTTGTTTCTTTTGATGGAGGAAAGTATGGTGGTGGATATTTTCTCTGACTCTAGATCATATCATAATCTTATTATTTTTATTTATTTATTGTTGTGAGATAACAGGCAGTGGAAAAAGTTGCACTCTTAACAAAGGAATCAAGTAGGGTGCTTTTCTCATCACAAAAGGGCAAGGGGGCGCTGCTCTGGTGACAAAAGGGCAGCCAGGGCGATGTAGTCTTCTAAAATAACCCAGACAGTGTTACTCATACAAATTAAGCGCCATCTACAAACATTTATCATGGGGACCCTTCCTTCATATTTGATTTTCTCCTTTATATGGTTTTAAC
The DNA here is from genome assembly GCA_951213105.1 of Amaurobius ferox. Classification (NCBI taxonomy): domain Eukaryota; kingdom Metazoa; phylum Arthropoda; class Arachnida; order Araneae; family Amaurobiidae; genus Amaurobius; species Amaurobius ferox. The sequence goes on from OX578134.1 coordinate 57,876,908, forward strand.
ATGTCTTCTCCACAAAAAAATATATTGGAGTTCTTCCCCTCCTATTGGCGGTTCTACCTGAATGAAACTCTGCAGGGATGATAGTGGCAATGTTTCATTTTTGTATGTTCTAGTGTGTAGGCTGTAATGTTGTGCTAAGAATTTTTACCATTTCTTGTAAAATATTACAGTTAATTTGTGGTATAATAAAATAAAAGTCGTTTTTCAATGATTAAATATGCGTTGCATTATTATAATAATACAATTTAATTGGCACTTTCGTATAAACAGTCATTTCAGCGACGCTGTGCCATTGAGGTGACATGAATATTTTCCCTCATAAAAAAAATATATTAAATTATTAGAATTCCAAGAAAGTCTGAAAAGGTCAACCTTGAATAATGTTATTTATTTTCAAAAAGTAGGCCAGTAAAATCCGTTTACAGTAAAGCTATGATTAAGTTAGCTCTAAAAATGTACACCTAAAAAGGAATTTTATTAAAAAAATTTATAATTTTTCAAAATAATCACATAATATTTACCCATTATGCATTAGAAATTATATGTTTGCATTGTTAACTTGAGTTGGTGTACAAAAAAATCTAGTGTTTGCACACCAACTCAAGTAAACAATATATTAATATTGTTTATTAAGTAATATTTTGCACATTTTAATAATATTTTGCACATTTTAGACACAAAAAAAATGTCAACAAAATGATGTTTTTATCAAGTTTACATTCAAACTGTGCATTAAAATTCCATTAAATCATGCTAAACAGCTCAGTCATCTATTAGAAATCCTAAGAGACATTACCAAGAACATTAGCAAAAACTTCTAGAAACTATAAAGCTGAAAGAAAAAAAATTGGGGAAGCTGAAAATTCCAAATTATCAGAAATTCAGCCCTATCGTCTTATACAACTGATTTGTCATGTAGGAATAAGTTTTATTTGAAAATTGTTTTCAGGCAGCAGTTTTTCGAGAAAAATACGAGAAACGTTTAACTTGCCAGATTTTGCCATTTTTCGTCTACATTTCCCTTCAAGTTTTCTACGAAACTTTGATTATTTTCATATCTCGTTTTGAAGTTTTTGTGAATAAAAATTTAGATAAATTAAAGAAACGGTTCTATATGTTGCAATTTTAATTTAACTGAGTGGATACAGCGATCACTTGCCAAATAAAGTGAACTGTACATATTGTTGCAGTTATCTCATATATTCTTCTCTGATTTAAAATCCCAAAAGGAAAGCACAACTTGGAATAACTAGTTGGCATTACGGCATGTCGCTTGACCTTTCAGACAAATTTAACGAAATGTCGCCAACTTAGCGAGAAAAAATACCGGGCTTTATCAATTTCCTCAAATAACTCTGTTTTTCTGCATATAAAATTATAAGAATGTGTATATAATGACACTCAAAGGTATGCAAAGGTAGCATAAAGTATCAAAGAATAGTGTTATGTGATAAGAGAAGTGGTCTGATTTTTGAAAACGTCAGTGTTGTAAGAATATAGTTCCTTTGCAAATGTGTTAAACATTTATAATTTATGAATTATAAATGACGAGTCATTGTGTAACCTGAGACCTTGCCGTATAGCCAGAAAATGCTGTGAAAATGGAATACAACACATCTTTTTGGCGTTGAGCTCTAGGCTCAAGGCGTACTGAAGAAAGAGCTTCAATATCGAAACAATTATCGATTTTCGAAATTTTAATTTATCAGTATTTTACAGTGTGATTCAGTTTATATAAAGTATCCTTTATATAAAGCGTAGCCTCATATTTATTCTTTTTATGATACCGTTTTCTTAACTCATCTGTAGAGTCAAAAGCTAAAAAGGGAGAAAGATGCCAAACGGCTAAAATACGGAAGATGAGCCAAAATTTCTTTGTATGGCATACACTATGTTTGAAATATATATTTTTTTAAATAAAACATTATAATGTATATTATATACAATTTAATTACGTGCATGAATGTAGTGATTACTAGAAAATGTCGTTAGATTGTTTAATGCTCTGATAAACAATTAATCAATATATTGATTAATAGTTTAGCTGATTATGTGTTTAAAATCAGTCATACCCTTTTATATTAAAAATTTCTTAAAGCAAGTATTTGCAATGCAAATATTCGAACTTAGAATGGCATCAATATCATTAAATAAAGATTTAATAAATGTCTTCTTTTACTATATTAAGGCTCGTGTACACTTATTTTAATAAAACATTTTGCAATCAACATCTAGCATAATTGATCTCCTTCAGCCACCATCATTTGGATTAGTAATCCCTCCAAATAAATATGCTTCTGGATACGAAATATGTCAGTTGAGGATTTTCTTCATTAATGGGCATCATCTGGTGAATGAAGATTTCTCCGTAATAACGGCGGAAGGGGGGGGGATTATGGGATTCAAATACTCATTCGAGATATCTATAGATCTTGCATTGTTACATGACAGAGTCATTAATTTACATTGTTAATTCAAATGTTTATTTAAATATTTATTGAACATGTGTTTCATAGAATAAATATTATTTTACATTGTTAATTAAAATGTTTATTTAGATATTTATTGAAAATTCATTGTTTCATAAAATAAATATAGATTGATATTATTAATTTGCTTGTTTATTTTAGATATTTATGGATTTTTGTTTAATGAGTTTTTACATTATTAACTCAAATGTTTTAAGTGTTTCATGAATTAGAAATTTATTTACATTATTAATTCAAATATTTGTTTAAAATATTTATGCGTACTTCATAGTTACCTGGAACATTCATCGATTTACATTGCTAATTCAAACGTTTACTTTGTTTTTCATCTTAATAGGTGTTGCATCATTTTATTGAAAATTAAGCGATTTAGATCATAAATTTAAATGTTTATGTAAAATATTTATTAATATTGCATTGTTTTATGGAACTTGTATCGATTTACATTGTTAATCCAAATATTTATTTAGGATATTTATGGATATTACGTCGTTTTATCGCAAAGCCATTTACTCGTATTTACATTACTGTTTCAAATACTTATTTCAAACATTAATGAATGTCTGGAAATATGTTTTTAGAACTCCTGAGAACTTTTCAAATGCTTCTACAAAAATGGCCACTTGTATTCTGGGATATTTTAGGCTTGTCAATTGATATTTTAAATAACTCGTAACAGCTGTTACTTTAAATACAATTTGGCTTCTCATCTCAACACCCACACATCAATCAGCTTTACATACTAGTTGTTTGTTATATTTCTATTTATTTTTTTAAATATATGAAAGTTATTAGTTTAAGAAGTTTGTGCTTTGTACTAAAAATATTTTTTAATTGATGTTTCGTTATTGGAAGAATTAATGCAGTACTAACTTAGATAGCTAATTAGATTTTCAACTTATTTTTTTATAAAACATTGAAAGAGTAAGCATTTTAAGTGCAATATTTTATTCAAGAGCGGAATAACCCCTTTTATAGGATGCCAAAGTCTGTCAATATAACGGTATTACATGTTTTTTTCTTTAAAGTAAAGAAAAAAATCATAAGTGATCAACCATGTTTACTATGATTGATTACTTTGAGTGTACTTTTAATCTGAAATGAACAGATGCCATTCTCGCTTTTCTTATATGCATAGTATAATCTATAAGGAAAGTATAGTGACGAGGTCGAAAATTCGAATGAGTTTTCGAAGGGAGAGCACGCTTCAACCATCTCTGAACACGAATAAAAGGTTTTAAGGGGATGTCTGTGTGTGTTTGTGTATATGTGTGTAAGTGTGTATGTGTATGTAATTATATGTGTGTAAGCGTGTGTGTTTGTGTGTGTCAGTAAGCCTGTGGAGACGATGTCTGACGAACGAATGGAGCAATTTGAACGAAATTTGGTACAAGAATTACAATCAGCGAATATTAGAAGACTATTGCTTTTAAATGCAATCGAATGTTCAGAACCCTACTAAATTTTCGAGTGAAATTTTGAAAAGCCATCAAAAAATCAAAACATTTAATTGTGGGTTAAATTTGATTTGTTTTCACACAATAAGTCAAGCGGACTATATCACTTTTATTTCATAAGAAGAACATGGAATGCGAACTTTCCATTCGCATCCAACACATACATCAAACAACAAAACATTACCGTTTATTCAAAACAACTAAACTCAATACCGCCGCCGCCCGTCGCGGCTATTTTCAATTTAATACACATGGGCTTCAACATGCCGCCCGGCATTGCAATGTTTTTTAAACATTCAAGAAATTGTAATACAAAGGAAATACACACTAGTGTTTACACAAGTTGAAACAATGAACAACATAATTTTAAAATAAACACAATCACGAAGACGATAGCAAATTGAAGTAAACTAAAATTTAACAGTTAATGGATAAGCATGTACTATCATAGAAACCAAAACACAAGAATTACAGTAATATAAAAAGCTATCTAATTATTAACAGAAAGAACACAAATATTGGAGATAGGTCGTCTATAAATACCCTTTGGTGTCTGTACCTGTACTACTCGTACTTGTTTGTCTGTATCTGGATATATTTTCTTAACACGTCCATTCAACCACTTGCTGATAGGAAGATTGTCTTCCTTAATTTGCACAAGTGTTCCCAATTTCAGATCGTCCGTTTGAGACATGCTCTTTAATCGGTATTGAAGATTATTGAGATAATGTCTTTTCCACCTTCGCCTGATGGATTGCGTAATCTTAGTTGTTCTCTGCCATCTACTGAGTCTATTATCATTTAGATCAATTTTCTCTGGTTCTACAATAGTTCTGCAATAGCATTTATAGGTATTCCTATCAAGAAATGACCAGGGGTCAAAGCTTCAAAATCTTCTCCATCCGATGGTAAAGAAGTGATTGAACGTGAATTTAAGATGCCCGCCACTTGAAGCATAATCGTTTCAAACTCTTCAGACTTAAATTTCGCATTTTCCATTACACGCCTTAGATGATACTTAAATGATTTGACGCCGGCCTCCCAATGATCCCAAAATTAGGAGCTCTGGAAGCAAGAAACTTCCAGACAATACCCTCTGACGCCAAGTAACTAGCTAAATTTTCATCTGGATGTTTTACTAAATTGTGCAATCTTTTAATTTCTGAGTGTGCACCTACAAAATGCAAAGCGTTATCTGAGAAAAGTTTCGCACTCTTACAACATCTGCCAAAAAATCTTTTGGGAGTGGCAATGAAGGATGCAGAGGTTATAATCCGAGATAATTTCCAGATGGACCGCTCTTGATACAAAGCAGAAAAATATGGCAACATAAATTTTATTTAATACTTCCTTACTCTGATTTTTATACTTGACACTAAAGGGCCCACAAAAATCGACACCCGCATGATTGAAAGGGTATGTTTGTGCAACACGTTCATGGGATAAGTTTCCCATGATTTTGTCAGTTAAAACAGGCTTACTCTTAAAACAAGTTGCACACTCATGAACTACCCTTCTGCACAGAATTCTACCGCTAATTCACCAAAGCACTTGTCTTATGACAGACAACAAGGATTGAAGGCCAACATGAAAATATTTATTGAAAATATTTCTTATGAAAATGTTCAGCAATAAATTTTGTAAGTTAATGTTTACCAGGCAAAATAGATGGATGTTTCTGGTCATACTTAAGATCTGAATTACTCAGGCGACCACCTACTCTTAAGATATGCTTATCGTCGAGAAAATGATTTAATGATTTGAGTCTACTGTTACACGGTACAGGCTTACCCTTCTCTAAATTCAAAATTTCCTTACTAACGGTATCCTTCTGTACGCACTTAATCAGAAACTGGTGTGATCCTTCAATTTCTGTAGCAGTAAGATGACCTACAGCCTTCTCATTTGGTTTCCCAATGTTGTAGCAAAACCTGAAAATATAACTTAAAACTCGGAGGATTTTAACATAATTGTTGCTAAGACAAAGAATATAATTTAGAAAGGAAGAAATATGTACAGTTAATTAAATGTTTGTCAGAGTTTCATCAATCTTTGGATTAGATTTGGCATGTTTCTTTAGTTCGCAATAATACTCTTCATCGTCTACAGAAGAGTTCACGCAATCACTAGGAAGATCAGGTTGGCACAAGAAAGATGGTCCATACCACCAAAGTTCATTATGCATTATTTTCTCCGGATCTATTTCTCTAGATACTAAGTCTGCTGGATTTTTTCCTCTGAACGAACATGATGCCATTGATCATTATTATTTAGACTCTATATTGTAGCAACTCTGGTGGCTACAAAAGTTTTTAACAGAAGAAGTTCATTTTTTATCCACTCAAGCACAATCGTAGAATCGGACCATAGATGAATTTCTGAAATATCCAGTCGCAAGTACTTTACGATTCATTGTTGAAGTTAAGAAAGCCGGACGACAGCACACAATTCTAAACGTGGAATGGTAATTAATTTGATTGGCACAACTCTTGATTTACTGCACAATAAATGTACAGTAGCCTTACCAGAAGTTGTGATGGATTTGACATATAATGCAGCTTCAAATCTATTTCCGCACGCATCCGAAAATCTATGAATTTCCACACGCCCTGCATTCTCAGTTAAAATGCACCTGCTGATGTTGACGTCGTTTATAGTCCTCAAGGAAATTAAACAACTATGTCATTGTTGGGCTTCCTTTTCAGGGAGTGTATCATTCCAATCTATTTGCAGAATTCATAGCCGTTGCACAAATATTTTATCTCTTGTAATGATTGGTCCAATTAGTCCAAGAGGATCGAAAATTTCTAATTGCTTTAGTGTCCTCGTAGCGAGGTACAGTGATCTTTTAGTTCCATAAGTAATTGTACAAAGTTTGCAAATCTTTACAGGATCATTAACGCCATCTTTCCATGCGATTCTTTGCAAGTCACTTTGAAGTGGATCACACGATACATCTTTCTAATGTCTGCTACGAAGTCTACTCCGTGTTTTCGAAATCTAATCATGATTGAAAATACGTCATCTTCCATGACTCCTCCGTTGTACTGTAAGAAATATAGAGATTTTTCAGTTGAAGTAGATGCTGATGCATCAAACACCACGCGTAACTCTGTTGAGCTCTTCTCTAGGCTATATATACCATAGTGTGGTATATAATATGTACTATCAGGTTCGTAATTTTCACTGACTAGTTACATGTGTCCTAAATGTTCATATTCACGCATGAAGTTTTGGTAAAGTGACAAGAACTAGGGTAGGGAACCCGAGAACTTATCAACGATTACCAAACGATTCCACAGGGAATTTAGTCGGCGTTCAGCTGCCCGCTTGATTCACTTATGCACGAAGAATCCTCTTTCAGTGGCATTTGTGCCATATATCTACCCGTTTCTAAAAAGTGCTTCTCACAGAATGTTTCTTCTTCACTCTTAGTCACCTCCTCTTTTTCCATGTATGAATTTTCTATCTTCCAGAAACTTTTAATGGTAGCATTTAAGTCTTCTTCCACCACACAAATGAGTCCACAGTGAACGAACGCTACCTTCTTCTTCAAATTTGGAAACAATCCCAGCTACAACATATCCAGATACTGACGCTTGTAAAATTAAATTTGAATCTGGCAAGCGAAACTTATCTGGTTTTAAAAGTTCATAAAAATACTCCACGCCGATGAATGCATCGACTTTTCTTGGTTTGTTAAACTCATGATCAGCTAGTTGGGCATTTAGTGGGAATTTGATGAATAAAAGACTAAAACCATTCCCCGGAACTTGATTATCTTTGGCATGATAAAGAAGTCCAAAGTTCTCGTGAAATCAGAATTGTTAGAAATCACTGCTATACGTTTAGATTTTATATTTATCACTGTTCCATTTAAACCTGACACAGATGTGTCAACCATTTTCCTTTTTATATTTCACAGGGAAGCAAATTCATTGGTTAAATAGCAACCCTGACTTTCAACATCTAAAGGCGCACGACAAGGTTGCAAATTTCCCGAATAATCTTTAACATAAAAAATTGCAGTAGGTAATATTACGGTCTTTGAATGGGATCTAAAAACATTCGCAGATGACCCTGCAAAATTTTATTCTCTATTTCTAGACGGATTAGAAATATCAAAGCATTTTACAGCTGCATTCAGAATTGAAACTTGCCTTGGGAGGGACGCAGACGATGGTGTCAAAATTATTTTCCCCTCTGCCTTCCGGGCGCCTAGAACTACTGGCTCGTTTACATTTATCCCTTCTGACGATTTGAAGTTGTTATTGTTTATTCTTTATCTGAAAATATGCAATAAAGAATGATGCCGTTTAGAACAAAGTACAGTTATTCACAGTACGATTTGACTTGGTAAGACAACAACAACAACAACAACATGTATTTTGTTGCAAACTCTATGCGGTCACTAAGAGACAATCCTGAGACTGCTGCACATTTATATAAGTGGTGATAATTCTCGCCTTTACGCAATATGCTGTTTGGATGATAGTTCGGATTTTTAAAACTAGTAACTAGCGATCCGACTCTTTAAGTTTGTTAGAAATTGCCTTTTGGATTCACGAAATTATTAGCTTTAGCAGCTTGTAACGTTCGAGAGTGGTTTTTCAGAAAATGAATTAAATCTGACAATTTTGGCCATTCATCTTTTTTTCATTCTCTTACCCACCACATTTTAGTACTTGAATCTAATTTTTGAAGCAATATAAATGCTAAAACAGTTTCCGAAAATCCTTCCACCTTTTGTTCCGAAATTTCCAATGACCTTGTACATTCATTAGTTGTATCCACCAAATTTAAAAAAAAGCGGCTGAGTATTCAGCTTGAGTAGAGGGAATAGACATAAACCGTTTAATATGACAAAAACTTATTCTATGTTATTAGAATATCGCTCTTCTAAAATATTCCATGCAGTTTCGTAGTTGCCATCGCAAATGGCGACGGATTGAATGATTCTAATAGCATCGCCTTGAAGAGACGATTTTAAATATGAAAGTTTCTGTGAATCTGATAGACTTCCATTATTATGAACACTTGCCTTAACGAGATCGCTAAAGGACAATAAATCTTGAATATTGCCGTTAAAGAATGGAAGTTTTAATTTTGGAAATCTCACGCCATCGCAACTGCCACTGTTTTGTTTTGAGGTAAACGAGTTGCTGCTTACACTTGAGTAAACATTTGGCCTTTGAACATTGATTCACATTTGTTCAATATTCTCTTGTATAGATTGTTGCTCCTTAATATATTTGTCTACATCGTCCTCCTCACAATTGTCAAAAATGTGATCAAAAATGCTCGATAAATAGTCTTCGAATTTATGACACTTGATCTCTTATAATTCCAATTGAATGTTATCTGGAACACTCTTTTCCAGTTCACTTAAAATTTTAGATATGTTTGATTTCAACACTTTTTTCTTATTTAATATTTTTTGCTCCATCATGATATAAATTTATAAATTGGAATGACTTACTATTGTGCCGTTATTAGCTGACTTCTTACAAGGCACAGCTAAACACATTTTCGATTTTGAAATACAGATGTAGATCTCCACCAGTCACAGCACTGTAGAAGAATCTACTTACACTTCTTGAAGAAATTCCTCAGGTTATTAATTTTTCCAAATTGCCATTCACACGCACAGTTATGGAATGTTATCTATTTCACAGGATCATAGGTATCCATAGGTCCGAGTCCTTCTCCGGGTCGATTATGGACCAAAAAATGTGGGTTAAATTCGATTTGTTTCCACACAATAAGTCAAGCGGATTGTATCACTTTTATTTCACAAGAAGAACATGAAATGCGAACTCTCTATTTACATCCAACTCAGACATCATCGAACGTAACACTACCGTTTATTCAACACGACAAAACTCATACCGCCGCGCCCACTCGCGGCGCTTTTCAATGTAATACACATGGGCTTCAACATTAATAATGTTAAGCAAATAATCATGTCTTATGTAGTTCATTAGAAAACGAGTGACATAATTTTAGAATGCTAGCATGAACCATCCTTCTCAAGATATTTCACATTTTTCAAATAAATTTATCAACAAATCACATTAAATAAAAAAATATATTAACTGTTGTGACATATGTTCCCTTTTTATATGTAATATCATACGGTAAATTTAGTGACATCATTCTCGTGGATCTAGCTCTTTCCATTCATGAGAAAATAAAATTCAGATAATAATTTTGTAGTTGGACGCCAATAATCATTTATCTGTAATAGGAATAGATTATTTCTCCGTCCATAACGCTTAGCGAGATTTTGGTGACGAATTTGGCAGAATGTCGTTAACATGGCGACTGTTTTAAATGTTTCCAAATTAATGAAAATATTGCTAAATTGATAAAAATTCAATATCTTGGAAAGAATATAAGAATCTACGAGTACTATAAAAATAACATATTTTCCGTCCGTACATAACGCTTGTATAGCATTTTAGTGACGAATTTTTCGGAATATCTCTAATTCGGCGACTTTCTAAATGATGCCAAATTGACGAAAATGTCACCCGATGGATAAAAATTCGCCAAATTGATGAAACTGACGCCGAATCAATGAAATGACGACTAATTGATGAAAGTTCAATATCTTTGAAATAACATAAATAGGCTATAAGAATAACCCATTTCTTCGTCCGTCTGTAACGTTTGTCGAGAAATTCAGCAAGACGTCGCTAACTTGGCGACTTTTTTAAATGTTGTCAAAGTGACAAAAATGTCGCCAATTGATAAAAATGAAGCCAAATGAGAAATAATGTTTTGCAAATTCTAATTTCCATCATTTGATGGTCATACATTCTAGTATATAAGAAATGCCCTTCTCTCCGTTTATCTGTAACACTTGGTGATGTATTTAGCAAACTTGGCTAATAATCTAGCAAAGTATCGCCAACTTGGCTATATTTCACCCTAGATTGACAAAATTTCGTCAAAATTGCAAGAATGACACTAAATTAACAAAAATGACGCCGAATTGATGAATTAATTATTGAAATATTTTATTATATGGACTATATCGCTTATTGAGGATTCTATCAATATCGATAATTGTTAATTTAGAGTAGTGTGAAATATAAGTTAATTGTGTACATTGTGTACATGTTGTCAACTGGATAATCTCCAATTGCACAATTCAACGTTTAAAACATAGTACCGTGGATCTTCTACAGTATTTTATGACTGTAAAAGGAGTAAATTCATTACATTATATAAGGAAAGTCATATGCCGCCCACATCAGATTTTTTATGAATTATCACGAACTTTTCTTATAGTATTAGAAGTTATCATTTTCCTCAGGTCATGCAATATATCTCAAAAGAGTCAATTCATTTCCATCAAATTAAATGTTTAGTTTAATCAATAACAGTAAAAAAAAAACCTATTAATTTTCAGCGAGATCTAGTTTTAGTGAACTCAAATTAAATAATCTTAACCCACAATATCTAAATTTATGAATGTGTAGTGAAATAAATATATTGGACACATCAGAAATTTATTAAAGTGATTATCATACAACTACGATATTACATGGTTTAAAATTCAGATTCATTATAACATAAAATATTATCGGACGAATTTAAAGACTCTTAAATGACTCTTCAAATATCAAGACTGCAAAATCATTAGCGTAATGAATTTATCGCACCTAGAAACAAAATATCCCGATATTTCAGCTAAATATAAAATCATTTTAATGGTCTTTTTCCTTAGGTGAATGTCGGACATAATTGAAATATTTACCATTATGAAAGATTCTATGTGGGTGTAAAGCACTTCTGCTGCTTTTGAAGTACGTGTGGAATTAAATAAATGCAAATGGAGATATTTGTATGCATTCTAAAAATTCTGTTCATTTTCGATTAAATCCCCCCTTGTTGCTAGGTATCCGCAACATTAGAGAAATAAATTTGTTCGAAGCTATTATGAGCTTATTAATTTCGAATTTGGTATTCGGAGAAATAAAATATTTGATTTGAGAAGATTTAGAAAAATAACAGCTACTCTCTTTTTGTAATTTTGATCAGTTTGCACACTTTATTGTTCTTCTTGTTTTTATGTATTGCACTATACAGAGTGATTGGAAAAGGTGAACAGGAGGATTTTTTTAATCGTTGGTTGTGAAATGACAGTTCCATTTGCAAGAACGTTTTAAATAAGGTTAAAAGGTCATATAGTAATTTAATTAAAGGTAGAATAGTAATTTAGTTAAAGGTAAAATAGTAATTTAATTAAATGTAAAATAGTAATTTAATTAATTTGCAATATTTTTTAAATACAAAAATAACTTTTAATGCAGCCATTTTAGCAAACAAAAGTAAATTACAAAAAATTTACCCACGCCGTATTTAGTAAAACTGTCAAATATTACTATATCACTGTATACAATCAAATTTGATATAGTTATCATTGATTAAAATTTTCATAAAGAAATAAGGGGGCATGCCCAACTCAATTTCGGTTTCAAATACATACTGAAGCTGTTATTACTTATTCACTTTTTTATGAATATATTTCAATAAAGCTATTAAATGACCTTTTCGCACATTCACAGTTTATATTTAAGCATTCAAGGGACTTTGCTACATAACTAGAGTTTATATTATTGCAGTGTTCAGTAATTCTATGAGATTATTATGGTTTATGGCGAATGCGAACGATCTCTAAGTTTTGAATGCAACTGATCCCAACTAATTAAAATAATTAAGGAACATGATTATTTTCCCCATAGATTTTGTTAAGAAAACATTTGACATCGCAAAATCACAATTATCATTTAACTATTTACAGGCTAAAATAACGTTTAACCAAAATCATTTATCTGTCCTTAATAGTTTCAAAGACAAACTGATAAAAAGAATTTCGTTTAAAAACCCCAATAGAGAATTACTGTGAATTAATTCAATTTGTGTATGGTCCCGATGTTCATGAATTACCGTGATTACAAGCCTACTGAAGATCCAAGATAAAGTGGTATATCTCAGGAAGTCTAACAATTTATTTCTTCTTAAATTTGCATTTTTATGATCAATTTCATTTTAATTTGACTAAATACAGTATGAATAACATTTTTTATAATTTAACTTTTTTTGCTAGAAAGGCTGTATAAAAATTTAATTTTTATAATTTTTTAAAAACATGTTGCATATTGTTTAATTTAATATTAACTTATATATAATGCGTTACAGCCAACTATTATTTTCTTGCAACGATTTCGATTTTCAACATGTTATTCTAAAATATTCTGTTTCTCCATAGGAATAATGCTCTAATAATCTTAAATTTGGAATAATTCGAGTTGAAAGCATGAGAATAGTTAAAAATTCCATCTAGATTACATTTTTTTCATAATTTATATCTTTATACCTAAAACTTGTTAGTCATACATATATACACACACATATATATATATATATATATATATATATATATATATATATATATATATATATATATATATATATATACATATATATATATATATATATATATCCTCGTATTTGTTCAAGTATATATCAGCCAGAATGTAGGAACATGCACCCCCCATCGAGGAGGGAACACATATTTTAAATGAAATTGTATATATACGTTATGTGGATGACATATTTTATGCATGCCACGATGACCGGGATCACTTAGATTTTACTTTTTTCCCTTCAAATTTGACATTAACAAAAACTTCCCGTAACATTGATAATAGTATTAATTTTTTGGATTTGACATTATATAAACTTTCTAATGGTAAAGTTGGTTTTAAATTATATGATAAAAGAAAAGCATTTAATTTTAAAATAAATTACATGATTAATTGGAATTCTTGTCTGCATCGAAATGTTTTCAGGAACATTATTATAAATTTTTTAACAAGAAGCAAACGTTTAAATAGCAGTGCTGAAAATCGTTATATAAGTGATCTGGGCTATCTTAAGGAAGCAATCGAAATGGATTACCCTCTACATTTTCTCAGTGACATTTTATGTTAATTTTACGGCATAACCGTAACTGAGTGCTACGACATGTATTTGAATGGGAAAGCACTTTCAGTCAGTGATGGAAATGGACAGCAGCTGCATTGCGGAGGTCAGGGTTAACTGCCTGAAAGAGGTCTTTTTGTACAAAGTAAGAGTCTTTTGCTTTTCGGTGAATTGTATGCGTGGCTTGTTTTTCTTGGTATTGGTATTGGATGTAGGTTATTTTATAGTATTTAGTGTTTCTGTTTGGATGAGGTAATGCTCGTTGTTATTGTATAGGTGTAGGGACTGTATAGGTTTTTCAAATCTTTTCTTTTTTACATTTATAGTTTAAGTATATGTACTTGGTTGGCGACAATATATCCGCTTCCGGGAGTGTCGTGATGACATAAAGCTGGCTAAACCGGGAAGTGGGGGTCACAATCCCCCCCCCCCCCGGCGAAATTTTGATACAATGTCATTCTTCATTTTCCTTGTTCTATTTATTATATATATATATATATATATATATATATATTTATGAAGAGAGAGTGGCAGAGAGACAATATATATAGACATATATGTAGGCTTCCTATATATATATATATATATATATATATATATATATATATATATATAAGGTTGATAAAATAAAACTGGCCCGGAAAAATCTTCTAATGATCTCCTTGCTGTTTAGATTACGTTTTCACGAAATTCCGAAAAACATTTCCGTGCCAGTTTTATGTTGACAACTCTGTATATATAAATACAGGGTTGACAAAATAAAACTGGCCCGAAAAAGTTTAGAGTACTTTTGCGGACCAGTTTTATTTTATCAACCCTGTATATAAGTAGAAGAAATATCAAAACTGTGTCTTATTATCCAGCAGTGATTATCTATATAATATTTCTTATTGTTTTTATTTTTAACGTAATTCTACTGATCTTTCAACCAGTACTTTAATGCTCATTTAGTTTGACCGACAATACACGCATGGTGAAAGCATGCCATTTTCTCACTTGTTTTTAAGGGATCGAAAGTTTTTTCCATCCTATTTGCACAGTGTTTTATTTATCGTTTGCTTGTGCGCAAATTTACAAACTATGATTAGATATTTAATTATTTGCAAAAACTATTGAAAATTGAGTCTAAAAAAGTTTTGCTAAACGATTTACAATAAAGGGAACATAATATTATTGCAGCAAAATTGCTTAATACTAGTTTGAAATCATACAGGGAAGTTTATACCAATTTCGAGAAGTTTATATCAAAAGAATAGTTTTAAGCTGTATATTTTCGTACAAATTGTAATGCAGTGTTATTTAAAAAATTGCATTACCTCGAAAAACTCAGTATTTTCAAAATAAATGTTTAATATAGCGTAACAAGCCCAAATTTTACATCATACTTTTGAGTGCATTGCATCAGATAAAGAACTGAGAGATGAAGTAATGTTTGACATACTCTTCGGGTAAGTCGGGCTGTGGGAGTATAAAAAGTTTTAAACAGAAAAAAAAACGTATTCTCACGAATTTTCTTCAATTAAAACCCTGAAAGATAACTGTCAGAATATCTTCAGAATATATCTGTCAGAATATTTTTAAGTTTGGAAGGTTTTTTTCTGCAAAATTGCGTAATACATGTGCAATAGATATCAGATGAAAGCGTAAATCTACAAGTTATCAAGTCTACAGTCTGTGAGTCTACAAGTCAATTTAGATATTTTCAATATCACTTTAAATGAGTTACTGTTCTTTTTCTCTATCGAAGTCATAGAAATATGTATGTGATATAATTGTGTTAGCACTACCTTGGTCACAGAATCCCAAACTTAAAAATGTCATATAATTAACATTTTAAAAAATGTATCCCTGGCAATAAAAAGTATCGTACTCTTATTTATTTATTCATATACATGAATAATGTAAATTACAAAATCAAGTCTGACCCAATACAAAACATATTTACTACTCGTTGTGATCAAGGAATTGCAAAATTTAGTTCGTGTCCCTTAAATCTGCAATACGCAACATAAATAAGCAATAGTAATGTTTATATTGAAAATACTACACATTCCTCATTATATGTGGCATGCAGCACAGAATACTATACAGTTTTCCCTATACGGCAGCGTTCTTTATCAACACGGGGCTGATAACGATTAACAAAGTGATTAAAACTTGTTGTACCTTAGATATTTTTAATTATTCTGGTAGAGGAATTTTTGAATTTTTCTGTTAACAATTAAACTCCACCTACTGTTAACCAGATTCTAAGCGCTCGGGATTGACTTTTGCTCTTCACTGTAACGTATTAAGAACTGCATAAGCAACTTTAATAAGCAGTAATGTATTACAGAAAAATAAATTATAAATTAATGTAACATGTATCAGGATATTTTACAAAAAGCATTTTGGTATTGAGAGAACCCCCGTTACAGATATCAGTATCAAAATTGCATCCGTGGACCATTTACGCAATTTATAATGTTCTTAAACACGGAAAAGACTTAAACTACAATAACGTTTAGTCGTATGTAGAAATTTTGCAATCCTCGGTAGAGTTCGACGAAATCTGTCACAACAGGCAGCGAGCTTTAAAGCTTAAGACGATAAAGTCCAGGTTGAAAAAATCTGTAGTAACCAGAAATTGAAATGAAAAAATCTGTAGTAACACTGAATCTGTAGTAACCAGAAATTGAAATTGAAAAAATCTGTAGTAACACAGTTGTGTTCAAAGGAGGATTTTGTAAGTAATAAAATATGTTTATTAAAAATATTCTAATAACCATCGATGGAGAAAACCAGAACTTTAATCAATTTCCACTAAACAAAAGAAACCCTAGCAATATATTTTTGTAATCATTGCATTTCAATACAGATGCTGAGCTTCATTATTAAGATTGCATTTCTAGAATATCAAATAGTATCCGCCTATCAGAATCCGGAGAATTCCACTTCATTAGAAATGCGCTTAAGTAAATATATGAAAGTAATACATCTTCCGTTGGAGGAATGAAATGTCTTTCTATTCGTTTTATAACTAACTGAAGCATGGAATTCTCAAATGGAGGAATTTGCGTAACGTTTCTGTGGATATATATAAATCTGATATTTCAAAGACGGACGTTCGGAGATTAAGTCTAACATTTCCTTAGAATTCTGTGTTAAGTGATAATGCAATCATGCATTAAATCAGCCTTTATAAAGTAAATCATATTTTTGAATTCAAGCTTTCAAGCAATTATAAAAATAAGATATGCAGACAGATTTCGCATTAAATGTAACTTATAAAAAACCGTCAATTATGTCATATGGTATATGAAGGATAGAATTAAGATCAAAATTGAGAGTTTTCTTATATTTTATTCATTTACTTTTTACTTTCAAATATCGTTACATGGTAAGTCCTTGGAGAAAAAAACCTTATTTCCTTTCATACGTCAAAAGATGGCGCTACACCAATTAGTAAAAATATTTTTTGAATATGTTGCATTGATTCTGTTATGACAACTTTGTTTTACTAGTGTAATCGTGACAAATTCGTCATAACTTTCAATATTTTGTCATAGTTTTATAGAGTTATCCTACTATTATTTCATTTCTTTATATTTCTCCCTATTTCAATTTTCGATGTGTTAACGTTTTCATATACAGGGTGTACCAAAAATGACCGGCCTATTTGAAAAATAAATAAAATCTAAACGGGAAGAGATCGAAATGCACCGTTTGCTGCACTATGCTTGGGACAACAGTACATTTTCAGTTAGACAGACTTTCGAAATTATTTACAAAGTTCGGCAACAGATGGCGCTGCAGGCGATCTACGGGAAATATGGGGAAACGCAGTCCGTGAGATCGGCATTCTATAAGTTGTATTTCTGCTGGAAGCATGTGCTATTTGTTCACAGATTGCAAATTTGCTGTGAAGAAATGCTTTATTCCCTGGAACAGCGAATATTTCTTGTGTTGTAATTCCACCGCCTGCATCACATTGTTATTGAAATCAGACGAAGTTTGCCGTTCAATGTGACCAAAGGATACAATAAAAGCTTTGTTTGAAAATATTCAACAGACTGGGAACGTGAAGGATGGCCGTGCTGGAAAGTTAGAGTGACCGCTTTCGACAGTCACATAGGCGATCAAACAGTGGCCCGAGTTTTCGCTCACCGTGTTGCAGCTCAGGCAGGAGTACAACGATGTCCATGTCATTCGCCACAGATTAGATCTGTTTCCATATAAGATTCAGGCTCGGCACCCCTCAGTGCTGCTGCCATTAATGCACGAGAGACGTTCGCGAACGACATGCTGCAAAAGCTTGATGTCGGCTATATCCATTTGGGAAACATTTGGTTTACCGACGAAGCTTATTTTTACCTCGACGGCTTTGTCAATAGTAACAACTCGCGCATATGGGGAACAGAAAATCCCCATGTTGCCGTGCCATCGTCCCTGCATTCGGCAAAGGTAATGGTTTGGACCGCCATTTACTCCAGAGAACTCATTGTTCCTATTCCAAACAATTACTACAGCACGCTATCTGGACATTCTGCATGGATTTGTGGCGGTACATAATGCCTTGGAGGGGTCTAAGAAAACATCTTGGTGCATACAAGACGGTGCCCGGCCACATCGAACGGCCGAAGTGTTTAATTTTCTCAATGAACATTTCGATCATCGTGTGATTGCTTTGGACTATCGCATGTATAAGAGAAGCGGCATGGATTGGGCTCTCTATTCGCCAGATTTGACCCCATTTGACTTCTTTTTATGCGGACACTCGAAAGACCCACTGTACCGCCACAATCCACATACGACTGCAGAACTGGAACAGTACATCTTTGATGCATGTGAAATCATTCCGGCTAAGACTGGTGTCTGAAAATTTTGTTCTGAGACTACGCCATGTTGTTGCCGCGCATGGTGGATATGTGGAAAATATCGTATTTTAATTTTTCCAGACTGCAATGCCATCTATTGCCGAACTTTGTAACTAATTTCGAGAGTCTGTCTGATTGAAAATGCATTGTTGTCCCAAGCATATTGCAGCAAACGGTGCATTTCTATCGCTGCCCGTTTAGTTTTTATTTATTTGCCAAATAGGCCGGTCGTTTTTGGGATACCCTGTAGCCGAAACTACAAATATAGTGATAATTGAAGACCGTTCGGCTGGACAAGCGACAATGATTCTCGTTGTTGTTAACGAAGTATTTTTATATTGCAGAATAATTTCGGCAGTAGATAGAGCGAAATTTCATTTTTATGCATTTTAATTTAATATTACGAATATGTTCCTTAAAGTGAACTTAATATATTTTCTGGTAATCGCAAAATGATTTAATTTCACGGATCTAAGTATATTACATTATCTTTTACACTAGCAATAAACTAAAGTTAAATTGATTTCTAGGTGGACACATTTTTTTTAAGAGTTGTTGCAAACATTTTTCAACTACATAGTCTGAATCAATACCATTAAACGTGTAATGAATTAATAATTTATTTTATTAATTAACCTTTACGTTACGGCTCCAAGAATCCACTTTTTCAACTCTAGAACGGCAAAATAACTGAAAATTCCACCCCTGTAAATAAAATCTTCAAGGAACTTGTCTTTTGTTCGTAACTCGTTTCCCTTCTGTCAGGAGGAACTTGGAGGAAGGGTTGCAGACAGATACAGTAGACGTTCCCCTCCTTTCCCAGAAAAATGGGGGTGAAAAAGACTGGTACATCTGTTGAACCAGCGCCGCTCTAGGAGAATAGATTTTCAGTTGTACAACTATTGTACAGCTGTAGTTAAAAGGTTAAAATTAACATGTTAGCATGTATTTAGAACTAGTACCTGCTATTATTGCCTCAAAAACCCACCATATTAATTTATTGTGTTGTCCGGAGTTTCTTCTGAAAAGCAATTTGATTAATAACATAAACTTAATTTCACTTATTCAATAAATAGACATTAAATGCTCAAACAAAACTTTATTAATTATTATATTTAACTTTAAATTTTAGCATATCTTAATTTCAACTCAATAATATCTTAACAATTTACTATCTTGTACAAAATTTTAGTTTCTTTGACTTACCGGACTCGCTAGTAATACGGTCCCCTTTCTTACAGACATCTCCTCGGGCTACGCAATTTCTCATAGTTAATATGAAAAACTTACGTTTTTGCTATTTGGAGTGCGGTAGGTCATCTTTGAAGATCATTCACTAAAAGCACTTTCTACGAGCACATTCAACCATGTAAACATTTTCGTCCATCATTAACCACGATATTTCAGAGAGAAACTACCAGTACATTTTTCGTGCTTATATCACAGCAAATCTTTCGAGTGTCTCAGGAGCACATTTTTACGTGTTAATTCCACACCAAATATATAGAGTCTTGGGAGCGCATCTTTCGTGCTTATAGCACAGCAAATCTTACGAGTATCTCAGGAGATCATTATTACGTGCTAATTCCACAGCAAATATATCGAGTCTTGGAAGCATATTCTTCGTGCTTATATCACAGCAAATCTTTGGAGTGTCTCAGGAGCATATTTTACTTGCTAATTCCACAACAAATATATCCAGTGCCAGGTGCCCGTGTTTAAGTGCTACTACAACAGCAAACATATTGAATTTCATGAACCTTTCTTGATACACAGGATAACTTTGATTTCCCTCCATGACTCTAATTAGTTCCACCATATTTTTTTGTTAATTTGCTCCAGTCATCTGGACGTTTCGTGCATTGGCTTTCATTGGTTACTTTGTGATGCCCATGGGCTCGCTTACGTCCATTGTTGTAGCTCTCTGGCTGCCATTCTTCATTTATCACTTGTAAATAAATTATTTATGCTTCATTTATTACTCAAAAATAAATTGTTCGTTCATTATAAAATTATGCGTCGCCTTGTTGCCGAACCATATCTGGAATATAAAACTATCTATTATACAACTGTACCACTACAGAAGTCATAAACTAATATTACACACTGCTATATATTTAAACCCATTTTTACTTACTGCCATTGAAGGCGGCTGAATATATTCCAAATATCCATTGGGAGGTAGATATCCCTGAAGTTTCACATCACATATTTATAATTTTATGTTTGAATATGATTGTTTACAACTGCGTTCTACATAATATCTAAATGCTGTTTGCATACATGAATATTTAGTTTGCATGATAATTCTATTAAGTTGGCATACAATAAATCTGTCTAGGAAATAGTTTTGCTTGTATATTTTAAGTGCAAAAGCAGAAATTATGTGTAAATAACACAGACAAATACATTTTTTAACATTAATAATTTGACGTTGAAAGAGCTTGATTTCATGAAGACCGCTTTTCTAATCTTGAGAAACAAAATTTAGAAATGATTTTGCTTCAGAATTTCGCTTTACTTTGTAAAACTGTTTCTCCGTAGATATTGAAAGGTACTTGGCTCGTGCGTGACTAGATTACCTGAAATTTTGTACTGTAACTATTATAAAAAATAAATTTATTTTTCTTAAAACTATAGTAGAAATTTGAATCTCCTTTTGTTTTAAATCCCACTTAAATATATAATATTGCATCAAATGGCAGATTTTTGCATATAAAACACTTTGAAGTTGAATATAATTTTAGTTTGCATTGAGTTAAGCATTGATAAAAAAAGAAATTATAAACAACCTAATCGTTATTTTAAGTTTTTGTTGCAAAATGTTATTTACTATGAATCTGTTTTAATAGCAAAATTATATTATATGCTGTAACAAATATTTACAGATATCTGTAATTTCTTTCACTGCTTCAAGTCTTCCACTTAGTCTAGTAGAGGGCGCGGTAGCCCTGTGGTTAGCGCGCTGGAGTTGCACTCGGTAGGCCCGGATTCAATTCCAGCCACTGCCAAAATTGCCGCCGTGTTCACGCGGAGTACGATCACGTTAAACATGTGGCTCCGTAAGTCCTTCCGAGAGGTTGGTGGTAGGGGAAGGAGGGGACGGTCCCTGTGGATGCCTCCCCCACTGGGTTCCGGTCTAAATTGGGTGGCACTTACCGACAGTCCAAACAGTTACCTTACATCTTTCTGGTAAGTCGGACGGTCTGGGTTTCAACATCAACAACTTAGTTTAGTAGTATGTATTTCGTTGTATTACTTGCATAAAGATAGTTTTACAAGCAACCATTATTATTAAGTCAAGCTCCAGCTGTAACTTGACCTTGAAAAAAACATTTGGAAAATGTCTCCAAGATCTGGCAAGTTTAAGAAAGTTTGAGAAGCAAACTAATCGGATTATAATTTCTCTCTGTACAGAGATATTTCAAGATCTTCCTGCAGTTCATAGTTACATAGTTCAATTATGAATTCCTCTAACTTTCAATAAAAATATTCTAGAGCTGCAAAAGCAAGGTTTACTAATAGGAAAGTAACTATGAAATATAGATTAAAAAAAAAGAAGTTAGACCTCCTATCTCTAAAACAAAACAAAATAAGCAAAATCTTTCAATTAAAAGTTGTAGAACTTTTGCTATTTAGTATGGAAATATGAGCGGTTTGCACATAATATATACACAGACCATAGAAAATGATGTCTCGAAAATTTATTTCATTGCATCATTTGTCTGTCATCTTTATACAGCATTTGTCTTTTGTTGAAAAAAAATCTGAGTAAATTAAAATTAGTTTATTACACGGCTTATTATATTTTCAAGCTTATTTTTCGCCATTTTTTTTAAGTACTCCAGTATAACAAGACATTTTTACGATTATCGAAATTCGATGACCTTGGTTTTCGAGAAAGGTGCCACTCATTTTCTAATGATGAAATACATAATACATGATTATTTACTTAATATTATTATAGCTCTTGATATTTTAATGAATTATTTTTAAAATTCATTTAAAAATTGGGTGGGGGCTTCTAAACATTCGACCCCGTTTAAAATCATTTGGATTCCAATAGTTACTTTTTGCAAAAATAGCACCATATTGTTTCTCGAATAGCTCCACTTGTTCGTGAAATATAGCTTCCACGGGTCCACTGATATACTCACTGATATACATATATACACATAAACATACCGCAAGCCAGAAACGTTCAATTCGAGTTCGAGAATGCTTACAATGTTTCCAATCGCGAAGACTCGAATTCCAATTTTCGACCCCGTCACAAAACTTTCCCTATATAAATAATAATTAAACAATTTTAAAATAAACAGAACTATCTAAGATTGTATATTTGAAAGTCAAAGTGGAAATTATTGCACTATAAACAAATAAAAAATTTAAATTATTAACTAATCAAATTGTAAATCATCCTCGGTTAAATCATTTGTAATCTATATGAAAATGGTATTAGCTGCGATTACCAGTTTGGCAAATGAAATGCAGCAATTTGGCACATAGAAAACATATGCAAAGTTACATATACATAAAAAAAATATTTTATTTACTTTTCAATAATTTAAATTTCAATAACAACTTTATATTCCAAAAGCACCTTGCATTTTAATTGGCAAGTAAACAACTGTTCTGATAATAAACATTGTTGAAGTCGGAACAATATTCAAGTAAAAAATTTGTGCATTGAAAAGTAAATATAACATTTTAAACTCGGAATATTTGAACTCTTTAAAGGAAAGCATCCGTAATTTAAGCATTTTAAAATTAAAAAATAAGCTAAAATCCTGGATTATAAAAATAGACTCAAAATTGTCGATAAAATAATTGTCGCAAACGTTTGGCAAATTATGAAAATTATTGTAGATTCTAAAAATTCTAGTTTTGTATTGAAAATGTTCTGTTTCCGAAGATTAACTATATATATTAACGAATTCAGGAGCTTTTTCAGTGAATCACTTTTAAAGAAATCTTAGTATCTCAAGAAAGGCTGCGTCTTTTGCGATGCTTTCATTGACCTTCTAACGTGAAGTTACATGCAAAAACTCACTTTCCTTGGCGGTAATGCACATACTTTCTGTTTTATGATATTCTATAGTCTGTTCGATTACAAGTTCGATTGCAGATACATAACTAATCGAATGATATGTCGCAATAGAAGTTATCGCCAAGCTGAGTAGTTTTAAAACAATTCGAATATATAAGGGTGATATTTTAAAAATAATTTGAATGATTCGTAATAGGTAATGCACATACTTTCTGTTTTATGATATTCTATAGTCTGTTCGATTACAAGTTTGATTGCAGATACATAACTAATCGAATGATATGTCGCAATAGAAGTTATCGCCAAGCTGAGTAGTTTTAAAACAATTCGAATATATAAGGGTGATATTTTAAAAATAATTTGAATGATTCAAAGACGTTAAGAGTAGCACTGTCGACCATTACGTTAGGATCCAGCAGGAAGTTTCCATTCAAATGATTCTGAAATATAGATAAAGTAAAATTCATTTATTTATTTAGTTTATTTTGGCGATATACCATAATATTCAGTAAACGTCATAATAGCATAGTTCGATAGATGTTAAAAACAAAAGTATTCATTTGCATAGTTTTGGAATATATAGTTATCATTCAAATGCTACTTTTCTTATGTGATATAGTCAATATTGGTGAATTCACAAAAGTCACAAAAATAGTTTTGTTATTTTGAAGAAAAAATTATGAAAAATTTTAACAAATGAAATAACGGCTACTGTTTGAAAAATTTTGAGCTCTTCAAGTTTCTCTGCTACGCATCGTAAAATCTATAGTATATAATAATATGAAATTTTGCACACTTGTAGATAAATATTAGGAAAATACACTGATATAAACCGTTTTCCGATTTAAAATTTAGTTTATGAAATATTTAATATCAAAATCAAAGGAAGAGTATTTGATTTGCGACCTAGCATCTTGGACATACTCCAATAACTCGAATTTTTGGTAGTATGTACCTACATAGATTAATTTTTGCGAGTCGGAGCCTTTTTTTTTAAATTTCGATTAAGTTTATGAGTTATTCAATTTTTATGCACTTTTGAAAAGAAAATTATTTTTTCTTTGCGGACGAAGATGTAATTGTTCGAGCCGATTGTCAGCTTCTCTCTGATTGGTTGCGGGCAGAAATGTTACAAAATCGCCGAGGACACTGAAGCATTAAATACATTAAAAGTATAGATATTTCTTTCTAAATATGACTAAAATGTTAGTTAGTGCATTTGGGATATTGCGAAATGTTGACAACCATATGCCTTATCTTATTCTTACAAACAAACAGAGCATTTCGCAACTATTGTTGTCAGGAACATTACGATTTAATTGTTATACTACACAACAATTATATGTTTCATGGTTGTAAATATTTCTATACTGATAAAGTAACACGATATTTTATCACTGTATTACGAACAAGCGACAAAACGTACATTTTCATAAAATTTTGCCGTTTGTTCATAATACAGTAAGCAACTGTTTTTAATAGCAGGTGGCACGAAATAGTTTACTATGCAGGCTCAACGGCGGCTTGGAAGTATGAGACAAAGCATCCCAATTCACAAAACGAATTTCAAAGCTGGGGGAGGGGGCTTAAGCTTAGTGATATTATTCGCGAAACGAGTTAAGGTGAGCCTCAGCTAATAAGAGGACGAAGCCCCAACGGATGCATCAAGCATGCGGTGAGCTTCAATTAATGAACATGGGTGAATGAATATAATCGCCATTATGAATATAATCGCGAGAATGAATAATTACGAGAATGAATAATTGCGAATATGAATAATGAAGTCGGCAATGTGTTTGCGAAGCGAGCTCAGCGAGCGTTGTTGCGTAGGAGTCGAAGTCTATCATGAAGCAAGTTACGGGGTTTAGCGACCATAGCGACCAGCAGGAGGCGGAAGCGGCAGCCAGCACAGGACACGTAAGCGGTCGTGTCGCCATCCTGATTGAAAGAGCTCGCAAAGAGAGCACTAGGGTTGGTGAATGTCAGGTAACAAGAGACGGTCCCCAGCAGGAGTTTTACGTCTGCGTTTCATGCCGCACTAAAGTGTTCCCTGGTGAAGCCTTCAGACCTGCGAAGTGAGTTACGGGGGCTGGAAAGAGTAGCAAGCAGGGGGCGAAGCCCTTAATATACTACATATGAATAAAACTATCGATAGTTCTGATTGCTTAAAGCCACTATTATTATTTTTCAATAATTCCAAGTATTCAATAATGGCCATCAGTAGCAAATTCAATCCGTGGTTAATGCTGCTTTGAATGGATGATTTATCTCAAAATTATGTCAATTAAATATTTCATTGTCATACCTTGGTTTAGATATTTTGCATAACATAATCATTAGTGTACTGTCCTGGTATTTCTGTTTAAATGACCAGGCAGTCACTATTCTCATACAAGGAAACATAAAAATATAATTCCAATTGCTGTTGTTAAACTTATATATCAATTTATCTCACCAACATGAAAATGTGCATACTTGGTTTCTTCAGGGTTGTATTATTGTATTATTGCGAATATATAACATACGTTTTCAGCATATTGTCCTTCCACAAAGAGAAATCACTTTGACGGGGAACCATATTTTTTACGTCAAAGTAAGGATTGTTAGACCTTTGTGACCTTTGAGGGCATGGGTAGCAGAAGCACAGACGCAGCGAAATATCGTCAACTTGGCGACTTTTGACGAGTTTCTGAATTTATTAGAGCTGTTTCGAAATATTGACCAATTTCGGAGATACAAACACTTTCGAAATATTTCTTTGGAGAGCATATATAAGGGAATTAGTCATCTCTCTGTCAAAGAGAGTTGATACGAGTCAAAGTGAATTATGTAATATGTCAGAGTTTTGGGAAGAGAATATGCTGTTTTGTGAATTAGTGGAACATTTTATTGTACTTGACAGTTATGTAGTGATGTTTTAATAGAGATACCCAGCTATTTACTATACATTGTTTCTGTTTACGCTTATTAGTGCTTATAAACAAAATCGTTAGTTATCCAGAATTTTAGACACATTTTTGAATACTGGGAGTAAGCACATTATTTGAGAGGATACGTCGTAGTAGTATTCTGTCTTAACAATACTATAAATTGAACGAGCTAGAATTATAAATTTTTTACCTAACTAGGTTCTGATACTTCATTCTTTAATACACGAGATTGTTATTTGAAATTGAAACACTAATGACGTGAAACCGAAACAAACATTGATTTACCTAACGACAAGATTCGATAAATCATTTTTAATACACGATATTGTTATTTGAAATTGAAACTATAATGACTTGAAACTGAAACAAGCATTGATTTATCTAACGACTAAGACTTGATAAAATGATCACGGCAATTAAAAGATGAAAATATTTTTTCGCAGTACTTCCTTGGAAATCCAGACGGTAGTTACATTCACAACATGCAAAATCTATTTACAATATAATTACAATACTAGCCATCCTATCTGTACGCAAAACATATCAATTAAACATAAGCCATCTACGCGTACTTCGCAACATTCCAAAATCCAAAACATAAGTATTCTTACATTACTGAATCTACCAAATAAGAAAGTAACAGATGCGATAACTTAACGAAAACGACTAAGATATCATCTCTTTCGATCAGCACACAAGCTGTAATGTAGAATGGCGGATTCTTTGGCCCTTTGCCGCATACACTGAACTAACAAGACAGTTTCGATTCTCTACAGAACAATTCCTCTCTCGAATTCCAAAGTCTGTCGTTTAATAAATCTGGCCAACCACGCGAGTTATATTATTCAGTCATTTATGCAAATATGAATTTGAACATATTTGCATAAATGACAATAAAGAATCTCCATAAAATGTTATAGCATGCAATTACTATATTTTGTTAAGATATTATTATTGCTGTTATGGTTATTCATCCAAAATTGAATGTCATAAATCATTCGCATTATTTTTTGGCTTTATTCTAAATTGAATGTTATTCTGGCGGAATATATCTGTTACATTAAGTTCTTCAAATTAATTTGAATGTATTTTTTGTTTGTATTCAAATTCGACTCTGTAAAGTCAGAAACTATAAAAGATTGTAAAATAATCTTTGTGAAAATAAAGCAAAACGTTTAAATATAGGTTATATAGTTGGATAGTTGAGAAGGAAGAATTACGTTAAATACCTCTAAACCATATGTTGGTTAGATGGAGTGATTATCCATTGAATATTGTCATAAGGTAAAATTGTCCTTATCAAAAATGACCTGTATAGGGCTTACCGATGATGCCGCCACTAAGGGTGGAGCATGTAAGCTCCCGGTTCTCAAGCTAGGAATACGAATACACAAAACATAAAGAAGTACACATGCTTAATTGCTCAATTATTTTTAATATTTTGCTTAATATATATCCACTATAATCTGGAGTAATTATATTATGATTAAATCAATTATTTAAAGACACATAATACTAACAATATTACATTAATATATCTTTACACACATAAAAAAACATTGGCTTAAATTTCTTAAATAACAGTTTCCTTTAAACACTCTATAAAGAATAATTCTTATAGTTCAATATTTACGAACTCGTTCATATGATCTACTCATACGAACTGGTAGTTAATTATCTTAATACTCGTTAAAGGTGTGCCTTCCGTGCTAATAGTGACAATTGAAATCGGTTACCTCTACTCTTTGTTACGTGCATATTCGTGCCATCTCACTGGTGTGGGAAAATCGTTGCACTTCGCGTACTTGCGCAGGCTACCATTCTATTGCTCACAATCTACAGACATTTTTTCACAAAAACCAAAAACATGATGCTGACTCGTTCGAAAGTTTTAAGACCACTCCCAAAAACTTCAGGTGCGTCTAGGACGCTGTCGAAATTGCATCTCTTGGAAAGTTCTAGAACATTCTCTCAAACCTTTTTCTTTTCACATTGTAGTGTCGTTGTTGATTCGTTGACGTGAAGAAGGGAATGCGCTGCTTATTTATGTTAGTATTGCCATTGGCTCCCTCTGCAGCATTTAAATAGCTCATTAGCTAGGTTGGCATCCGCAATTGGAATTTCGAAATGGCTATGTTGGCATCCGTAATTGGAATGTAACATGTAATACAAATATTGTGTTACATGATATCCCCCCTTGCAGAGAGAAAATTTCAGCACACGGTAAACATTGCACTGAATACATATGTGTACACATTGCGGCCACTGTGGAAATGTTGCTTTGATCCACTGCACATATATCTGTCATAGAAATGCAGATCATCGCATGTAAGACACACTATATTGTAACATTGACATACATATATCGGTGCATTACAACCGACATGTCACTAAAATGAAAGCACTCACTGTTCGGAAGATACACCATCGTACTTGGTAACACATATACTGCTGTACATGAAGAAATTATCACTGTTCGGAAGGCACACTATATTGTCACATGGAATTATCACGAGCACGGAAGACACCTTATTGTCACATGGAATTATCATGAGCACGGAAGACACCTTATTGTCACATTGAATTATCATGAGCACGGAAGACACCTTATTGTCACATTGAATTATCATGAGCACGGAAGACACCTTATTGTCACATTGAATTATCATGAGCACGGAAGACACCTTATTGTCACATGGAATTATCATGAGCACGGAAGACACTTTATTGTCACATTGAATTATCATGAGCATGGAAGAATGAGTCACCATCCTGTGACTTAACTTTCACAGTTCCGGTACTTCAATATTTATATTTTCATTATGTTGCTTAGTACAGTCTATTGTACACTTCAAATGAAGACTATATCATAATTGTTATTTGCATTTCTATTTATATACAATTTCACAACATTACATTAAACTATACACAATTCATTACCTTGATTTCTCATTTTCACAGACGTAAATAATTTTTCGACAATTTTTTAGCTGTATATATTTCTTATTTGTAATACACATACATGTTATATAACTGTTTAAGCGTGTATCAATCATGGGTATTTTGCACATCATAATTATATCATATTACGTCTCGGCATTTAAAATATCAAATCTATATACTCATTTCGCTACTCCAAAATACTGCATCTCCACAATAACAAGTATGCCTTTAAATTTCCTCTTCGGCTGCCCCTTAGTGTGAAACAACTGCGCTGGCGGAAGGGGAGAAAAAGAAAAAAAGAAAAGATTTCACTTGACCCGTAGCTTTCCTCTCTTCTCCTACGCGTTTCCAAGGCAACTGCGAACAATCGGTCATGCATGGCGATTTTCTGCGCCTCGACCCCCCGAAGCACGGAACGTTACATAAGATTGCAACTTTCAATCTCCTGTTCTGCCCAAATAATCGTTATCGTTTGCGATTTTGGCGGTATCGTCTTGTCAAGCGCGGGCTTTTGACTTTCAGGTGATGAATGTGCAAGCTAAAATTGACGTGGGAGGTTTTACGTGTATCCTTTTAAGGAATTTACTTACAGTTATATTTTATGTGTATCATATTATATATTTATTTTACATATGTTGTTATTAATTCTATTTAATTTAATATATATATATATTTTTTTATTATTATTATCTTATAACCTTAACACAGATCTGACTGTTGAATTATTATTTTGATTTCATGTACTTTTAATTTATTGGATTTATTTATCCCTTGTTGCAACAACGCGTGATATATTATTTTATGTGTAGTATTATGAATATACCATGATTTTGTTATGTTACTGATATAACTGACTTTATGTTCCCGTTTCAGCATAACTTTACATATTTATTTATTTAAATCTAATTCTTTCATATTTAATTTTATCTGTTATTTATTTTTATTTCCAGTGATGCTTAATTAATGCTATAGTTTATTAATAATACTCAATCATTTATCCTTTACATACAAATCAATGTGTTTTCCTAATGTATTTTATTTTTATATACCGGCCGGTATTTTTAAATAACTATAATTGCCTGCAATTATAATTTTAAATTTTGATACATTGATTGTATGCTTACAATAGACTTTTTTGTATTATTCTCGTACTATGTAGGGGAGATTTTCTCCGATGTTTATTTTTAGCCTGGCTTTTTATTTTGAAGGTGACTAGCTTTCGCCGTACAATGGCCATATATGGAGCTGTTACGCTGACTGTGAAGGCTGAGAAATTAATCCATTTATGTAATTAACTTTTATTTTGTTTTCCAGATTGCGTGTTTTTGTAAAAGGTCTGTATACACTATTTATGCAATATATATTTATTAATTTACTAATTATTATTTACATCAGCTGTGAGTGTTTATTTTGACTTCACACTTTTATTTATTTATTTATTTATGATTTTGCTTTTATTCTGTCAGCTTTTTATAAACTATTAATTAATAATTTTCTGATTTTGAATATCCTGTACTTGCATTTACCATGTTCCATGACTTTATTTTGAATTTTATTAATTATGTTATACTATTTTTTCAAGACCCGTACAAGAAAAGGAAACAGTGCATATCTTCATCAGCATGTTACCATTGGAAACAAAATTTGCCACTTCCTCGTTGACCTCTACAGCCATTCATCATCTGTTATCAATAAATACACATGACCATCAAGATTCTTGAATTGTCAACTCCCTATTACGACACTCCTATCCTTAATTCATCAGTCACCGTACAAGTAATACAAATTGCAAGTAAGTGACATTTAATTATCTCTCTCCTTCTTTTTTCTAACACCTTAGTTTATTTTATTTTAGAACATTGAGGGGTATTGTATGTATTATTTATCACTTGTACATATTTTTTCTGAAATTTATTGCTCTATATATAAGTTATGTATCTATACATAAATGTTTATTTATTACCTATATTTTTGTTTTATCCTCATATTTACAAAAAATATTATCCTCATATTTACAAAAAATATTATCCTCATATTAAGTCTTCACTACTACACACTTTTCCTCAACACTACAGTTTTCACAATATACCATACATAATATACAATACACAATACATACTAAAATAACCATATACTTTTGCTGCCCTATGTTTTGCACATATTGTGGCACTATGCTATTTGTAACACACTCGTTGTCTATTTACTTATTTATCACTTAATTTTGAGAGTTGCTCTATCTACATAAATTTTCTATTATTATAATTATATTCATTTTCTTTACATTAACCAAAAATATCTATTTGTAGACTACCTTCCAACTTAATTTTTACATTTACTGTAGACTACCAAAATTATTTCAAATTGCTTTCCAATTTAATTTCAAAATATTGTAGGAAACTAATATATTTTATAATACCATCTAATTTAATTTAAAAATCATTATAGACTGCTACACATCTTGTAGAATGCTTTCCAATTAATTTTAATTTTATTGTAGAATCGTAAAAACCAATTATTGCAGAACAACTTCTAAAATATTCAATAACTATTGTAGAATACCAAAAATTATTTTGCAGAATATCATTTGAATTAATTTTAACATTCTTGTATAATATTACACATACTGTAAAACTTTTCCAAATTTTATTTTTGAATTCACTGGCTCTACACCTTGTGCTGCATTTATTTGCATACACTTACTATTTATTTCTGCTCTATAATATTTTAATTTTTCCACTTAGTTTAGCAGACAATTTTAAATTTTTTTTTTTTTTTTTTTACTTTTTATATTATTTTGCTTTCGAATGCTATTTTTTGCGTGTCCTCAGATTATAACGTCTCGGACTCTGATAATTATGATTATTGGCGTTATATTCTTTGTTTACATACGATTGACTTCTGTCAACAGTTCGCCGTGTTTGTTTATTTTGTAAATACTTTTTACGCGGTTCTGCTTTATATAATTTATTTGCATGAACCACTATCCATTTTTTATTTGGATCGTACATAGGTGTGATAGCGTAATTATTGTTACGGATCACCTTTACGATGCGAAATGGTCCTTGAAATTTTTTTTGTAATGCTGTGGTGGGTCTTAGATTTTTTAAGTACACAATTTGTCCTTTTAATAATTTCTGCTGTCTAACTCTTTTAAAAATTCTTTCTTGGCGACTTTGGGCTTGAATTTGTTTTCGTTTTGTATATCTATTAATTTTTTCCGCTAAAGTAAGTGCTTCACTGACGTCATTATCATATTCAGTTTTAGTTAAATTCGGACTGTCATCAGGGTCCGCTATTTCCAGATTATTTTCTCCGGGTAATTTCAAATCTCTGGTGAGAAACAAAATAGCGGGACTGTGGTCTATATTTGCGCTGGGTGTCGCATTATGAAATAATTTGACATATGGCAATACTTTGTGCCAATTAAATGTTTGGTCAGCCATTGCTGCCAAAGAATTTTTTATTCCCAAGTGACTTCTTTCTAAAATTGCATTTGAGCTGGGTTTGTAAATTGAAGTATATTTCAATTTTATACCATGTTGCTCTGCGAATTTTTTAAATTCCTCGCTTTTCAGTTGCCGAGCATTATCGGTCAGCAGCCACATAGGAACGCCATTTTGTGAGATCCAATTCGTTAGGACCTGTAATACACTCGCAGTTGTAATATTTCTCACGGGTACTGCCTCCAGGAATCTCGAGTAATGGTCTATCATCGTTATGATGTACTCGTGCTGTCCGTTACTTCTCGGTAGCTTCCCTACAATGTCTAATGCCACCGTGTGATTTTGTTGACATGGACGTGGCACATGTTGTAATGGCATAGGTCTTATAGCCTTATTTTTGTAACATAAACATGCATCACATGATGCGCAAAAATTCTTTACATCACTGTATGCTCCTTTCCAGTAATACTTTCTATTCAGAATTTGATAGGTTTTTTCAACTCCAAAATGTGGTGTATGAGCTAACTCAATAACTGCGAATTTTAGACTGTGAGGTATTAGAATTCTGTCCTTTTGCATAGGATTTCTGATATTTCTAGCAGTCTTTATCATAATTAATCCTGTATTTACATCTCTATAGTATTTATTTACATATATTGGCTGCCTAGATTTTGCATTTAGTCCGTTCATAATTTTCTTTATCTCTCTATCTTTTGCTTGCTCTTCTAAAATTTTGGCTATTGTTATAGCGCTGTCATTAGCAATAATGTTATTTATTAATTTAGTCTTACTTTGTTCAGAAAAAATTTGGCGTGACATAAAATCACTGGGATTATCTTGTCCTTTAATGTATTTTATATCGAAAGAATATTGTTGTAAATTTAATAACCACCTTGCGATTAAATCAGAATTTTGATTTTCCAAATTAATAAAGTGCGTTAACGCTTTCGAATCCGTAAATACCGTAAAATGCGTACCATATAAAAAATCTTTGAAATGTATTATAGCGTCGTGAATTGCTAACAATTCTAGTTTCATGCTCGGATATTTCTTTTCACTGTCTGAAAGTTTCCTGCTATAATACTCGATAGGATGAAAATTTCCATTCACTGATTGAAGTAAAATTCCTGACGCGGCTACTTTTGAACAATCAGTCGACAAGAAGAACGGCTTTGACATATCAGCTGCCTTGACTACCGGTTTCGATAAAATCGCGTTTTGCAATGTTACAAACGCTTCTTCGCATTTCTCCGTCCATATAAATTTTTTATCTTTCTTTGTTAATTCAATTAATGGATTGCATAGTTCAGAAAAATTTGGTATGATCTGCCTAAAATAATTACATAAACCTAAAAATGATTTTACTTTTTTTACTGTCGTTGGCACAGGGAAATTCGTTATTTTTTGTACATTATCATCTGAAGGTGTTATGCCTTCCTTACTTATTTTAAATCCTAGAAATTTAATGTTCTCTTTACACATTTGTAATTTTGACGGGTCAATGGTTAAACCAAATTTAGCTAATCTCGAAAATACCGTTTTTAATTTCTCCAACATTTTCTCGAATGAATTTGCGGCAATTACAATGTCATCTAAATAAAATTCAATTTTCTGATCTTTTAAATCTCCTAAGCATTTCATCATTAGTAATGAGAAATAGGCTGATGAGTTTTTTGCGCCAAAAGGCATTCTATTAGGGCTATAGGCGGCTTCCTTCGTTACGAATGTGAGTATCGACCCATATTCAGGTTTGATTTTTATCTGAAAAAACGCGGCTTTTAAATCAATTACAGTATATAATTTGTGGCCTGCGATGTTGTGCAGAATGTCGCTAATTTTACCAATATTTACGGGCAGTAATTCAGTAATTTGATTAAGTAGCCTGTAATCTACGGCTAAACGATATTTTTGTTCTTTATTGGCATTATTACTATTAATACTGGCTTTCTTCTTTATCAATAAGCATGGGAACGCATAATTACTTGTAGATTTTTGTATAATTCCAGCTTCACACAATTGTTTTATCTCACTTTCGAGTACAGGTTTTAACATTTTTGGCAAGGGATAAGGTTTACACTGAATTGGGTATTGGTGTAGTAAATTAAATTCCGGTACTATTTCTTCCGTCATTCCCAGCGTTTTGTATGATTTCGAAAATACATCGTAATTTTGTAACAGTAATTTTAGCAATATATGTTTTTCATTTTCTTGTAAGTGATCTAGTTTAAAATCTTGCGGTGTTAATTCCGCTTTTCGTAATGCTGAAATGTCCATTTTTTGTGGATCATTTAAGCTTTCGATATTGTTAATCTGTAAAATTTTATCAGTATCATGTTTCTCTTCATAAATTTCAAACTGCGGTGTTACAGTACCAAATATCATATTTTTATTTAGATGAATCTCTTCTTCTGTTTTGTTTGTTAAAAGAGTAGAAATAAATTTTCTATTATTTACATAATGTAAAGAATGCTCAGCGTGTAAATCTTTTAATGAATTTGTAATATTCAACAATACCTCCTTATCCTCAAAATGGTTTTCATTTAATTTTAATTTTATTGATTTTGTTTCTTTAGGTAGTAATTTAATTTTATGCGCTAAGCTTGCATTTAAGCATTGAATATGTTCAACTCTTGTATAATTATTTTCTGGTTCCTGTGCTTTTTTCTGATTTTTGTCTTGAAATGGTATAGATATGGATTCTTTGACAAACTTTAATATTAATTTATTTGTGTCAATTATGGCATGATGATTTTTGAGAAAATCAAATCCTAAGATTATTTCATAGGGTGTGTTGTTTAATTGTTTAGTTATGAAAAAAGAATTTTTGCATCTTTTGTTTTCAATTTTAAAGCTAAAGCTGATGCATTTTGAAAATTGAATGTTTTCTTTGGTCATAGTCTGTATTTTTACTTGTCTAGATAAATAGTTAATTTTAATTTTATTTTTGATTTTTTGAAAAATGTTATCTGATAATAAAGTGACACTTGCGCCACTATCTATGAGAGCCACTGTTTTTATATTTTCTAAATTAATGTTAATCATTGGCAATGCGTCACTCTGTCCATATGTTGAATTCAGTAGATGTTCATTTAAATTTTGTGCATCCTTATTAATTTTGCTTGCAATTTTATGGGATCTCGAATCCTTATTTGATGCCTTATAACTTTCTGTTTGTCTTTTATTTCGAGGTCCCTTTCTTAGTTTAAATATTCATTATTCTGATATTGCCTATGATTGCTTTCATAATGTGGTCCATTATTCTGATATGATCTTCTGTTATTACTTTGAAATTGTCTGTTATTTCCTGCACGCCGCCGTATTCCCCGGTTATTTATGAAATTACCTCTTCTGAAATTCGCCCTACTATAGTGTGCATAATTATTTTGAATAGTGGGTCTTTGTTGAAAATTGGTAGTTTCTTGACTGCTGTTTTCATTTGTGAATGCCCTTTTTAAATTATTTTGTACTTTTTGCAGCGTAAAACATTCTGACATCCAGTGATTGTTGCGACCGCACGCTATACAGAATTTCTGTGGCGGCTTTTCTGCATTATTTTCAGTTTTTACCTGATTTATTTCTACATTCTCAATTATTTTATTTTCTATTTCAATACTATTTATACAATCACTATCTTCCTCCAATGCGGATTCTATCACCTCAGCTATTTTCACTGCTTCGTCAAAGGTTTTCGGGTCATTTTTTTTTATTTCTGTTCTTAAATCTTCTCTGACTATCTGTAAAAATTTGGTGAGTTTAATTTTCTCTGTAATTTTTTTTACATTTGCGTCCATTGTTTCATCTACTTCTAGAAAAATTATCGCCTGGTTTTCGATTTCTTGTGCAAGTTCCTTAATTGTCATATTTGGTAAATGTTTCAGATTGTTAAAATTGTTGTGTTTTTGCACTAATGTTTGTTTCCTTTCAAATTTGTTTTTTAATAACTCCATGAATTTTTCATATGATTTTTCCTTTTGCAGGGCAATATTCTCTGCCAAAAATTGTTGAGCCTTTCCTCTTAATCTAGATTTCATAATTATTACTTTCTCTTGTTCAGACCATGCTGTTAGATCCGATATTTCATTGAATTGCATTATAAAAAAATGCACGTTGTTGTCTTTTTGTCCATCAAATGATGGCAACATCTGCATAATTGGCAACGATGTATTTTGTTGCGCTTGATTTGCGGGCATCTGTATCTGGATTGCGTTATTTGCTACAGCCGAATTATCTGTTATACTGCTATTTACATTAATCGGCGGATCTTGCCTCGCTCTTTTATTTGTTTGCCTAGTTTTATTCGGCGCCATGATTTAATACACTGTTATACAATTCTGACTCTATATTAAATATCTACACTAATACACACATATATACACAATAATATAATACATATTAAAATTATCATTTTCATGCATATTCTTATCGTTCTACTGAGTTATATCTCATTATTAAATTCATTGTTAAATTCAATATTACATTCCACTTATTATTAAATTCACTTTTATATTCAAACTCATTATTAAATTTACTATTATATTCAAACTCATTATTAAATTTAATTTTGCCTTTTACTTATATATTTTACTTTCTCTTATGAAAATTAATTCTCTCCGAGCTTGACCACATACGGCACCAATTCGCGCGGCGACATCATGTCATAAGGTAAAATTGTCCTTATCAAAAATGACCTGTATAGGGCTTACCGATGATGCCGCCACTAAGGGTGGAGCATGTAAGCTCCCGGTTCTCAAGCTAGGAATACGAATACACAAAACATAAAGAAGTACACATGCTTAATTGCTCAATTATTTTTAATATTTTGCTTAATATATATCCACTATAATCTGGAGTAATTATATTATGATTAAATCAATTATTTAAAGACACATAATACTAACAATATTACATTAATATATCTTTACACACATAAAAAAACATTGGCTTAAATTTCTTAAATAACAGTTTCCTTTAAACACTCTATAAAGAATAATTCTTATAGTTCAATATTTACGAACTCGTTCATATGATCTACTCATACGAACTGGTAGTTAATTATCTTAATACTCGTTAAAGGTGTGCCTTCCGTGCAAATAGTGACAATTGAAATCGGTTACCTCTACTCTTTGTTACGTGCATATTCGTGCCATCTCACTGGTGTGGGAAAATCGTTGCACTTCGCGTACTTGCGCAGGCTACCATTCTATTGCTCACAATCTACAGACATTTTTTCACAAAAACCAAAAACATGATGCTGACTCGTTCGAAAGTTTTAAGACCACTCCCAAAAACTTCAGGTGCGTCTAGGACGCTGTCGAAATTGCATCTCTTGGAAAGTTCTAGAACATTCTCTCAAACCTTTTTCTTTTCACATTGTAGTGTCGTTGTTGATTCGTTGACGTGAAGAAGGGGATGCGCTGCTTATTTATGTTAGTATTGCCATTGGCTCCCTCTGCAGCATTTAAATAGCTCATTAGCTAGGTTGGCATCCGCAATTGGAATTTCGAAATGGCTATGTTGGCATCCGTAATTGGAATGTAACATGTAATACAAATATTGTGTTACAAATATAATATAATCAAAAGCAAACTGATTTCAAAAAGTTTTTTGGTACTAAAATGTTGAAAAAAATATCTCAAACACATTTAGGTATACTGTACATGTCTCGGCATTTTACTTCCAATCAAGCATTTTACTTCCAGTCAAACATTTTAATTCTAATGCAATCAAAAGCCACTATGCGTCTAGAAAATTAAATAAAATAATATCAAATTTTACAAGTAATAAACGAATAGAGAAACTGATTACTGACAGAGGAAGAATATTCAATACATCATGACCTCATACAATTAAAAAATAGATAAGGTTATTTTCTTACTTTAAAACACTTTTGACAAACAAGTGCAAATTGGCTGAAACACATTTTTTACTGTCGTATTCGCTAAGGCAAAATTGAAATAAAATCTTCAAATTTATTTTTTCTGAAAAATACGAAAACAATATATTTTTTTTTCTTTAAACAGCTAAATGGCAAAATGCTTATTCTTACCAAATCCTTGGAAAAGAGATCCCAGGAATTTTTTTCTTATGTAATTTAATCTGTAATAAAAAAGATGCGTTCTTGTCCGTTGTTAAATTGAGAAATGGATATTGAGAAATTGAGAAATTGAGAAGTGGATTGTAAGGTTGTTCTTTATTATAACGAATACGTTCATTTTTAGCATTTGAAACATATGATATTTTATTAAATATTTTTTATTAATAGTTGTATAGTTTTTGACATAATTTATTAATTTTATTGTTAATGAAGTACTTTTATTACAGATTAATTTCGAAATTAGCGAAAATTCATATTTATACCATTTGATAATAATGGTACGAAATTGTCAGTTAGAGCTAAATTAAAACTGTTCTGCGTCAATCACAAAATTCTATAGTTACGTGTATGCGTACAGTGCATTATTTTTTTTTTCAACAATATGCACAAATTGGTGCATTAAATTGATTTATCTGTAATTTTGACAACGTTATGCCTTATTGTTGTTGTTTAGCTTTAAAAATTATCTTGCACTTCTTAACAAGGTTTGCACTGGATGGTTGATTACTTTCTTCAATCAGCCGATGAATTTTTTTTCGCCAAATAGTTTTTATTCATCAAATTTTATTTTAACATTCCATTTGAAAAATTTGATTTGCTTTATAAATTCAGAAATTCCAAAGATCATTGTTTAGAAAAATACAAATAGTGTAATAAGTAGTTATGCATTACAAATCTTTTTTTCAACTAAATTTTTTTTCTAATTTAATTTTTCTAGTAAATTGCGAAAATAGCAATCGGCAGCTCGACCCCTACATCCTAACAATGTGTTAAATTAATCGCGTTGAAACGATAATCTAAGATTGCCCGCAGTCATATATTTAAACTCATTTTAACTTAATGCCATTGAAAACAACTGAAAGGATTCCAAACACCCATTAGAGGGTTGATATGTCCTTAAATATGATTTTATCCATATCTCAATTTAAGTTTAAATAGGGTTGTTAAAGCTGTTCCCAACGTAATATTTAAATGATGTTGGCATAGGTTCAAATGTAGTTTGAATGAGGATCCCATCAAGTTGGGTTGCAATAAATCTGTTTCTGGAATTAGTTTACATACATACTCAAAATTAAGTAAATTATTCAGAAAAATATAATTTCCCCATAACTACCAACTAATGCGATCTTGTGAAGGCAAAACGATACATCTTTAAAAACATCATTCTGAGATAAAAGATGTTAAAGTTTTTTTTTTAAATAGGCCAATTTTTGGAAATATATGTTAATTCGCATTTTAACATCTACTTTACTAATTTGCATACGCATTCAATAAAAATACCATAGCATTAATCCATTAAAAGAAAACCTAGCCCTGTCCAGAAAAAGACTTATCTTGAAATACATTTTTCTGCCATGACGAGAACAAATGGCTGAAATTTTTTAAATATATAACGGCGTTCTTCTGTTATTGATTTAAAATAATCTAAAATTTTAAAATACATTGTAAAGTTTCAATTTACTTTACTATATTGTTGCACTGTAACTGTTGAATATTTACTTGGTTAATATAAACAAAATTATGTTATCTGAATATTTTTCTATAACTATATATAAAAATTCCTTTATTTTACATTGTCTAAAAATGTAATAAACATTTAATTTAAATTTTTTTTCATTTTAAAAAGCACTTCAATAATATATGTAGGTTATCTAAAAAGGGCATATTTTTACGTCTAAGATATTTCCAATTTAAATATAATTTATTATTGTTTGTTTTCAGTTCATTGATATAATATTTATACATGAACTGTTCTGTTTGACAAATGTAAAATTGTATTCCTATAACACTGTCTTTATGGTAAAAATAAATATTACATACTTATATAATGCACGAAAATATTTTTCTTCCTGTCTGTCTCATTTGGCGAGAAATTTGATGGCAATTTGGCGAAATATCGATGCCTTCACTATATTTAGAAAATATTGCCAAACTGGCGAAAATTCAATATGTCTGTAAATGTAATTTAATTTATTTAATAATCCCTTTCTCTTTGAAGAATTTATAAATTCAATATCAATTCGAAACATAGTGCATTATACAGTTCACGCGAAAGATACATTTTATTCCCATGTTTATAACAATGGTCGTGGCCGAAGTCTGCATGCTGCCCGACGCCTGATATTGTGCCTTCCGTCGATTAACTTTTAGAAAAATAATCTTTTGCAAGATAAACATAAACATTTTGTATATTGCTATACTTTAAATTATAGAAATAAATATGTTTTTGAACCAGTTTTATATACTGAGTTTAGGAAATTTATGTAATAGGAAGTTCCATTATAGAATTTACAAATTGTTAATACAAAATCCATAACAGTAATTCCCCAAATCTTCTGATATCAAGCGGCAATATACAATGCAATAAGTTTATTCAGTAAAGTACAAAAAACAGCCTTTATTTCGATTGAAAACATTGCATATTTTTTATTGTCTGACACAAAATTAAATTTATTGAGCAATCACCTGATTTCATAATCGTGCTATAAGCGTCAGATGTTCAATTTTTTAAATTTTTAAGGAAAACTGTGTCATATTAGCATCACGTATTGGAACAATAATGAAAACTTCACACGCATAACTTGTAACAGTTACCTTACACCTTCCGGGTGGGTCGGACGGTCTGGGTCTCAACAACAACAACAACACGCATAACTTGTAAAAAATATCGGAACAGATGAACCACATTCAAAACAGCATTAAGATCATTAACATAGCCCCTGCTAAACACGATTATCAATCCTTCACTAGACAGGGACAAATAATAGGGTTGCTAATATTCAAAATATTCAGTTATTCTGGAGGTTTTATTAACCAGAGCATCCGACCTACCTAAAGATGTAAAGTAACTGTTTGGATGGCCGGTGCAGTGTTTTGAATGGAACACGGATCATACTATCCTTCCCCTAACCCATCACCTCTCAAATGGATATTTAAAATACAAAATTAACGTGTCCATACTATGCGTAGACACAGAGACAATTTTGAGCTGCGGGGATTGAATCCGGATCAACCATAGGCTATGCCAACGTCATAGCCAGTGGACTGTCTTTGGCCTGCGGCTTGGACATTAAAGCACACACACATAACCGAACACTTCGCCTTCTACCCATTGCATCCATAGGAGCCTGGTACGAATTACGTGTAAACATGCGCGCCCTGAGCATATGTGCATGCAGCCGTTAATCTTAATGCATGATTAGTAGTATACAATATAAATATGTATGGCTTTAGCCACTGTATTTTCACGGTCCATACATTTGTCTACCTCGACCAGGACCGGTTGCTCTAAACCTTACCCGAATGTTTAGAGCGCCTGTTTCACCGTCTGATATTTGTCTTTATTTGTTCAATATCCAACATTTGTTGAAATAATTTTGTATACTGTAAAATCATTGATTCGATGTTTTTATACATTTTATTTTAAGATACACTTCGCATACTCTAACATATCAAGTGTGTTTCGAAGAAAAAGCTTGATAAATTGTCTGTTGAATTACATAGAGTGCCTAATTTTTTGTACACAGTGCGGCAGCAAAGATATCTGATCAAAGATGTTTGGAACCTGTACCCGAATTAAAAGAACGGAGGAGAAGCTAGCTTTTGCTCAGTGATTATAATGTCGGTCTTATAAGCAAAGGGTTCCCGGTACGGGGTCCGGCGACTCCCACTCGCCACAGTGGTTACCCTGGACATACCAGCAAGAAAAAACCTTCCTCTCCAACGATTTTCACTTCTCAACACGAGATGGCAGCACCACACGGAGTCAGAGGCCTTGCCACTCCCTTCCTGGTTGACCACGACAGACGTCATGCCCGAGGCAACACGCCTCCCGGCCTTCAGCCCCTCAACTGCATTTCGGGGAGACACGCAGGGGTTTTCTCAGCGACACCCCTCCTCGCCGAAATTAGACCGGGGCCTTCATCAGGTGAGGGAGTGTGCGGCAGCATAGACATCTGATCAAGGTGCTTGGAACATGTACCCGAATTATAAGAACGGAAGTGAAGCTAGCTTTTGCTCAGTGAATTTAATGTCGGTCTTGTAAGTACTAGGTCCCTGGTTCGGGGCCGGGCGACACTCAATCGCCACAACAGAAACCGCTGATAAATAGCAATGACCACAAAGACTGTCGAACAATAGTGATGTAATGGCTCTGGTTTCAATTCTTTGCATCTGCAAACGCCAATTTTAGGCCAGAATGGTCTTTGATTACATTATATTAAAATAAAGAAAGTTTTGCGTTTTCAAATCAGCCAGAAAATTATCTACATCTTTTGCACATTTGTCATCTTTTTAGCTTAAAATATACTATTATAGGAACGCAGCAACGTTTCGCCCGCCAAGTTATCGTATCTGAATGAGTAGCTGACAAGTTCATATTATACTTGACAAATTCCGATTTCTAGGGGTATGTAGCTCAGCATTCAGAAAAGTTTACTTAATTATTACTTAATTATTACTTGTTACT
The DNA here is from genome assembly GCA_951213105.1 of Amaurobius ferox. Lineage (NCBI taxonomy): Eukaryota > Metazoa > Arthropoda > Arachnida > Araneae > Amaurobiidae > Amaurobius > Amaurobius ferox. Next base: position 57,920,634 of record OX578134.1, read on the forward strand.
TAATTATTTTTTCTTTATAAAGCCGTCTAAAAACTGTAAAAAAAAACAATTACAATTAGTACGGTAGTATGCGACAAAAAATAACTATAAAATAGAACATTTGCGATTATCTTCAGCCTTTTTTTCTTCTTCAGTGTCGACGGACCTACAGTATTAACTATTGAAACTATTACTTTCCTTATATACATAATGTATAAGAAAAGTATTGTGACGGGGTCGAATTCGAGTTTTCGACGGGAGAGCACGTTTAAAACATCCCTGTTCACGAATCAAACATTTTTGAAGTGATGTCTGTGTGTGTGGGAAAGCATGTTTGTGTGTGTGTCAGTGAGTCTGTGGAGACGATATCTCACGAACGAATGAAGCGATTCAAATGAAATTTGTTACAAAAATCACAATCCGTGAATACTGGAAGCATATTGTTTTCAAACTCAATCCAGTGTTCAAAACCCCCCTAAATTTTCGAGTCAAATTTTGAAAAAATCATCAAAAAATTAAAACCTTTAATAAAGCTACGCAAATAGACATTTATTATGTTATTTTCCCCTAGAAAACGATTTACATAAACTTTAGAAGGCTAACATAAACCGTTCTCGAGATATTGCACATTTTAAAAAAAAATTATCAAAAAATCATATAAAATAAAAAAAAATATTTCCTATTGAGACACAAGTTCACTTATCATATGTAATACCATGCGATAAATTTGTGACATCATTCTCGTGGATCTAGTTCGATCCATTCATGAAAAAAGATACTTTGAGTAATACTTTTGTATTTGACCGCCAATAGTCATTTATCTGCTGCAAGAATAACTTATTTCTCCGTCCATAACTCTTGGCTAGATTTTGGTGACGAATTTTTCGGAATGTCGCCAACTTGGCGACATTTTTAATTGTTGCCAAATTAACAAAAATCTCGCCAAATTGATAAAAATGACGCTAAATCAATGAAAATGACGTCTCATTGAAGAAAATTCAATATCTTGAAAAGAATATAAATATCTACTACAAGAATAACATTTTTTTAACTGTAAATGTAGTAAATTCATTGCATTATATAAGGAAAGTCATGTGTTGCCCACATCAGATTTTTTTTTACTGTTAAAGTAGTAAATTCATTGCATTATAAGGAAAGTCATGTGCGGCCCACATCAGATATTTATAAATTCTCATTTTGTGTGTTTTGGTGGGGGGTACTTACTTTTCAGTAAAAACTAAAAGATGAATTTGATTTAGAATATAAAAAATCTGATGTGGGAAACACATGATTTTCCTTATATAATGTAATCAATTTACTACTTTTACAGTAAAAAAAATAAGTTTATCTTATAGTTGATACTAATATTCTTTCCAAGATATTGAATTTTCGACAATTAATCGTCATTTTCATTGATTCAGCGTCATTTTTATCCATTTGACGAGATTTTCGTAAATTTGGCAACATTTCAAAAAGTCGCCAAATTGGAGACATTCCGCCAAATTCGTCGCCGAAATCTCGCCAAGCGTTATGGACGGAGAAATAAGTTATTCTTACAGCAGATAAATGACTATTGGCGCTCAAATAAAAAAGTATTACTCAAAGTATCTTTTTTCATGAATGGAACGAGCTAGATCCACGAGAATGATGTCACCCAATTTATCGCAATGTATTACATATGAAAAGTGAACATGTTTCGCAATAGGAATTTTTTTTTTTATTTAATATGACTTTTTGATAATTTTTTTGAAAAATGTACAATATCTCGAGAACGGTTCATGTTAGCGTTCTAAAATTTATGTCAATCGTTTTCTAATGAAAAATTACATAAGAAATGTCTATTTGCGTAACTTTATTAGAGGTTTTGATTTTTTGACGATATTTTCAAAATTTCGTTCGAAAATTTACTGGGTTCTGAACATTCGATTGCGTATAAAACAACAGGCTTCCAGTGTTTACGGATTGTGATTTTTGTACCAAATTTCGTTCGAATCGGTCCATTTGTTCGTCAGTTATCGTCTCCACAGCCTCACACACACACACACACACACACACACACACACACACACACACACACATACTTTAACACACACAGACATCACTTCAAAAATGTTTTATTCGTGATCAGGGATGCTTGAAACGCGCTCTCCCGTCGAAAACTCAAATTCGAAGTTTCGACCCCGTCACAATACTTTTCTTATACATTATGTATGTAAGGAAAGTAAAATTGAAAAGAAAAAGATAAATAAATTGTGCTTGGTGTACAATTTGTAATGTCTGTTACATTAATTTCCTTATATACATATAATGTATAAGAAAAGTATTGTGACGGGGTCGAAAATTCGAATTCGAGTTTTCGACGAGAGAGCAAGTTTAAAGCATCCCTGAACACGAATTAGACGTTTTGAGGTGATGTGTGTGTGGGTGTGTGTGGGTGTGTGCGTGTGGGAGGGTGGGTGCGTGTGTGTGTATTAAAGCGTGTTTGTGTGTGTGTGTCAGTGAGACTTTGGAGACGATAACTGACGAACGAATGGACCGATTTGAACGAAATTTAGTACAAAATTTATAGTCCTTGAATACTGGAACCCTATTGCTTTTAAACGCAATCGAATGTTCAGAACACCCCTAAATTTTCGAGTGAAATTTTAAAAAAATCATCAAAAAATTAAAATCTTTTATAAAATTACGCAAATAAACATTTCTTATGCAAATTTTCCTTAGAAAACGATTAACATAAACTTTAGAAGGCTAGCACGAACCGTTCTCGAGATATTGCACATTTTTCAAATAAATTTCTCAAAATATCCCATAAATTAAAAAAAGTATTAACTGTTGACAAACATGTTCACTTTTCATATGTAATATCATGCGATAAATTTTCTGACATCATTCTCGTGGATCTAGCTAGTCCCATTCCTGAGAAAAGATACTTTGAGTAATACTTTTGTATCTGAAAGCCAATAATCATTTTTCTGCTAAGAATAACTTATGCCTCAGTCCACAAGGCTTGGTGATTTTGGCGACGAATTTAGCGGAATGTTGCTAATTTGGCGACTTTTTTTAAATATTGCCAAATTAATGAAAATCTCGCAAAATGGATAAAAATGACGCTAAATGAATGAAAATGAAGACTAATTGGCGAAAATTCAATTTCTTGAAAAGAATATAAGTATCTACTATAAGAATAACCTATTTTTTTAAAGTAAAAGTAGTAAATCCATTACATTATTATAAGGAAAGTCATGTATCACCCACATCAGATTTTTTTTGTTACATAATCATGTTGATATCATTTTGACTTCGGCCCATGGCGAAAAAAATATAAATATTTGATGGTTGAAACAAAGTATTAAGAAATTTTTCGAAAATATTTTTACCGTGAATCGAGGTTAAATCCTGAGGGCCGGAGGGATACTTCAAAAGCTATTTTAGTCTCAAATTTTGATATAATCCAGAAATACAGGTAATAAATCAATCTGAAATCTGGGCTTAAAATTTCACACGTATAAATACCACATTTTCAATTTAGTAGTGAATGTTATAAATAATCTAAAATCATAAAATTAGAGTGAGAAACACCAATACCATATGATATGATTGCTTTTTTTATCATAATTTTTATTTTCCACTGTGATTTGATTTGCTATATAGCCAGGACCTCATATTACAATACGTAAATGAAGCGAATTATAGGGTCTTAGTTAGTTAAAAGTTTACTTCTTTTACCTCTCATTATTTCGCACACTTTTTTGAAATAGCTTTCATTACTGCTCAACGTTACTTTTGGTTATTTACTGTCAGTTTTGGACTTGGCATATATTCGTCTGAACTGATAAGCAAATAGAAATAAGAATATTCGTTAGCCCATTTAATCTTAGTAGGAATTAAACAAATTAAAAATTCTGATAGTTATGTTCAATTGTAAGAAAAATATTATTTAGGAAATAGACAAGATTTTACTATAAAAAGCCGGGTATCAATAATTTATTTGTCCACGCCTAATGTTTTCACTCAAAGTTCTCTTGAGGTATTGAAATAGTGTTTATATTCAATATATATGAAAGTGGAGAGTGTTTAACATATTAATTAAATGATTTCATCTGAAATCACTATTTCTTCGAAACTATTCTTCGAAACCTATTCTTCGAAAATTATTTGAGTCTCAAACCGTAAATTCATCCAGAAATACAAACAATAAATCAATCTCGAATCTGGGCTTAAAATTTCACACGTATAAATACCTCATTTTCACTTTAGTAGTGAATGTTATCATTAATCTAAAATCATAATATTAGAGTGAGAAACACCAATACCATATGCTATGTTTGTTTTCAGATCATTATTTTTATTTTCCCCTGTCATTTGATTTACTATATAGCCAGGACCGCATATTACAATACGCAAATGAGGCGAATTATGGGGTGGGTCTCAGTTAGTTAAAAGTCTATTCCTTTTACCTCTCAATATTTCGTACACTTTTTTGAAATAGCTTCCATTACTCCTTACCGTGTACTTTTGTTCATTTAATGTGAGTTTTGGACTTGGCAGATATTCGTCTGAACTAATAAGCATATAGAAATTTAAGAATATTCGTTAGCCCATTTAATCTTATTAGGAATTGAACAAATTGAAAATTCTGATTGATATATTCAATTGTTAGAAAAAATATTTTTTGGAAAATAGACAAAATTTTACTATAAGAAGCCGGGTACCAATAGTTTATTTGTCCACTCCCAATATTTCCCCCTGGAAGTTCTCTTTAGGTATTGAAATATTGTTTGTGTTCAACAAATATGAAAGTGGAGAGTTTTTAACATTGTATTTAAATGCTTTCATCTGAAGTCACTATTTCAGAAAGTAAAGAAAGGGACAGGGAAAATTTCAAACATTGAAATAAGTTTTCGGCGTGGCTTTTTCTTATCGACACTAAATCTGCCATATCAAATCTAAATTTTAATTTTATTTTATTTATGCCTTAAAGGATCATTCGACAATTTTTTAACAGCAATCACTTGATAAGCCCTAAATAGATAACAGATTGATAAAAATATAAATTGAAATAATGATATTGGTAAAAGTAAAAAATTAAATATATAATCAGACTGTTAATATGTTCCGATAATATTTTAGTAATATATCTTATATAAAAAATGTTTTAATTTGATTTGGGATAGCAAATTAGATCACTGAAACAGCATCTCAAGAACTCTGCACTGAGCATAGAGTGCAGCTAGATAGAAATATAATACATTACATCCTCTTACTTTAAAATAGCAGATAAGAGTTTGTCTGTACAGTGTGTTGCGGGAAATCCAAGCGTCGTACGACCATAAAATTTGGTACACACGTATTTTAGGATCCGAATAGGTGCTCCTCGGTGTTATTTTCTTTAATTTTGAATAAGATTTTATTTATTTATTTTGGCGACGAATTTGGAGGAATGTCGCCAAATTTGCGACTTTTTAAAAAGTTGCCAAATTAATGAAAATCTCGCAAAATGGATGAAAATTACGCTAAATCAATGAAAATGAAGACTAATTGGCGAAAATTCAATTTCTTGAAAAGAATATAAGTATCTACTATAAGAATAACCTATTTTTTTAAAATAAAAGTAGTAAATCCATTACATTATTATAAGGAAAGTCATGTATCAACCACATCAGATTTTTTTTGTTACATAATCATGTTGATATCATTTGGTCTTTGGCCCATGGAGAAAAAAATATAAATGTTTGGTAGTTGAAACAAAGTATTAAGAAATTTTTCGAAAATATTTTTTACCGTGAATCGAGGTTAAATCCTCAGGGCGGGAGGGATCCTTCAGTAGCTATTTTAGTCTCAAACCTTAATTTCATCCAGAAATACAGGTAATAACTCAATCTCGCATCTGGGCTTAAAATTTCACACGTATAAATACCACATTTTCAATTTAGTAGTGAATGTTATAAATAATCTAAAATCATAAAATTAGAGTGAGAAACACCAATACCATATGATATGATTGCTTTTTTTATCATAATTTTTATTTTCCACTGTGATTTGATTTGCTATATAGCCAGGACCTCATATTACAATACGTAAATGAGGCGAATTATAGGGCCTTAGTTAGTTAAAAGTTTACTTCTTTTACCTCTCATTATTTCGTACACTTTTTTGAAATAGCTTTCATTACTGCTCAACGTTACTTTTGGTTATTTACTGTCAGTTTTGGACTTGGCATATATTCGTCTGAACTGATAAGCATATAGAAATAAGAATATTCGTTAGCCCATTTAATCTTAGTAGGAATTAAACAAATTAAAAATTCTGATAGTTATGGTCAATTGTAAGAAAAATATTATTTAGGAAATAGACAAGATTTTAATATAAAAAGCCGGGTATCAATAATTTATTTGTCCACGCCTAATGTTTTCACTCAAAGTTCTCTTGAGGTATTGAAATAGTGTTTATATTCAATATATATGAAAGTGGAGAGTGTTTAACATATTAATAAAATGATTTCATCTGAAATCACTATTTCTTCGAAACTATTCTTCGAAACCTATTCTTCGAAAACTATTTGAGTCTCAAACCGTAAATTCATCCAGAAATACAAACAATAAATCAATCTCGAATCTGGGCTTAAAATTTCACACGTATAAATACCTCATTTTCACTTTAGTAGTGAATGTTATCATTAATCTAAAATCATAATATTAGAGTGAGAAACACCAATATCATATGCTATGTTTGTTTTCTGATCATTATTTTTATTTTCCCTGTCATTTGATTTACTATATAGCCAGGACCGCATATTACAATACGCAAATGAGGCGAATTATGGGGTTGGTCTCCGTTAGTTAAAAGCCTATTCCTTTTACCTCTCAATATTTTGTACACTTTTTTGAAATATCTTCCATTACTCCTTACCGTGTACTTTTGTTCATTTAATGTCAGATTTGGACTTGGCAGATATTCGTCTGGACTAATAAGCATATAGAAATTTTTAGAATATTCGTTAGCCCATTTAATCTTATTAGGAATTAAACAAATTGAAAATTCTGATTGATATATTCAATTGTTAGAAAAAATATTTTTTGGAAAATAGACAAAATTTTACTATAAGAAGCCGGGTATCAATAGTTTATTTGTCCACTCCCAATTTTTCCCCCTGGAAGTTCTCTTTAGGTATTGAAATATTGTTTGTGTTCAACAAATATGAAAGTGGAGAGTGTTTAACATTGTAATTAAATGCTTTCATCTGAAGTCACTATTTCAGAAAGTAAAGAAAGGGACAGGGAAAATTTCAAACATTGAAATAAGTTTTCGGCGTGGCTTTTTCTTATCGACACTAAATCTGCCATATCAAATCTAAATTTTAATTTTATTTTATTTATGCCTTAAAGGATCATTCGACAATTTTTTAACAGCAATCACTTGATAAGCCCTAAATAGATAACAGATTGATAAAAATATAAATTGAAATAATGATATTGGTAAAAGTAAAAAATTAAATAAATAATCAGACTGTTAATATGTTCCGATAATATTTTAGTAATATATCTTATATAAAAAATGTTTTAATTTGATTTGGGATAGCCAATTCAATCACTTATACAGCATCTCAAGAACGCTGCACTGTGCATAGAGTGCAGCTAGATAGAAATATAATACATTACATCCTCTTACTTTATAATAGCAGATAAGAGTTTGTCTGTACAGTGTGTTGCGGGAAATCCAAGCGTCGTACGACCATAAAATTTGGTACACACGTATTTTAGGATCCGAATAGGTGCTCCTCGGTGTCATTTTCTTTAATTTTGAATACGATTTTATTTATTTATTTTGGCGACGAATTTGGCGGTATGTCGCCAATTTGGCGACTTTTTTAAAAGTTGCCAAATTAATGAAAATCTCGCAAAATGGATAAAAATGACGCTAAATCAATGAAAATGAAGACTAATTGGCGAAAATTCAATTTCTTGAAAAGAATATAAGTATCTACTATAAGAATAACCTATTTTTTTAAAGTAAAAGTAGTAAATCCATTACATTATTATAAGGAAAGTCATGTATCACCCACATCAGATTTTTTTTGTTACATAATCATGTTGATATCATTTTGTCTTTGGCACATGGAGAAAAAAATATAAATGTTTGGTAGTTGAAACAAAGTATTAAGAAATTTTTCGAAAATATTTTTTACCGTGAATCGAGGTTAAATCCTCAGGGCCGGAGGGATCCTTCAGTAGCTATTTTAGTCTCAAACCTTAATTTCATCCAGAAATACAGGTAATAACTCAATCTCGCATCTGGGCTTAAAATTTCACACGTATAAATACCACATTTTCAATTTAGTAGTGAATGTTATAAATAATCTAAAATCATAAAATTAGAGTGAGAAACACCAATACCATATGATATGATTGCTTTTTTTTCATAATTTTTATTTTCCACTGTGATTTGATTTGCTATATAGCCAGGACCTCATATTACAATACGTAAATGAGGCGAATTATAGGGCCTTAGTTAGTTAAAAGTTTACTTCTTTTACCTCTCATTATTTCGAACACTTTTTTGAAATAGCTTTCATTACTGCTCAACGTTACTTTTGGTTATTTACTGTCAGTTTTGGACTTGGCATATATTCGTCTGAACTGATAAGCATATAGAAATAAGAATATTCGTTAGCCCATTTAATCTTAGTAGGAATAAAACAAATTAAAAATTCTGATAGTTATGTTCAATTGTAAGAAAAATATTATTTAGGAAATAGACAAGATTTTACTATAAAAAGCCGGGTATCAATAATTTATTTGCCCACGCCTAATGTTTTCACTCAAAGTTCTCTTGAGGTATTGAAATAGTGTTTATATTCAATATATATGAAAGTGGAGAGTGTTTAACATATTAATTAAATGATTTCATCTGAAATCACTATTTCAGAAAGTAAAAAAAGTGACAGGGAAAATTTCAAACATTGAAATAACTTTTCGGCGTTGCTTTTTCTTATCGACACTAAATCTGCCATATCAAATCTAAATTTTAATTTTCCTTTTTTTACGTTCCAAAGGATCATTCTACAGTTTTTAAACAGCAATCATTTGTTAAGCCCTAAATAGATAACAGATTGATAAAAATATAAATTGAAATAATGACATTGGTAAAATTAAAAAATTAAATATATAATCAGACTGTTAATATGCTATGATAATATTTTAGTAATATGTCTTATATAAAAATGTTTTATTTTAATCTGAGAGAGTCATATTGATTAATGATACAGCATCTCAAGAACGCTGCACTGAACATAGAGTGCAGCCAGATAAGAATATAATACATTAACTCCTATTACTTTATAACAGCAGATAAGAGTTTGCACAGTGTGTTGCGGGAGATCTAAGCGTCGTAAGACCATAAAATTTGGTACACACGTATTTCAGGACCCGAATAGGTGCACCTCGGTGTTATTTTCTTTAATTTCGAATAAGATTTTATTTATTTATTTTGGCGACGAATTTGGCGGAATGTTGCCAATTTGGAGACTTTTTAAATGTTGCCATATTAATGAAAATCTCGCCAAATGGATAAAAATGACGCTAAATCAATGAAAACGAAGACTAATTGGCGAAAATTCAATTTCTTGAAAAGAATTTAAGTATCTACTATAAGAATAACCTATTTTTTTAAAGTAAAAGTAGTAAATCCATTACATTATTATAATAAAAGTCATATATCACCCACATCAGATTTTTTTTGTTACATAATCATGTTGATATCATTTTGACTTCGGCCCATGGCGAAAAAAATATAAATATTTGATGGTTGAAACAAAGTATTAAGAAATTTTTCGAAAATATTTTTACCGTGAATCGAGGTTAAATCCTGAGGGCCGGAGGGATACTTCAAAAGCTATTTTAGTCTCAAATTTTGATATAATCCAGAAATACAGGTAATAAATCAATCTGAAATCTGGGCTTAAAATTTCACTCTTATAAAATACCTCATTTTCAATTTAGCAGTGAATGTTATAATTAATTTAAAATCATAAAATTAGAGTGAGAAACACCAGTACCATATGCTATGTTTGTTTTTTGATCATAATTTTTATTTTCCACTATGATTTGATTTGCTATATATCCAGGACCTCATATTACAATACGTAAATAAGGCGAATTATAGGGTCTCAGTTAGTTAAAAGTCTATTTCTCTTACCTCTCAATATTACGTACACGTTTTTGAAATAGCTTTCATTACTGCTCACCGTCACTTTTGGTCATTTACTGTCAGTTTTGGACTTGGCATATATTCGTCTGAACTGATAAGCATATAGAAATTAGAATATTCGTTAGCCCATTTAATCTTAGTAGCAATTAAACAAATTGAAAATTCTGATAGTTATGTTCATGTGCAAGAAAAAATATTATTTAGAAAATTGACAAGATTTTACTATAAGAAGCTGGGTATCAATAGTTTATTTGTCCACACCCAATGTTTTCACTCGAAGTTCTCTTGAGGTATTGAAATAGTGTTTATATTCAATAAATATGAAAGTGGAGAGTGTTTAACATTTTAATTAGATGAATTCATCTCAAATCACTATTTCTGCAAGTAAAAAAATGACCGGGAAAATTTCAAATATTGAAATAACTTTTCGGCGTATTCATATCGACACTAAATCTGCCATATCAAATCTAAATTTTAATTTTATTTTATTTATGCCTTAAAGGATTATTCGACAATTTTTTAACAGCAATCATTTGTTAAGCCCTAAATAGATAACAGATTGATAAAAATATTAATTGAAATAATGATATTGGTAAAATTAAAAAATTAAATATATAATCAGACTGTTAATATGTTCCGATAATATTTTAGTAATATATCTTTTATAAAAAATGTTTTAATTTGATTTGGGATAGCCAATTCGATCACTTATACAGCATCTCAAGAACGCTGCACTGAGCATAGAGTGCAGCTAGATAGAAATATAATACATTACATCCTCTTACTTTATAATAGCAGATAAGAGTTTGTCTGTACAGTGTGTTGCGGGAAATCCAAGCGTCGTACGACCATAAAATTTGGTACACACGTATTTTAGGATCCGAATAGGTGCTCCTCGGTGTCATTTTCTTTAATTTTGAATACGATTTTATTTATTTATTTTGGCGACGAATTTGGCGGTATGTCGCCAATTTGGCGACTTTTTTAAAAGTTGCCAAATTAATGAAAATCTCGCAAAATGGATAAAAATGACGCTAAATCAATGAAAATGAAGACTAATTGGCGAAAATTCAATTTCTTGAAAAGAATATAAGTATCTACTATAAGAATAACCTATTTTTTTAAAGTAAAAGTAGTAAATCCATTACATTATTATAAGGAAAGTCATGTATCACCCACATCAGATTTTTTTTGTTACATAATCATGTTGATATCATTTTGTCTTTGGCACATGGAGAAAAAAATATAAATGTTTGGTAGTTGAAACAAAGTATTAAGAAATTTTTCGAAAATATTTTTTACCGTGAATCGAGGTTAAATCCTCAGGGCCGGAGGGATCCTTCAGTAGCTATTTTAGTCTCAAACCTTAATTTCATCCAGAAATACAGGTAATAACTCAATCTCGCATCTGGGCTTAAAATTTCACACGTATAAATACCACATTTTCAATTTAGTAGTGAATGTTATAAATAATCTAAAATCATAAAATTAGAGTGAGAAACACCAATACCATATGATATGATTGCTTTTTTTATCATAATTTTTATTTTCCACTGTGATTTGATTTGCTATATAGCCAGGACCTCATATTACAATACGTAAATGAGGCGAATTATAGGGCCTTAGTTAGTTAAAAGTTTACTTCTTTTACCTCTCATTATTTCGAACACTTTTTTGAAATAGCTTTCATTACTGCTCAACGTTACTTTTGGTTATTTACTGTCAGTTTTGGACTTGGCATATATTCGTCTGAACTGATAAGCATATAGAAATAAGAATATTCGTTAGCCCATTTAATCTTAGTAGGAATAAAACAAATTAAAAATTCTGATAGTTATGTTCAATTGTAAGAAAAATATTATTTAGGAAATAGACAAGATTTTACTATAAAATGCCGGGTATCAATAATTTATTTGCCCACGCCTAATATTTTCACTCAAAGTTCTCTTGAGGTATTGAAATAGTGTTTATATTCAATATATATGAAAGTGGAGAGTGTTTAACATATTAATTAAATGATTTCATCTGAAATCACTATTTCAGAAAGTAAAAAAAGTGACAGGGAAAATTTCAAACATTGAAATAACTTTTCGGCGTTGCTTTTTCTTATCGACACTAAATCTGCCATATCAAATCTAAATTTTAATTTTCCTTTTTTTACGTTCCAAAGGATCATTCTACAGTTTTTAAACAGCAATCATTTGTTAAGCCCTAAATAGATAACAGATTGATAAAAATATAAATTGAAATAATGACATTGGTAAAATTAAAAAATTAAATATATAATCAGACTGTTAATATGCTATGATAATATTTTGGTAATATGTCTTATATAAAAATGTTTTATTTTAATCTGAGAGAGTCATATTGATTAATGATACAGCATCTCAAGAACGCTGCACTGAACATAGAGTGCAGCCAGATAAGAATATAATACATTAACTCCTATTACTTTATAACAGCAGATAAGAGTTTGCACAGTGTGTTGCGGGAGATCTAAGCGTCGTAAGACCATAAAATTTGGTACACACGTATTTCAGGACCCGAATAGGTGCACCTCGGTGTTATTTTCTTTAATTTCGAATAAGATTTTATTTATTTATTTTGGCGACGAATTTGGCGGAATGTTGCCAATTTGGAGACTTTTTAAATGTTGCCATATTAATGAAAATCTCGCCAAATGGATAAAAATGACGCTAAATCAATGAAAACGAAGACTAATTGGCGAAAATTCAATTTCTTGAAAAGAATTTAAGTATCTACTATAAGAATAACCTATTTTTTTAAAGTAAAAGTAGTAAATCCATTACATTATTATAATAAAAGTCATATATCACCCACATCAGATTTTTTTTGTTACATAATCATGTTGATATCATTTTGACTTCGGCCCATGGCGAAAAAAATATAAATATTTGATGGTTGAAACAAAGTATTAAGAAATTTTTCGAAAATATTTTTACCGTGAATCGAGGTTAAATCCTGAGGGCCGGAGGGATACTTCAAAAGCTATTTTAGTCTCAAATTTTGATATAATCCAGAAATACAGGTAATAAATCAATCTGAAATCTGGGCTTAAAATTTCACTCTTATAAAATACCTCATTTTCAATTTAGCAGTGAATGTTATAATTAATTTAAAATCATAAAATTAGAGTGAGAAACACCAGTACCATATGCTATGTTTGTTTTTTGATCATAATTTTTATTTTCCACTATGATTTGATTTGCTATATATCCAGGACCTCATATTACAATACGTAAATAAGGCGAATTATAGGGTCTCAGTTAGTTAAAAGTCTATTTCTCTTACCTCTCAATATTACGTACACGTTTTTGAAATAGCTTTCATTACTGCTCACCGTCACTTTTGGTCATTTACTGTCAGTTTTGGACTTGGCATATATTCGTCTGAACTGATAAGCATATAGAAATTAGAATATTCGTTAGCCCATTTAATCTTAGTAGCAATTAAACAAATTGAAAATTCTGATAGTTATGTTCATGTGCAAGAAAAAATATTATTTAGAAAATTGACAAGATTTTACTATAAGAAGCTGGGTATCAATAGTTTATTTGTCCACACCCAATGTTTTCACTCGAAGTTCTCTTGAGGTATTGAAATAGTGTTTATATTCAATAAATATGAAAGTGGAGAGTGTTTAACATTTTAATTAGATGAATTCATCTCAAATCACTATTTCTGCAAGTAAAAAAATGACCGGGAAAATTTCAAATATTGAAATAACTTTTCGGCGTATTCATATCGACACTAAATCTGCCATATCAAATCTAAATTTTAATTTTATTTTATTTATGCCTTAAAGGATTATTCGACAATTTTTTAACAGCAATCATTTGTTAAGCCCTAAATAGATAACAGATTGATAAAAATATTAATTGAAATAATGATATTGGTAAAATTAAAAAATTAAATATATAATCAGACTGTTAATATGTTCCGATAATATTTTAGTAATATATCTTTTATAAAAAATGTTTAGTTTATTCTTATAATATTTTATTGAATATTAATGTAACATCTCAAGAACGCTGCACTGAACATAGAGTTCAGCCAGATAAGAATACAATACATTACATCCTCTTACTTTATGAAAGCTGATAAGAGTTTGTTTGTACAGTGTGTTGCGGGAAACCTAAGCGTCGTACGACCATAAAATTTGGTACACACGTATTTCAGGGCCCAAATAGGTTCACCTCGGCGTTATTTTCTTTAATTTCGAATAAGATTTTATTCATTTTATAGGCTCGAATTTCCTTTGCAATTGTTACAAACTCAATAAAAGGCATGGAGAAAAATATGATTTGAGATTCATTTGAGACACGGTGGCAAGAGTCTCGGTCGCAAAACTACAAATTCCAGACGGATTATGTTTTATATTTATTAAAGTGTATGTGAATTCCCGCGGAATCGTCTGTTTCATGAGTAGTCATGGTCAATTGTGATTATCATATTGTTTGCTTTTGCGTAGAATGCGTGTGGCCTGATCCGTGCAATTTTCGGATCGAATCCGGTTTAAATTGTGTTCAAATTTATTATTTAAGCAGTGGGTGCTTATTATTTATAAGAAGTAGGTGCGGGCAGCACAGAGTAATTCGTTCTAGTTTATACATAAACAAGATGTTACGAGGATATGTCGGATAAAGTTCTATCTTTTATGAGGATACGGGTTTTTTCATATGTGCTCCCCAAACTTTTTACTGACGCAATTATGATCCGTGGTTCAAAAACGGTTGAAGACCACTGGTCTGTAGGACTGGAAATTAATTGCCTTTTATTAGGGGGATGTAGTAACTATGTATTAGGAGTGTAAGTGTAGGGTTGTTTTGATAATAGTATAAGTAATTTTGTGTAATTAGAGAAACATTTAAGTATTGTTTTACTGCATATTGTTGCTGTTTACGCTGTGTTTTTAAATAAATAAAAATTTGTACTCATTCTTATTTCCTGAGCTCACACCCACGATTCGTCCTAACAATAAACTCTAAATCAATGTCTCAAGATAAGTCTGAATGCTAAAAAGGGAAGTGGACAAATGAGGGGTGGCCATACATGTAATATATATATATATATGTCCCGGCCATTCACAATTAAATATTTTAGTTCTTTCTTAATTAATATATATTTACCGTAATTGAACATAAATGTCAGGATTTTCAGCTTGTTTAGTTTCTCGTAGGAGTCAGAATCGCCGTCTTTGCCACATTTGGAGCGAAAGCAATTGCTTTTCGGCACGTGTTGCGACTTCAGAATATTCTACTCGAGGACCATGGGAAGTTTCGCGGAATAAAATCCACGCATGCGCTTGAAATCTAGGAATTTACATTTCGTGGTTAACTTTTGGAGAGCATTGTATATATAAATTTGTTATAAATTCTTTAATAGTATTACAAAAAACGACAAGAAACTCAAAAACGATATTCCTCTCCAACTGCGTTTTTCTTTTATCTAAGTATACATATGATTATAGAAAAACTTATATTTCTATTACTAGGTTGTATGCTTATAACAGATATTTAAATATTTACATATATATATACAGGGCGTCCCAAAATGATGGAAATGCGCTTTAATTTTTTACCTGTTGGAGATAAGTGGCGAATGTAAATTTCAAAAATGTTGAAAATAAAGTAGGAAATAGATTAATGACATTAATGAAATAGTTCTCCCATTAATTTTCAAAAAGCTACACTTTTTACATTTTTATACGACCCCCTTAGACAAATTTGGTCAATCAGAAATTTTTTATTTTTAATGCAACAAGATCATTAAAAAAATTGCATATCTATATCTTTAAATTCAACTGAATTATAATAAAGGAAAAAATCTGACTTATGCCACTTTTCCGTACCATGTGAAAGGCTTTCATCAGGAAAAATATAGATCATAAACAAATTGACGATAGAAATTGTTTAGATAAAAAAAAAAGTACTCAAAGGTACTTAATTATCGAAAAAGTACTTAGTTATTGAAAAGTACTTAAGAATCCGTGATTGTATCGTGAGCCTACGCGGAATTCGCAAAAATGCCTCCAATGTATTATCATCCAGTTTTATCTTTTTTGTGATATGTCACAAATTTACATTTCTAATTTGATATAGGGTCCCCCATTGACGATGTTTAATTTTCAATTAAATATAACTCGCTCAATTTTAAAGATACAGATATGCGGTTTTCTTAATTATCTTAATTAAATTTAAAAATTTGTAACTTTTTGAAAATTAATGGGAGGACAATTTCATTAATATAGTCTTATTTCCTATCTTTCTTTCAACATTTTTGCAATTTACATTGTTCACTTATTTCCAACAGATAAAGAATTAAAGCACGTTTCAATCTTTTTGGGACACCCCATATATACAGGATGTATATGAACTGATAGACAGAACTGTAAGGGATTATAGAACTCACCGAAACAAACAACTTTCACAATACAATGTGGGCGAGCCGCAGCCGCGAGAGGGCGCTTTCTCGGGGAGTGGATAAAACCTTCGACCAGAGATATAGGTCATGAAGACTAGAGAGTAGGAGAGGACACGCCGTAGTAAAGAATTGCATTTTTTCCCTGGCCAAGCGATGCACTTCACAATTCTGCTAATGGTACCGCCCTCTAGTGCACATTGTGTAAACTAAAAACTCTAAATTTTTTCAATTATCATACGCAGTTTTAAAACAAATGTTTTCAGTTTGAAAATAATATTTAATTCGTATTGAAAGTAAATAAAAAAAAAGGCAAGCCGTGTTAATTTTATTTTTCATCTCTAAGAATTATAATAGAATTATAATTCACAGAGATGAGAAACTTCATGAAAAAACTTGATGAGACTGCACTTGCTCATTAATTTTAAAATACAGTCGTATAAATTTCGGGATATGAACGTATTAAAATCTAACATTAGCTTTAATATATTTTTAGATTTTATTTTCTTGATTGATATTTCCCTGCAGTGAAATTCTAATCCATTTGTCAAAAAATGATGAGAATATGCATATAAAATAATATATGTTAAGCACATAAATTAATTTGTAATAATTACACATTTACAATTTATTTTATGTGCTTACCAATGTTTTAGAAAGTTTACTTTTAAGTTACTTTGTGTATTTGAGAATGTTTCAACTATACCACTGTTAAAATGATACCTTCAACTTGAAACACTGTAAAATTATCTTTACCTTTAAATAATCCAAACCTGCAATATTATATTATCTGTTAACAGCAATCTCGAACTCTAATAACTCAGTTTAGAATGTATTTATAAAAGATAGCGCTCTACAATGAATAGGATATTAATTTTAAAATGCTATCTATATTTCAATATATGCACTGTGTTTAAGAATATGTATTAATTACAAGCAAACAGAGGGAAATGTTACGAGAAACAAAACATTGTAAGCTGTTATCGATATAAATAAAGTTGAAAATCTGCTTGTGTGTTTGTCTCATCGCAGGAGAATTAACTAGTGCACTGAATTTCATGAAATTTTGTGGATAGTCATAAAATAGCCCTTCTTAAAATTTAATCCATGTCTCGGGTTTCCAGGACCAGGGGTTATCAAGACATTTATGTAAAAAGAATCTCCCATAGACAGGGCCTGATTGTTACTTTGTAACTTAATCAGCACGAGCCTTCGGGGTCGCGGCCCTAGGCCCCAAATTTTAAAGGGCCCTAAATTTTGTATGTGATACAAAGATTTAAACAGAAATAAATTAATTAATTTAAAACTGATATTCGTTTTCATTGTAAATTAAAAAATATGTTAATAGATATCCTTTAAAGTCTTAATAAATTACATTTTATGAAGTAAAAAGTTTGAAGTTCTATGCATGTACCAAAACGCTTTTGGAGCTGTGATCCTGAGCCCCCAAATTTGTTATATGTTAATATTTTGCATATGTTTGGCATGTGTTGAGTGCATGCATATAGGCCCCAAATTAACATCAGGCTCTGTGTCCCATTTTGACTTTATCAGGCCCTGCCCTTAGATAGCATTATGGAAATTATCTTTTTTTTTGCAAGTTTATTTTTTTTTTTTAAATGACATGTTACTAAGCAACATAATTAAACCCGATGAGTTTATATAGCAGAAAAAAATATGTTACTAAGCAACGTAATTAAACCCAGTGACCCAGCCTACTAATTTTATTAAATCTTCTCAGATGTGAATAAATAAGAAATCCATATAACAATAAATGTGATCAGAATGACATTATTTTGAAAGGTTGTGGAGATAACAGATATTTTCAATTTTTTAAACAGAATAAAATTGGTATGGGTATATCTTCTAATACCATTTCAGCACTTTCAATTCAGCATATGTTGATTCAATTTCATAGCGCTTTCATTCAGGCATATATTGATTCAATTTGATATTTTTTATAAATTTGTTTAAGAATGGATATGCTGCTAGTGAAAAATACTTAGGTTTCATAATTTTACACTTTGCCTAAAAAGTTGAGAAGAGGGATTCTTTCCAAAATAATTTTGTTCAATATCCAGGCAAATTATTTAGGTTATGAAACAATATCAATAATACAGGTAACAATATTGTGTATAGGTAACAACAGGGTGGCATACAAGTAATAGAGTGTTTTAAGGTATCTTCGTTACATAGAATTTTGTCAATGATTGTGCGAGTTAAAATAATGCTCTTCACATTGCTAGGTTCTGTGTAAATCTTTGACTAAAAAAAAAAATATAAAATCAGTGCAATAAGTGCTTGTTGATCATCTCATTGCCTACCTTATGCTGATGAGTGGTAAGAACCATGAAATCATTCACATGTGGTTAAGTACTTATTTGCTTGTATGCAGCAGTGTGTTTTAAGGTAGCAGTTGCTTTACTGTTATAGATATCTGCTGTCAAACTTGGCCCAAATTCCCAAACAAATTACTTTGTGGACCACACTGTTTTATATATAATACACCCTTTTTTTTTTAGAGGTTATAGGAAACAAAATACTCATTTTATTAACACAAATTTTTATTGATATTTTTTTATTCAGAACACATGATTGCACATGCCATAAACATTCCTTTGATAGTTGGATCCAAACTGCATATCACCAATTGAACAGTCTGAGTTAGATGCAACGATGGCTAAAAATACCAAAATTAACTTACTTGAATTACAATAAAGGCAAAGGTTAAGACTATCTTTGCATCCTATCCTAGAAAATTAAAATCATTTGACATATACATAAAATTGTTATACATTATTAATGAATTCGATTAAAAATGGGCTTTTACCATTTGTTTTAATTTTTACATACTATGACAAATAGTTAATAAACAAAAATATACATGCACTATATAAATATATTAAAAAATTTACATGAAACTACTTACGTGCCACACTGTACATAAAAAGCATATATTCTTCATATTCTGTGAAATGAGAATATTCTTGAAAATTTTCAGCCAAAAAACCACTAAAGAGATTGCTGACATTATAAAAGCAGCATAACTCTCTAGTGATCATTTAGCTCTAAATGGTTGTAGATGAAGAAACGGTACTATATATCTCAGAAATCCTATAACAAAATCTAAAAGTTTCTATTAAAATTAAAAGAAACACAGAATGATACTCAATAAAGACATAAAATAATTGTAGGATTGCACATTAAATCAACAAATCTCCATGACTCTTAAAAACATGAAATTCTTTTACCAAATCTTTTATTACCAAACATCAAAATTATTCTGTGACCTCATGCACTTAGTTAAAAGCTTGGAGTTCTATTAAGTATTTTTCCAAAACATGCAAAATTGTTATATTTCTTGCAACCTCTAAGAAGCATGCTATTTCTTATTTGCTATTCTTGAACTCCATCTTAAACTAAATTATACACATACAATCCATCAAAATACTACAATTTTTACTTGCAGCTACTTACATGCATCACTGTACTTAAAAATCACCCATTCAACATATTCGGTGAAATGAGAATATCCTTGAAAGATTTCTACAAAAAAACTAGAAAGTTTGTTGAAATTTTAGAAATTTTTAACAATTCTGATATATTTTGTATCATAACATTCTAAGTGCCCAATTGCATGCACTCTGTTTAAAATTGCAAAATTGTTAAACTTGATGCACTCTGTTTAAAATTGCAAAATTGTTAAACTTGATGCACTCTGTTAAAAACATACAGTTTTGTTAGTTTTAAAAAACATGTAAAATTGTTAGATTTCATGAAATCTATTATATCACTCCTTGAGCTCTAAATTATGCATAAGCGATAAATCAAAATAATACTATTTTCACCTGCAACTACTTACATGCCTCACTGTTCTTAAAAATTACACATTCTCCATATTCTGTGAAATGAGAATATCTTTAAAAGTTTTCTGAAAAAAAAAAGAAACTAAAATTTGCAGAAATTTTAAAAATCTTTAACAATTCTGATATTTTTATGTACCAGAACATGCTAAAAAGATGTCTCATTGCATGCACTCTGTTAAAAATTGTTAGACTTCATGCACTCTGTTAAAAACATACAGTTCTGTTAATTATTTTTTCAAAACATGCAAAATTGTTAGATTTCATGCAATCTATTAAAACACTTCTTGAGCTCCGCCTTAAAGCAAGTTAAATTATGCACATGCAGTAGATCAAATTACTACAATTTTTACCTGCAACTACTTACATGCCTCACTGTACTTCAAACTCACATATTCCCTATGTTCTGTGAGATGAGAATATCCTTGAAAGTTTTCTGCAAAAAAACTAAAATTTGCAGAAATTTAAAAAATCTTTAACAATTCTGATATTTTTATGTACCAGAACATGCTAAAAATATGTCTGATTGCATGCACTCTGTTAAAAATTGTTAGACTTCATGCACTCTGTTAAAATCATACAGTTCTGTTACTTATTTTTTCAAAACATGCAAAATTGTTAGATTTCATACAACCTATTAAAACACTTCTTGAGCTCCACCTTAATCTAAATTATGCACATGCAACAGATCAAAATACTACAATTTTTACTGTTAAAACACACAGTTCTGTAAATTAGTTTTCCAAAACATGCAATATTGTTAGACTTTATGCATTCTGTTAAAAACATGGTATTTCACTTCTTGAACTTCCCCTCAATCTAAATTAAACACATTCAATAGATTTATGATTTTGAAGTGTTAAAGTTAATATTAAAATTCACCAGATTAAATGTTAAAAAGTTAAATTAAATATTATTCCATTTAAGATCTTTAATAATTTTTATACATTCCAAATATCTGCACTCTTTCATTTAGAATATTAATAATAAATTGAAGGATAAAAACAAATTAAAATAAATGTTTAAATTATGTAAAAAATGTAAAAATTTAAAAAGAAAACTGTAAATTTCTAATAACCAGAAGCACATGAAATATTGTGAAATTTCAAATCTTTAGCAGTCTTCATTATGCATTAAAAATGTTATATTCTTTCACAGAATTAAAATTGAAATATTCAACAGAAAGCATATTAAATGTTATCACTGTTAAGATCTTCACGAATTTTTATACATTCCAGAGAATAAGTGCCCAACAAGCGAAAGAGCATATACAATAATAAATTAGAGACAATACTTCCAAAGAATGCATTCATCTAGTGTGTTATTAAAGCAAGTGATAGACCATTACCTCATATTCGCAATAATGCAATGTACAATGCAATAATGCAATGTACAAAAAATTTGTACATTGTTGCAAATTACTCAGACATTTTGATGTCAGCATCTATGCTTGGGGATTTTGTGGTGGAAAATGGAGAGTTACGAAAAATGTAAACAAAAATGTAGCTTATGCCCCCAAACGCAATAGATATAAATATAAATATTTTTTCTTGTTTTGTCAAATATGATTCAGATTATGAATATATAAAAATTGAACTTTCTTTCCTAAAAACTTGAAAAAGTATCTGTTCGAGAGTTTTTTCATTTTTCTTACTTTCATTTGAAATATTTCTGAAAGTATAAAGATATAAACAGATATCAAAATATCATATTTAGTATAAAATGAAAAAAACCCAAGGTTTCCACTTATTTCTTTACAAGTTTTTGCAATTAACATTTTTAACAGCATTTCAATATTATTTCAATTAGTTATTTGTTTTAGAGCATATAATATTTACAAGTATTAACAAATCAGTCAGTGGCATTAATTATTAAAAATGCAGTTTGGGCAGTAAAAAAAAATGTAAATACAATTTCAAATAATTAATTAACAAAATCATAATTTAAGTTATCTTTATACCAAGGATGGGGAGTCTGGCATCTTAACACATTTTAGAAGAGTGTTAATTGAGTATATTGTATTAATTTAACGTGATTTACCTTATAAAAGTTTTTGCTTTTGCAAGGAGTCGAAATTATTTTTTTTTACTCCTCATCCCTGATTTATATAAAATTAGAAAAGATACTCCCTTATTTAGTGGCCTTGGCAAAATCGCATTGGAGATACAGATTACACATATTATTATGTATATTGTATTATGCATATATTTACAACAAAGGCGACCAAACTTTGTAGTTAATCAACTTGTTTACTTAATATGGCCAAGGCTTCCATTTTAAATAAGGGAGTACTTTAAACAGTTACTTACTTTGATATCCCTATTATATTGAATAACTATTCTTTTTTCTGAGTAATATGATACATTCCATCTGGCACACATCACAAAATTATCCACACGAGTAATACTCCAAAAAGAATTTGGTTTTTCCACAGACTGAAGATGCATCAAAAAGTTGTCAAATGTAAAATCTTTTTCTGATTCTACCACAGGCGAATTATCAACATATTTACAATCAGTTGTATTTTCAGTTGTACACACTTTAGATTTTTTCGGTGGTGCAGCTCTGCTTACAGGCAATTTCCTGTTAGGCTTGGTCTTACATAAATAAGGTGGCAGATGTTGAAAAATTTTGGAATTGCTCCTGATTTTAAAATGTACCTCATTCTTTCTAATTGAAAAGCACTTCCATCAGTAAAACATTTTCAATATCCTCATCCAAAAAATGCAATTCACAGACCTTACTTATTTTGGTCAATTCTTTGTCCACTCTAGGTATGGCCAATTTCCTTTTTGGGAATAGATCAGCAAAATAAAATACGTTACAATATTTTTATTTATTAGTTATCTTTTTATGTATTACTAAACACTACATTACAATCTTCTTATTTATTTATATATAAAAGTGCTTAATAGATGCTCACCACAAAATCTATGTTTACAGGAAATACAATAAGCACACATTTAGCATTGTTGGCTATCAGTTACAATGATCGTATGCGAAACAAAACTTTTGACTTGTAAAATATCAGATTAAAATAACAAATACTCCATTGTATTCACAGCTTCAAATTTTATAGGGGGGGGAGGCGCACTTCAAATGTAATGGCCCTCTTAAAAGAAAGAAATTTCCTTTCAAAATCAATTATTTTATAACTATAGTAAGTAAAACTGACTGAGAAGCGTTTGTAAATATACAGTGAAATCTAATAATGATATGATACTTACATGCGGCGGGTAGAATAAAGTGGGATTCTTTTTACCTTCAATTTTACGTTGTTTTCTGTCACTTTCTTACTCTCAGGAACAAAACATGTACTAGAAACCATAGTTTGAGAAAAATCGAAGTATTGGTAATAAAGGAATAAATTAAAATCAAATAAACTTGTGATCAACCTAATGCTATTTGAATGGAACAATAAGAACTGTACTAACAGCAGCGCCACTAAATTGGAATCTTTCTTCCCATCAATCATTTGTCACTTTTCTCCGCTGCAGCCTATTTCGTTTCCCCTCCTTCTATCTAGTCTTCATGATATAGGTAGACTGCGCATTGCTATTCAGAAGAGATTGACCACTGCATATATCACGTGACTTAGGGTCAAAGACTCGCAGACTTGGCGACTTATTGCCGCGCTTGGCGCTATAAAATAATTTTTTGTACAGGAGTAAAACAGTGCTGAATACGTCTGATGTATTTCAAAATACCTATTGTTTAGGTCCTAACTAATCAAGTTCCATTAATCACACTAACATGAAATTTGGCATGTCGTTGTCTTTTGTGATATATTTTAATTTTCTAGTTAGAAGGTCCAAATTTAGTATTTCGTTGTCTTTTACGGTATATATTGATTTCTTGTATTTTGAGCCTTATCGGGTTAGCCCACCCTGGGCCCGCCATAGATATATACTTATTATGCGGGAATAACTCGAGATCCGGTGTATCTAGAAAAATCATATCATATTTGGCATGATTATCTTTCATGGTATATTTTAATTCATTGGATTTTGAACATTACCATCCGAGCCCGTACAGGAACTGTTAAGAGTAATGCACTAAAGAATAACTTAATGTTATTCTAAGGAAAAACTCGGGAACCGGAGCAAATATTTTGTATGGTGTTGTCCTTCATATATTTAAGTTACATACAACTAATAAAATGGTGTATTTGAAAAGAAAATACGTTTTATGTTTGTTTTTACTTGTTTTCAATTCAATTAATAAAAGCATCAGTAAAATTGGCCTTAATTTCGAAAAAAACATTAATTATATTATTTAAGGTTGTTGATGTTTAATATTAATGCATCAACATTTTAATAATGAATAAAAAACCTGTATAAACTTTGAGATTTTAAAAGTATACATTTACAGAGCTACCATACCATTTAGTATTATAAACGTGGCGCTAAAATTATTCCTTAACTCCAGCAAACGTGTATTTTTAACAAAATACTTTTTTTTTTTAGTTTTTGTATAAACGAAGTGCAAAATTGCCTCAATGCCAATTTTCAAATTTAGAAATATAGCTGAGCAATATACAATTCTATATAACTATTCAAAATCTTGAATATTGTTCCCAAATTATGCAACAGCTACTTTATATTCCTTGACCCTCCCCCCCCCCCCCCGCACACACACACACACGCACAAAAAAAAATGTTTTTAAAGATATTTGGACACAGTGTTATTATAATAAATCAAAATGCTGCTTGCAAGACATTAACTTGCAACTTCTTAATAAAATGGCTTTATTAGTTCATAACACCCTGTCAAATGCAGAGAAGGGGTTTGGCAGGAATATACATTTTAAAATGTTTTTCAGTTCTGAAATTCTTATTGCTCATTTTTTCCAAATATGTGGATGGAAAAGACCCATTTTATGTCAGAAAAACGAGGTATATCAATACATAATTCACCACTGGTTTATATAGTGTGTATAAAATTAAACGGGATAAAATAAACCAAGAAATCACTAATTATTTAAGGTTGTTGATGTTTAATATTAATGCATCAACATTTTAATAATAAATAAAAAATCTGTATAAACTTTGAGATTTTAAAAGTATACATTTACAGAGCTACCATACTATTTAGTATTATAAAAGTGCCACTAAAATTATTCCTTAACTTCAGTAAACGTGTATTTTTAACAAAATACTTTTTTTTTAGATTTTGTATAAACGAAGTGCAAAATTGCCTCAATGCCAATATTCAAATTTAGAAATATAGCTGATCAATATTCAATTCTATATAACTATTCAAAATCTTGAATATTATTCCCAAATTATGCAACATCTACTTTATATTCCTTGACCCCCCCCCCCCACATTCAGTCATTAGAAAATATACATTCAGTCATTAGTACATTACCATACCTTTTAGTGTTTTAAAAGTGCCGCTAAAATTATTTTCTTACTTCAGTAAAACTTTATTTTTAATAAAACACTTTTATTTTTGTACAAACTGAAGTGCAAAATTGGCAGTGAGGCAATGCCAATTTTCAACTTTAGTAATATAGCTGAGCATTATACAATTGTATCTATTCAAAATCTTGTACATTATTCCCAGATTATGCAACAGTTACTTTATATTCCTTGACACCCCCCCCCCCCCAAAAAAAAAAATTGCTTTTAAAAATATTTGGACACAATGTTAATATAATAAATCAAAATGCTGCTTGTAAGGCATTAACTTGCAAAAGTTAATGACTTTAACTTTCTAATAAAATGGCTTTATTAATTCATATTTATCAATAGAACAACACCCTGTTAAATGCTGGGAAGGAGTGGGGAATGAATAAACATTTTAAACTCAATTTTGAAACATTTTCACACTCAATTCCTCACTGATTAAAAATATTATTACTTTGACATAATAAAAAGGATCAAAGAACGAAGTTTCAAAGAGCTAAATAGAATCTATAGGACAATAATTTCTCCATATTTAAAATTATTTTTAATTTTTTAAATATGTGTTATGAAATTTCTTATATTTATGTTGTTGCATCCAAAAATTTAATATTTTCACAATTCTAATTTTTAACATAATGGAATGATATCTTCGCATTCTAATTTTAAAAAAAAAGTATTACTTTGAATCTTTTATGAATTTACGCGGTGACTCCTCATTATATATCTTTTTTTTATTATTTAAAATATCATTCTTTGCTTTACATATTCATCAGACAGTGAGACACTTTAGATTTCTTCATTTTTAAGATATGGAAAAAAGCCAGAGTTGAAAACAAAAATCAGTTTTGTTCCCAAGTTTCTGTAAAAAACATCCTCATCCCCCCACCGACTGTTTAAAATATTCCAGCCTTTATAGAACACTAGGCATAACAAATAATTGTTTAAAATGACTAAACGTTAATTTTTTTTTTTCATTTAGCCTATTTTGACGCAATTTAGCATATTTTGATGCAATTTAACATATTTTGCACATGTAATGTATCACAATTTAGCATATTTTAATGCTTAAAACTTTTCTCTTTTCCGTTGTGTTTCCCACATCTTTCTTCATCTTTGGGAAAACTAATAAAAATAATAGAAATTAGCTAACATTTTAATAAAAGTTTTAAATGCACAAAAACTGAATTGAAAAATATTTTGTATATTTTATTGCACTTATCATAGATAAATATTAGGAATTTTATATGGTTACTTTATTTCATAATCACAAAAAATTTTCAAATCGCATTTTAATTGCTCAATTTCATTTGATACATTACATATACAGGTAAGGACTTTTTGAAATGTTTAACGAGTATTTTTTAATGTACATACAAAAACAGTTAATACTAAAAGAAAATGTAAAAAGTAATTGTTTCTGCTACAATTCTCAAGAAAAATTATATTTACGGCCATACACTGTATTTATTTTTATAAGTCTGGAAAAATATAGCTCAGCAAAAAATATCAATTTTAAATGTGTACTTACTGATATTTATATAAATTTCTTGGGAGTTATTAATCATTTCATAGCATTATATGGCATGAAAACATTGTCAGGGGAAAAGAGTATGAAAATGTAAACAATCCAAGTTGACGTAAAAAAAATGTCGCTAAGAGAGGAAACTAAGCGTATTAAAAGTTCCACCTTTATTTTATTTTTCTCTTCTAATTTTAAGCATTTATAGAGGTACAGTTTATGAAAGTACATAAACATATATAAAATATTTTATTTTAAAAATAATTACAAGGCTATACATTATTTACAAAGCCAGAAAATCAACTTTTATTATAGGAAGGCATGGTCGTACATGCCAATTAACGGTTTATTTGATATAAAATATCTTTTAAAATGAATGGAAACGACTTACCTGTGAAACGTAGTGTCTCCACTTTTGATAAACTTTGACGTACATCCATATGCAGCGCAGGATATTACCATATTTTGCTTAAATGTAAAAGCAAACGTACTATGTGCATTCTCGCTTTCGGAAACGTAATGCAATTGCAATGGAAGGAGAGACTCGCAAGAAAATATGCGCGTAGGGGAGTGCCTAAGTCATGTGACTTAGTTCAGTGGTCACGGAAAGGTTGCCATAAGTCTCTCTACCTGTATTTCACCTCGATGGATGAAACGCCGCGTCAAAATGGAGTGAAGTGAAGACGAATACAGTGAAGACGAATAATGGAAATTTATTGACAAAATGTTTAGAACAAATGCTCAAATGAACGACCATCAACTGCGAAACAGGAGACACAGCGGCTACGGAGTGAATCGCGTACACTCCGGAAGATTCCTAGCATTTCACGAACGTCTGCAGCTGCGACGCTATTTCGAGCGACATAGTCCTCTGGTGACTCAATGGCCGTCTCTTAAACGGCGCTTTTTAGCTGTCCCCAGAGGAAAAAATCCAGGCAGGACAGATCGGGAGATCTGGTAGGCCACGCGATGGATCACGAGCAATCCATTTGTTCTAAAATGGCAATGTCCAGATAGTTCCGCAATATCCTGGTGTAATATGCTAGCGCCCCGTCGAGCTGGAATCACATAATCACTCAATGATTTGCTGGTACGGCACGTAGTAAATCTGGCAGCACATGCTGGAGGAAGGTGAGATATTTCAGTCCGTCGAGGCGGTCTGGTGACAGATATGGACCAATTAATTGATTGTGAATAATCCTTGCCCATACATTCACGGAGTACCTTTGCTGGTGGTGTCTGGAACGTGTAGTATGCGGATTTACTGAGTTCTCCATTTTGACGTGACGTTACATCCACTCCAAAGAAAGCGCCCTCTCGCGGCTTGCAGGTAGCTTTCCGACCCCACATTGTACTGTGAAAGTTGTTTGTTTTGGGTGAGTTTTATAACCCCTTAAGCCCCTATCACATTCAACAACTTTTCCGGCAATTTTTCGGACAACCAACTTTTCGAACAATTTTTACGCCGAGTTGGGGGAAAACTCGGGTGAAATGAGGTCAAAAAATTGGGACAACTTTATCTGACAGGTATAGAAAAAGTTGTTCATTTGGGACAATTTTTTACCAACCAGCCAATCACAGATGAGTAGCGAAGGAATCACGTGTGTAGAAAGGTTGGCACAGATTCTACTACATTCTGGTTTGGCGTGAAATCCTCGCGCAAGTTTGAATCTGTGGAGCTCGAACAGATAGAATATAATAACAGATAGATTATATTGATATAATAACCAGGCAGCGCGAAGTATTATTTTAGTTTAGATTTAGAATTTTGTTAAGTATTTATAATATTTCTGTGTCATAAAGGTGGATGTCAATGGAAGTCGTCTCGAAGTCAAAAAAAAGTAGTCATGCGAGATGGAAATGGAGTTAATTGAATCAATACGTGAAAAATCATTTTTGTGGAATCTAAAAGATCCACTGTATTTAAAAAAGAATTTGAAGAACCATGCGTACGAGAAAATATCATCTTTACGAATCATCTATTCCAAAGCGATTTTATATACATGAAATATTATATAATAAATATTAAGATATTATTACTAATATAATCTCTTTGGTCTCTTCTGATTCAAATTTATATTTACCAGCGGCTTGCTAGTTTACAGTATAGATGCGTTTCAGAAAATCCGCCTTTCTGTGAATTTAATCAAGAGCGTATGCGAGTTTGCTTTGGCGATATATACATATTTCATCAGTTTTCTGAATGTGAAGTTTTGGCTTGGGTGGTAGAGAATCAGATCAGCAAACGACTGTGCTCTGGTTCGAATCCAAGCGAATTTTAAATTTTACAAGTGCTGCCATCTGTTGCTAAAATATTCAAATACAGTTTTTCTTTAATAATCTGCAGAATTTTTTTGTTTTAAATTATTTTACGCTCTATATACAAAATAACCTTATATCAGTAAATTATTTTTAAATTTGAATGCTTATAAAAATTTATTTCGAAGTTACTTTGAAAAATATCTTGAAGTATACTTTATACCAGGTATAGATGGAATATATTCTTAAGTAAAAAAGTGCTTGTAAAATTAGCAAATATAAAATGTGCATGTAAAATTAGACAGAAATCATCGAACATCCTTATACGAGTAGTAGTTATCTTTCGACATGTAATTTTGAACATTTTAGATTAGAATAAAAACAAAAATCAAACTACTTTGAAATTTTAATAATTTAATGCTAACATTTGAAGACTTTTTTTATTATTTTAAACGCACATAGACAATTAGAAATTTACAATACATTTGAAAATCATTTACTTTTAATAAAAAAAATAAGTTTGTATATAAATATGAAAAATTAACTCTTTTAAATTTGAATGCTTATAAAAATTTATTTCGAAGTTACTTTGAAAAACATCTTGAAGTATACTTTATACCAGCTATAGATGGAATGTACATTTAAATCTATTTTAAAATATAATTACTAAATAAATATAAATGTAGATAAAATAATTTTTAAAAGTTTACTTTAATGAGAAATATTTTAAACTTTACAAACGAGCAAAGAACATCTTCGGATATTTAAAATAGATACGTATTTGAAAACCTTTGAAATCAAGTATAAAATGGTAATGAACTTAAATTTGTTGAAGACATAATATTTTAATAACGGCATTCTTGAATTTAAATACTTTTTACGTTTTCCCTTTCTTTGTTTCATTTCAGTCAATATCGGCAATATCGCTTTTTAAACTAATTTTGTATCTTAAAATAGAGTGAATATTTTTCACCAAATATTTATTTGCTTTTTATACGGATGTGTGACAAATCCAAATATTTTTTAATGTTCATTCAACTGTTTAAGCTTCTGATATCTGAAGTAATCCATATAAAAAAGAGCAAATCAAAAATTTACAATAGATTTTGTTCACATCCTTCTCGGTTTACTTTGTTTCTTCTTCTTAAGCAGGAATAATCCTAGCGTAATTATGCCAAGGCATACTTGATTTTTCCCTGCAGCTGATAGCAATTAATTACAAAGTAATAAAGGTTACAAAACGAAGTACTAAGTAAAAGTCTTGTTTTACTGCCGAAGTCGAAGCGAGAACGCGCTGCCTGCCGAAAAGTACATGTATAAATGTATAGTTGTCGCCAAAAGGCGATAAACATACCGCCGTAGTTTTGTCATTTAGCACAACTTCTTCAAACTGTCAATAACCCTATCGCCAACTTTTTCGCCGAAAAATTGGGGGAAAAGTTGTCCGAAATAGTTGGTTGTTCCAAAAGTTGTTGAATGTGATAGGGCCTTTACAGTTCTGACTAGTGATTGCAATACCGGACCAAAAATACAATACCGGTATTCGGTATTTTTTTTACGTTATACTGGAATACCGGTATTAGGAATTTTTCAAAAAATGTACAAATACACAGTTGTTACTTTGCCATATTTATTAGTTTTATACAAAAAAAGCATAAACTATGAAAATATAAACACTTTTGTTATGTACAAATATAAAATAAAGGAACAAATGTTATAATCCAATATAATTAATAAGAATAGTAAAATAATAATTTATAACTCTAGAAGCAAAAAATATTTATAAAGGAACCAAATATATAGATTAAGAAGAGGAAATATCACATAAAAATATTGTTATAATATTTATTAATAGAAAAAACAACTAATTTATTAACTGCATATTTTTGAAATATGATCACAAAAAAACATAATGCAAGCCTGGAACGTATTTTTGTGCACAAATTATCCGCAGTTGCTCTTTCTGCATCTACGCTGGTTGGTGGTACTGTTAATAATGAGCGATAAACTTCCTCGAAATATTTGCCTCATCTTCTAACAACTGGAGCTCTCGTCTGACGGTTTTGGATAAATCTATTTTTTCCATTACTTTTATATTATTGCATGTGGTAATTTTTTTATTTGTAGCTAATTGTAATTTCTTCTCGAGAGACAATTCTTTTCCGATATTAACATCAACATCATCTTTAACGAATTCCTCTGGATAAGTTTGTGTTTACTATTCATAAATGTTTTTTGTGGAAATTTAAAACGAACTTAATAAAATTTGACCTTGTTAGCTTATTTTCTTCACTTTCATTTTCTTTTTTAAAGTCGTTATAATTATGTAAATACCTTAAAATATTTTCTAGTTCACTATGTCTTTCCTATATGAGAATTGTCAATGCACTGTATAATTCCTCAGGTAGTGGAGTGTCCTGATCTTTAAGTGATTGCTAAAGAGCTTCTGAGAACCTGTGAACCTGTGAACCTCCTTACGCCTGTGCAAGGAGTATTTTATTTTACAATTTTTATACGTATTTTTTAAAATACGTATAAAAATAAGTTTTTTTATACGTATTTTTAAATATTTTATTTATATACGTATTTTTAAAAATACGTATTTCAAATAGCAGTAGATGCTCAATAAGTTAAATTAAACCCTTTAATAAAAAATATTTATTATAGCTAATACCGAAAATACCGGTATTTTACCTTAGCAAGTACTCGTTTCACGACATTACAAAATAACACGAAATACCGGTACTCGGTATACCGGTATTCCGGTATTGCAATCACTAGTCCTGGCCATCAGTTTATATACACCCTGTATATATGTATATACAGTTCTATTATGCTGCAAAAATATAAAACTGACTGCAAAATTCTATTTCTGAACAAGATATATACAAGAAAGATCAATCAAGCTTAAAGCATTGATTATGAAACAATTTCCAACTTCAATGCAATTTTATTTAAACATCTCTAAAATGCAATACATTCCTCGGTAATATTTTAAAACTTATCGCAATACTACATTAATTTATTATATTTGAAAACTTAAACATTCATCGAAAAAAATGAACTTCATTCAAATAACGGCATTTTTGTTATATATTTTATGGAACAATTTGAATATTACCTAAAATTTTTGAAGCAATTTGTGAATTTTAAATCCGCTTAAAAAATGTTTGAGAAATTAGGTCCCATAGGGTTCAATGTATTTCATTTTTTCAACCCGGATTCAATCCAAAACTAATTGGGTGATATTATTCATTTATATTCCCATAGGTCCTACAGACCATCTGAACAACATACTAAAATTTCATTTTGATTAAGTCATTTCTACGGCAGTTATCGTGCTAACGCACAGGCAGACAGACAGAATGAACAAAGTCATAAACACTTTTCAACTTTGTTGTAAAGTGTTAATAATAACAAGAAACATCAATCATGCTTAAAGCATTGATTATGAAACACTTTCCAACTCCAATGTAATTTTATTTAAACATGTCTAAAATGCAATACATTCCTCGGTAATATTTTAAAACTTATCACAATACTACATTAATTTATTATATTTGAAAACTTAAACCTTCATCGAAAAAAATGAACTTCATTCAAATGACGGCATTGAAATATAAATTGCCCGGTTTAAACATCTCTAAAATGTGATACATTCCTCGGTAATAATTTTAGAATTATCATAATACTACGATTATTTATTATATTTGAAAACTTCATCGAAAACAACTTAAATTCATTCAAATGACGTCATAGAACAAATAACACGCCTGGATCTCTCTATAAAAACAGCATTTCATTCATTTCATTCATCACAATACTATAATAATGTATTTTATTTAAAAAATTAAGAACATGGAGCTACAAGTAATTAAACTCTATGCGTAAAACTTCATC
Organism: Amaurobius ferox; assembly: GCA_951213105.1. Lineage (NCBI taxonomy): Eukaryota > Metazoa > Arthropoda > Arachnida > Araneae > Amaurobiidae > Amaurobius > Amaurobius ferox. The sequence goes on from OX578134.1 coordinate 57,954,212, forward strand.
GAAAAAAATCGTCCTTCTCTTTGTAAAACGAATGAATATTTCATTCATATCAGCTACGCAGATTCCATGAACTAAATGATTTTGTGTTAAAGAAATACAGCAATTCTAATACAACTCATTCTACATATTTTGCTGTTTACATTTTACATAGGTGAAAAATAGGCTTCGTTGTAGAAATAATCAAATTTGGATGAGCATTTAAACGCAAATATATTTTAATTGTGCTGTTTCAGTATGTAGATGCACAGAATTTAAGCAAAAATAAAGTGGTTTTAGGGAGGATACAACACTCAATATGAATTATAAAGAACTTTAAAAATCACGATTTTGAGACAAGAAGGATGCCATATATCATTTTGAAGTGGGTCACATGATCTTTTCATATCATGGTCACGTGATCGCTTCATATAAGGGGTGTTATTATTATTTTAATTTTTATTTTAAAAACTACTGAATTTATTTCGCTGAATTTTTTTTTATATATTTTATGGGACAATTTGAATATTACCTAACATTTTCGAAGCTATTTGTGAATTTTAAATTCGCTTAAAAAATGTTTGAAAAATTAGGTCCCATAGGGCTCAATGTATTTCATTTTTTCAACCCGGGTTCAATCCAAAATTTATTGGGTGATATTATTCCTTTATATTCCCATAGGTCCTTCAGACCGTCTGAACAACATACTAAAATTTCATTTTGATTAAGTTATTTTTACGGCAGTTATCGTGCTAACGAACAGACAGACAGACAGACAGACAGACAGACAGAATGAACAAAGTCATAAACACTTTTCAACTTTGTTGTAAAGTGTTAAAAACGCATTATGAATAACCCTACTTTTTTAAATAAATAAGGAAATTTTCAATTTTGAAATATTAATAATACATACAGAAAATAGTAAATTAGAGCAGCTAGTTTTTGTAGTTCGTAAAACTTTCTGTACCAGGCATATTAAAGATTGAGATCATGATCTTAATGATGCCACGTAGCCGATTTCTTAGTGTTTGATTTTTTCGGAGCTCATCTGCAACGGAGATCCGTGTGATGGGAGATGCGCTAGAAGAATTTTCTAAACAATATCTGTGTTAACTCCAATGATACTCGCATGGTGATTGTACATACTGTATTTCCATGTTATCATAGTTAACGACAATCCGTTACTGCTGAACTTTAATAATAACATACCTGCTCCATGTTTTTGCTTCACAATCAGTAAGATTATAGAACCTGATTTCAATTAATTAGTTTATATTTCATATAAAATTGATGTTAGGGGATAGTGATATAATTTTGCCGGTTCACGTTCGTTTATAATGTTCGCGTTTGTTTGTAATGTTCACGTTCTTTTCATGTATGTATCAATATATGTATACATAATAGATTCTTTAAAGAATGGTTGTCAAATTTCTTTTTATTCTGTAAGTGCTCACTGGGGGTAAACGGTTACGAACTTAAAGTTATGGGGTTACTTTATATGTTTTGCTACCTAAAATTACATATAAAACAAATTTTTAATTAATACATTTTTTCATATTTTGACGTTTTGGAAAGATTTGGTTATTTTCAATCAAATTAACCTGCTCTTAATTTCCAAAATCGTACCACAATCTAATTTGATAATACATAAATGACTATCAAATTTCATAGAATTTTAAAGAGTAAGTTTTGAACTAGAGTGTATACGTACAAGGCACAAACAAGAATATAGGCAAGGCACACATATATCACTATAAAAATAGTTTATTCGTATTCTGGAGTGCCCAGCAAGTATGAATCCATTATTTTAATTTTATATACCATTCCAATAATTTTATATTTATTTTATATATCCACACATTGTAGTGAAATACAAAATATGATATAAATAGCCCATGACTATCCCTACATAACGCAATGAATTTACTTATTTCACAGTGAAAAAATGATATATAAAATTTACGGAACAATGTGTTTAACGTGGAATTGTACAGTTGGCGCTTTTCTGAATGACAACTAGTAAAACTATTTCGAAGAACCCAATTAAATTATATTTCGCGCAACTCTAAATTCGAAAAATTATAAATTATTAATATCGATTGCATCCGCACTTAATAAATGAGATGTCTGTGTGTGTATGTGTGGGTGTGTCTGTGTATGTGAGTGTGTCTGAATATGTGTATATGTGTATGCAGCGTGTAACTGGCGAGCAGCGTCTATGCGTCGTAAGACAACGAAATTTGGTACACAGATACTTCAGGACCCGAATACGTGAACCTCGGCGTTATTTTAGTTTTATTTCGAATAAGTTTTTCATTTATTTTACAGGCTGGAGTTTCCTGTCCGACCTTTAAAAACTCATTGAAACACGTGGAGAAAAATGCAGCTCGAATTTCATTCCAGAAAAGATGGCAAGATCATACATACGGGTCTTGGCATCGAAATCAGAAATTCCAGACGGTGCATATGGATTTACACGGAATCGCCTGTTTCATAGCGGTTGAATCAACGGCCAATTGTGATTCTCATATTTTTATTTTTTTGTTTTTGCGGAGAGCGCGTGTTAATTGCTGCAATTTTCGGATCGAAACAATGTTAAACTGTGCTCAAATTTATTACTTTTCTTATATACATAATGTATAAGGAAAGTATTGTGACGGGGTCGAAAATTCGAATTCGAGTTTTCGACGGGAGAGCACGTTTCAAGCATCCCTGATCACGAATCAAACATATTTGAAGTGATGTCTGTGTGTGTGTATGTGTGTGTGTGTGTGTGTGTGTGTGTGTGTGTGTGTGAAAGTATGTGTGTGTGTGTGTGTGTGTGTCAGTGAGTCTGTGGAGACGATAACTGACGAACGAATGGACCGATTCGAACCAAATTTGGTACAAAAATCACAATCCGTAAACACTGGAAGCCTATTGTTTTTATACGTAATCGAATGTTCAGAACCCCCCTAAATTTTCGAATAAAATTTTGAAAAAATCGTCAAAAAATCAAAACCGCTAATAAAGTTACGCAAATAGACATTTCTTATGTAATTTTTCATTAGAAAACGATTGGCATAAATTTTAGAACGCTAACATGAACCGTTCTCGAGATATTGTACATGTTTCAAAAAAATTATGAAAAAGTCACATAAAAAAAAATTCCTATTGAGAAACATGTTCACTTTTCATATGTAATACCATGCGATAAATTGAGTGACATCATTCTCGTGGATCTAGCTTGTTCCGTTCATGAAAAAATATACTTTGAATAATACTTTTGTATTTAAACGCCAATAGTCATTTATCTGCTATAAGAATAACTTTTTTCTTAGTGCATAACGCTTGGCGAGATTTTGGCGACGAATTTGGCGGAATGTCGCCAACTTGGCGACTTTTTTGAAATGTTGCCAAATTAATGAAAATCTCGCCAAATGGATAAAAATGATGCTAAATTAATGAAAATGACGACTAATTGTCGAAAATTCAATATCTTGGAAAGAATATTAGTATCTACTATAAGAAAACCCTATTTTTTTACTGTAAAAGTAGTAAATTCATTACATTATATAAGGAAAGTCATGTGTTGCCCACATCAGATTTTTATTTACGCAGCTGGTGCTTATTTTTTATACATAGTGGACACTTATTTAGATCCCGGGCAACACAGGGTAGGGTACTTCGTTCTAGTAAATAAATAAAAAAGCCGTTTCGAGGATTCGTTGGTTCGCGGTTTTTTTTGTTTGTTTGTGTGTTTATGAGAATACATGTTTTCGCATATGCGGTCTTCAAGCCCCATACTGACTAAATCATGACCTGTGGTTCAAAAAGGTTGGAGACCACTGGTCGGTAAATTTGGAAATTAATTGCTTTCTGTTAGGGGGGATGTAGCAATTATGTATTAGGAATGTAAGCACGTCGTTATTAGGAGTGCAAGTGCTAAAGGTGGGCAGATGGAAAGGAATCTTATGCATAACTTTATGCACCTCGTTATATGAGAGTTAGCATAAAGTATAAATTATACTTAAATTTAAAATAATGTATATTGTATCAAATACAAGCATATACATTTATTGGTATGGAATATATTAATATTTACTAGATGAAACACTAATAAAACTTAATAACATGCAAATAAATTTACACATCTTGTTAAGTCATTGATTCTGTAAAATTGTTTTAATTACAAAGATAAATATATTTTTAACAGGTTCAAATAAAAGCTGTATGACTTGTCTGAAATATAAACGATTTAGTGTATTATCAGTTCAAATCTGAAATAGTTTTGCACTTCAATTTTTTAGTGACAGTGATTTGAAAATAAGCATTTGAATATGATTTTATTTGTAAAACAAATCCTCATTATCACTACTTTTAAAAGCGATATTCCCAACTTTTCCTAATAAGCACGCAAATAGTAATCCATTGAAACCGTAAACTAAGATTATGCCGATGAATAAATGGAGAACCATTTTAACTTAAAGCTATTGAAGACGGCTAAAAGGATTCCAGACATCCATTATATACAGGGCGTAGATTACTTTAAGTATCGCATCATCTGTTTATCCTTTTATGTTGAAACAGGATTTTAGGGCTATTTTCTGAGTAATGTATAAATGCTGTTCGCATAAGTTCAAAATTATTTTGAGTGGTGAAACCATTAAATTAACATCAGATAAACCTGTTCAGGATTTTCAAGAGTCTATTTAGAAATATTCTTAATGGGTGTTATAAAAACAGCAACGTAAAAGGTATTTGATGAATACATAGTAGACACAAATAGCCTTATCCTCTAAAAATTTGAATTCGACTGCATGGTGCCGTTGATTTTTGTGGAAGTTCAGTCTCCACTTGCAGCTAGATATTATTTGTATGTTGACAGGGATAGCCCAGTGGTTCAAGCAGGAGGATCGCAAGCGATAATCTCGTGCTTGATCCTTAGCGCCGTCCAATACTTTCTAGATATAATAAATCTTAAGAACCTAAAAATCATCTAAGAAATAATAGGTTAAGGGAAGGATGGTGCATGGCCTGTGGTTGCCAGCCCTTATTAAGTTCCAGTCTACTTCCTGGTTGTCCAAAACAGATAGGTTACACCTTCGGATAGGTCGGACGGTCTGCGTAGAAGGAGAATGGTTATATGTTACTGAAGAGCCCTAATAAGTACGAAACCGGTCCACTAATGCGGTTTTCAATTCTTCTACAATTGAAATAGACCATACAAGTGTCATTATGATTTGTGCGCATATAACTTTTGACAGATTTGATCTTGGGGGGGGGGGGGGGGGGAATTTATTATTCTAAACGGAAACGGCGATTGCTAATTTAACCATAAATCACTCAGAGTTTTTCAGTTTTACAGCATTGCCCGTTTGTCTGCTTAGCAATTTGTATGAAATTGATATAAAATAGAAAGTTTAAAAAAATCACTTTTTAATATAACTGGCACTGCCTAGCAAATGGTTTCTTCTTTTAAACTCAAGCATAAAAGCTATAAAAGCAGTCGGAAAATGCGAAAAAAATAAGGAAAAAAAAATGTTTCAGAAACGTTATCATAAGCCTCTTGCTTTAGATCAAAAAGTAAAGTGCAAATGTAAAACTGCAAGAAATATCGTATTTCGGCAGAAATATTTTTGTACGTGCATACTGTCTTTTTTATGGCGCTAGTAAAAACTTCTAAATGAGTTTCGTCATTTTTAATATGAGTGTTATTTCGTCATTTTTAATATGAGTGTTATGTCGTCAATGTTTTATATGAGCGCTTTCGTTATAAAAATTCGTTATAAAAATCAAGTATCAAAAGAAGGAATGTATGAATACCATGGCTTTACTGTAAGAATTTTCGAGTTTCACTATTCTATAAAAATTGTATTGCTGCTATATAGTACTGATCTATAGTACATTATGGACGACATTTTTGCATTTTAATAATAATAATAATAATAATAATAATAATAATAATAATAATAATAATAATAATAATAATATATATATATATATATATATATATATATATATATATATATATATATATATATATATATATATATATATATATATATATATATATATATATAAGAAAAACGAATTAAAATAGAATTTGAAGATAAATGGTGATACGGCCATAACAAACAGTAGAATTTCACTACTAACCAGAGATAACTTAAGAGAATGTCAGTCAGGAAAAATCACAAATTATATAAAATATCAATCAAAAGAAAAACTGAAATGTTGAACAATGAAGTGAAGCTGATGTCATAGTAAAATCTTCAAGGGGCAACTGCCTCATAGTAGCACATTTCATTTAATGGTTTGCTACTGTGAACAAAAGACCAATATATATATATATATATATATATATATATATATATATATATACACAAAACTATTTATACAAAATTATATACTTTATTAAGGCTAATAAGTAAAAAATTATCACAAATGTGTGACTTAGCATTTAATTATGAAAAATCTAGGTAAAATATTGCTTAGATTTGTGATAATTAAATTACTTACATCGGTTATTTTTCTTTATGGATGTTACAATAAACAAACAACAGCCAAACTATATTGTATAATCACACAATAACATTACTTCGTGGTGAAAAAATCCCCCGCCAGAAGAAAAAAACAAATATCTCCTTCCCAAAAAGTTATGAAATATCACAATAGTTTGCGGCAAGTTTCCGCTGAACCGGGGCTGTGCTTTCAGGTCAGGAATAGGTCCTGCCGAAAAATTCTAATTCTCTACTTAATCACACATTGCCCTTTTTAGTAGTAATCAGTTTGTTTTAATTGATTAGGACTAAAACAGGCTACGTGTGATTTGTAGGATGGCTAGGATCCTTCAGCAGGGTACCCAGACCTGAAAGCACAGCTTCGGCTCTGTGAAAACTTTTTTGCAAACCATTTTGAGATTTCATAACTTTTTTCGAAGAAGGTGCTTGTAGTGGAGTTTTTTTTTTTAAATTTTCCCATGAAGTGGTGGTTTTGTGAGATTTCAATAATTTTTGTAGAAATACTTATCAAACTAATAAAGCAACAATAATATATTCTGCAGTGTACATTTTATTTTACCGCAACGCACCAATTATTCTGAGTTTTTTTTTTCAAGATTTGTAGTTATAAGTCAAATATAGTCCCCGTTAGCTACCGGTCTGCAACACATATTTAATATGATAATACAGCGATTAATATGATTTTACACAAACTTAATGTGAGATCATAACCAAGGACAACCTTCGAATTATAAATCTCGATGCTCAAACATTATTCCACCGAATGAGCTTACTAGTGACTAAAATAAACTGCACAATTTTATTAACTTTTAAATAACATATTATTAAAATGACATCGATAATTAAGCATTTAACTGATATTTTTCCAGTTTACGTAATTAAAATTTTATTTTTATATTCTCAAATGTTTTTTATTATTACTAAAATAAGCTATGCCCCTCTGACTATCGATCTAGCTATTTGACCGGAGAATTATTTGATGAAAAAAATGTGATGAATAAAGGGATAAAAATGTTTCTAAAAATTTATAAAAACGAAGCTAAATTAATGAAAATTACGATAAAATTAAAAATTAAATCATGAGTGGGATTTTGATATTAAGCTTAATGAATTAGAATTTAAAATGATTAGTCAACTAATGAAATATTAATTATTTTTCATAAAGGTCTGTCTATATGTGCCACTTGGCGACACATTTTGCAACCTTAACGCCAAGCTTGGCGACTTCTGGAAAATGCCACATCATCGAGAAAATATTGCCAAATTGGCGAAAATGCTGGCAAACTGTCGAAAATTAATTAAATGTAATTGGTATGATAACCCCCGTCCTTTCGAGAAAATTATTAATTTAATATTTTTATTCAAAATATAATGAGTTTAACTCATTGCTTGTGAGACAGCTATATTTTGCGACAAAGAAAGCATGAATGAATTGCGTTATCTTAGGCGTGATGTAAAGAACATGAGAAAAATGCTGTCACTGAAAGCTCATATGAGAGCAGGGAGGTAAAAACACCTTACAGGTAGTAAGCAATTCCTGTGAGGTGATTCTATGGACATCTCAGGACAATCGGTTCATGGTTTCCAAATTCAGCGATTTATCGTCAGATTTGACGCGATTTAACGACTTTTCAACTATTCAAAAGCCTTCTCCATATAACGAATATTCTACGAGATACGACACCATTCCTAGAGAAAATGAATATAGGCATCACTCAGTTGAGTCATCACTCAGTTGGCGAGCAGTTGACGTGATATGAGCTGCATTGAATTATAAATTACGGCAATGTTTTGAATATAATAACTGATGTTTTATAAAATGAGATACCTCAATGTTTTAAGAATAATAGCGGTTGTTTTATTGTATTAATGGAGCATTGATATTCTGTTTAACTGTACCTGAGAGTTGTTTAGCGGTCTTGTCAGACATATATCGAACTATTTGCTGTATATTTTTCTATTTACACTGTGCTTTTGAATAAACGTGTTAGTTATCCCGAAATTCGAACTCATTCTTGTCTTGAGCGTTCACCCACGATTCCAGAGGATACGCCGTAACAGTGTATGTATCGTTAGGGAGTCGTATAAGAAATATTAATATTGAATGGGAAAAGTATATGGCTCACATGTGTATGTGAATATTAGAAGTGCAAGTGCTGCAGGCGTGCTGATGAGAGGAAATATATTACAACTCTAAGGATGTTCGTTTAGTCAATTATATTATAAAACTTTTAATGTCTTCTATAACCATATATAATAAAGTATAAACCATCTTATAATAAAAATTTATTGCATCTGATGAATTGAAGTCCATATTGAATTGATTCTCTTTTTTCCCAAATATTACCTTTTCGATATCCCTTCTTATATTATTTCAAACTTATTTTTTATTAAATCAAAAGAACACGGGATATTTTCGTTCTCTGTTGTCTCCTGGTAAGTGCGTTTCTCTGCAATATTTCCTCTTGAGAGTTCCTTTATCTAATCTCTCTTGCAACAGCTGGTGCGCAATTCGCTTCAGGGATAAGTCACGCGATACTAAGTGAAACTAACAATTTTAAAGAAATGTACAGAAATCCTTATGGGGGGGAGGGGGGGCGTCATTATATGACTTTTCTCACAAAACGCTGAAAAATACCTGTATCTAAATTGTAAGTTAAGATAACAACCAGAAATTATTTTTTTTATTTTATAACAAAAAAAAAATTCTTCCATGGTTCATTTCATCAATGTTTGCAGTACGTTTATTTTGTTTCTTGAACTCATATGATTAATCAAAAACACTCTTAACATATTGAGCGAAAAGTAGTAGATTGAGCTACATATTTTTGTTACCTGCAACATAATTTTTTTATCTGCTATTGGGTTACTGTGGGTTTCTTTTATGAAGTGGATTTTCTGTACACCTTCATCATAATCTTCACAGCAATATTGCAATCGCGGTGACGATTATGATGACAAACCAGTGGAATAGCATGATATAGTCATTTGTTAAGACATAAAACCAGGAACAAATATTACAAATAAAAAGTTCTATGCTGTATATTTTAACAAAGTTGCGAGTAAAATGAAATATAATAACTGACTAAAAATTAAAATAATTTAATTGCAATTTGCAATTTTATTATAGTGGAAACGCAGCTTTTCCTTTCTATGTGGAACCAATTCAAAAACATAATCTTTTAGTTCCATTAACAATCTAATAGCACCTAATGAGATAGACATTTCGAAATATGTCTTTCCTGCAAAGTACACCAGCATGTGATGCGCCTGGTGCCAGTGAAAGAAAAATATGTGTACATCTTTCTTTGTATATTTACAAAACAAAGTTTATATATTTATTTCGAATAATATATAATTAAATTCAAAGTTATATGATAGTAAATTCTTTGGGTAGACCTTGTTCTACCTTGTCCCACCTGACACTTCGCCACTGTAATTAACTAGAAATTGACTACTTTTATCAATGGTCATGTTTAATATTATTGACGAAAATTTACATTTTTTATTGAAACAGAAGAAAGAGAGAAACTGCTTTTTACGCTTAAAAGAATAAATGTGATATGAAATTGTTTTCGAAAATAAATGTCTGCCTTTATGTAGGATAATACTTAACATGGACGAATATGGTCCACTGATGTCATTTCTTGCAGTTGAGGAATGATTTTGTGACTATGTAACATTTTTGATGTGCTGGATACTTCACTTTTCTCGATAAAATTTCGGTTGATTATTTAGCCCATAAGAAATAATGTGTTTGTGTGTATATATATATATATATATATGTATATATATATATATATATATATATATATATATCTTATTTTTTATTTTATTTTTTATTTTTAATATTTATTGTCATTTTAATATTTTGAGCCTCCAGCTTTTGAAAATCCTATGATGCATGTGCTTGATTTGTATGTATCGCTCTTGAATGTTAATAAATTATTAATATTATTAATTACATTACCTATAATTTAAAATTAAGACAAATTTGCATTATATGGTTGCAATGGTTTTCTTTTGTTAGATATATCCTCTTTGCATTATTTTCGTCCGTATTGTTAATGAATCAGGGTGTGCCACTGTTCAAGTTTTAAATTAGTCTTATTATATTTTCATATTTATTTTTATTATATATATATATGTATTGTTTGAATTGCTTGTAATATAGTTACTTGCATTAGAATTAGCCGGTTGTATGTGTATATATATATGACAAAAACACCACCTCATAGCAAAAAACTCACAGCCAAGAAATAAAATTCATAAAAGTTTTTCAAAAAGGTTCTCAAAGTTCCCAAACTACCAAAGCTGCACTTTCAGTTCTAGGTACACTGTTAATGAATCCTGACCTTCCACGTAATCATATTTGGAACTCCCATTTTAGTAGTCTATGTTTTCAATTAACTACGACCAAAAAGGGTTACGTTTGATTTGAAGAAAAATTAGGAACCTTGACAATATCCGAAAATACAGCTCCGGTTCTGCAGAAAGGAGTTTGAGATTTCAAAACTATTTTGAAAGAAGGTTTTTGTTATTTTTGTGTGGTGATTTCTTTTACCATGAAGTGATGTTTTTATGAAATTTCCATACGTTTCATAGAAATATTTATCAACATGATTCTGCAACCATGGTATAGCAGGCATTGCAAATTTTATTTTACCACCAAGCAGTTAATCATGTTTTTAAAAACTTCTAAAATTCTGAATGAAATGTATCTTCTAGTTTTAAAAGAAATGTTTGTACTGCCGGCTAGAACAAAGTAAATGAGTCATCATTAAAATCGGTAAAACAGTTTAGGCTGTAAGTCCGTCCACAATGAAGAACATGGACAAAAAGTCACAATTTTTCAATTTCTGAAATTCTAAGTCATATTTTTCTTCAAATTTAAAAATAAAATATATAACTCCAACCAGAACGCACACAATGAACCATTTTTGAGTAAAACCGGTTTAATATTTTAGGCAGTACGTCCATCAGCACTGAAGAAAATGACCGAAAAATATTCTTTAATATTTAAATTTTGAATCACTTTAATTTTCAAGTTTTAAAAGAAAATTATATACCTCTAAAAGAGGAACACATAAAATGATAAATCATTCATTAAAATAGATTTAGTAGTTAAAGTTGTATGTCCGACAACATGGAATTAAAAATAAGCCGGGCCGAATATGACACAATTGTCATTTTTAATACTTTCCAACATAATTGTTTCCAACATAATTATAAAGAGACTTTGTTCATTCCGTATGTCTGTCCCTATGTCTGTTTCTATGTCTGTCTGTCTGTCCGTTCGCACGATAACTGCCGTAAAAATGACTTTAACAAAATAAAACCTTATTATGTTGTTGAAACGGCCTGTGGGACATATGGGAATGTAAAAGAATAATATCACCCAATTTGTTTTGTTCTGAACCAGGGTTGAAAAAATGAAATACATTGTACCTTACGGGACCTAATTTTTCAAGCATTTTCCAGCGGAGTTAAAATTCACAAATTGCTTTGAAAATTTTAAGAAACATTCATATTGTCACATAAAATATGTAAAAAAAAAATCATTATAATAGTTTAAGTAGTTTTAAATACAAATTGAAATAATAATTACACCCACATTATAAGCGAAGTCCAGCAGCATCGGGCGCGGTTAGTACTTGGGTGGGTGACCACCTGGGAACACCGCGTGCTGTTAGCACATTTCGGACGCGGTAGCCCGGTGGTTTGCGCGCTGGAATTGCACGCAGCCACAACTGCCGCCGTGTTCATGCGGAGTACGATCACGTTAAACATGTGTGTCCGTAAGTCCTACCGAGAGGTTGGTGGTAAGGGCTGAAGAGTACGGTCCCTGTGGATGCCTCCCCAACTGGGTTCCGGTCTAAATTGGGTGGTACTTCCCGGCCGTCCAAACAGTTACCTTACACCTTTCTGGTAGGTCGGACGGTCTGGGTCTCAACAACAACAACCCATATTATAAGAGGGCGCGGTAGCTCAGAGGTTAGCGCGCGGGAGTTGCACTCGGTAGACTCGGGTTCGATTCCCGCCACTGCCAAAACTGCCGTCGTGTTCAATCGAGTACGATCATTCATTCGAGTACGATCACGTTAAACATGTGGGTCTGTAAATCCCTCCGAGAGGTTAGTGGTAGGGGAAGAAAGGTACGGTCCCTGTGGATGCCTCCCCCACTGGGTTCCAGTCTAAATTGGATGGCACTTCCCGGCCGTCCACACAGTTACCTTACACCTTTCTGGTAAGTGGGACGGTCTGGGTCTCAACAACAACAACCCATATTATAAGTAGATATTTATATGAAGAAATCACATGACTCATTGCAAAATAATCTATGGCATCCATTTTTTTTCGCTTAGTGAAAATCGTAACTTTTGAGTGTTGCATTCGTCCTAAAACCGCTTTATTGCATATTGTCTGTGTATTTACATTCAGTGACAACGCAATTACAATATTTTTGATTTTAAATGATCACTAAACTTTCATTATTTCTACAACGAAACCTAATTTTAACGTATGCAGAATGTAAACAAATCAAGCGATTGCAAAATGAGTTATATAAGAATTGCTGAGTTTTTTTAAAGCAAAATTAGTTAGGTCTGAAGTCTGGAATATAAGTGATATGAATGAAATATTCATTGATTTTCCATAGAGAAGCAGACTATTTTACAGCATTGTCTTTTCTGATAAAGTTTTAAGTTTCCAAGTAAAATAAATTATTGTAGTTCTGTGATAATTTAAATAATATCACCGCTGAATGTATCGTATTTTAAATATTTTAAAATAAAATTGCATTTCAGTTGGGAAGTGTTTCATATTCAATGCATTAAGCATGAATAATCTTTCTTGTTGCGTTTTGTTTTCATCAGCTTCGTAGTTATATTGCATTAAAAATAATCAAATCTAACGCTGTTTTGGAGGCTCAAATATAAATCCTGAAAAATTGGGTTTCCTCACGTCACTTATAATATACAAATACCGGTTATAAATTCGGAAATGACGAAGGTGGCGTCTTTGCGGAGCTGAATGCTGCAACATTATATTTACTAATTATTGAAGTCAATATATGGTGTAATGAAAAAATGTAAATAATACGATTAATATATAAAATTATTACTACTATTTAGAACTACAATACTATCCAACAACGTCATCGATATCTTGACATCATTTGATGTAGTCGCCAATAAAATTGCGTATTTAGTACATTTTACTTTAACTGCAATACATGGTAATGTATAGGGAAAGTATTGGAATCATGTCGAAAATCGCAACTCGAGTTTTCGACGGATCTACACGTTTCAAGACCTCTAGAATACGAAAAAACCATTTTTAGCGTGAAGTCTGTGTGTGTCTGTCTGTCTGTGTGTCTGTCTGTGCAGATTTTGTATCTACTGTACCTAAAAAACTAATAGACCGAATTTCACAAAATTTGGTAGGTAAGTCACTTGTGGGCGAGTCTGGTGCTGATTAGTTTTGGGTACGATTCGGGATAAAAGAACCCCCCTATTTTTGTGAAATGGCCCGCAAAAGCTTGTATCCACTCTATCTAAAAAACTAATGAACCGAATTTCGCAAAATTCGGGACATGAGTCATTTGTGGGTCACTTTGGTGCTGATTAGATTTTGGTATGACTCGAAAAAAAATAACCTGCATTTTTTTGCAAAATGGCCCGCAAAAATCGTCCAAATCTAAACTAAAGAACTACGTATGCTCAAATATATCCATTAAACGGTTTAATATGTAATTTTTAGCGAAGAAAAGAATAAGACCAACCCCATTACATTAGGACCAGCCGTTCTCGAGATATTTTAGCTTTTCGTATTTTCTCTACGCCACCTTTGAAAATAAGTCCGGTTACCGATTGAGAACGAAAATTGAATGAAAAGTAAAATAAATTTAATTAAAATAAAGAGAACGTGGATATAAGTCTGCAGCGAAAGTCATGTGCTGCCCACATCAGATTTTTACTTTCCCTGCAGTACATGGTAATGTATAGGAAAGTATTGAAATCATGCCGAAAATCGCAACTCGAGTTTTCGACGGATCTATACGTTTCGAGACCTCTAAAATACGAAAAAACTATTTTTAGAGTGACGTCTGTGTGTGTGTCTGTCTGTGTGCCTATGTGTCTGTGAGTCTGTGTGTCTGTCTGTCTGTGTGTCTGTCTGTGCAGATTTTGTATCCACTCTAACTGAAAACTAATGGACTGAATTTCATAAAATTTGGTACGTAGGTCACGTGTGGGCGAGTCTGGTGCTGATTAATTTTGGGTACGATTCTGGATAAAAGAACCCGCCTTTTTTTGCGAAATGGGCCGTAAAAGTTTGTATCCACTGTAGCGGAAAAACTAATGGACCGAATTTCACAAAATTCGGTAGAAAAGTTACCTGTGGGACAATCTGGTGCTGATTAGATTTTTGTATGAATCGGAAAAAAATAACTTGCCTTCTTTTGAAAAATGGCCCGCAAAAATCGCCAAAATCTAAAATAAAACACCACGTAAGCACAAATATATCCATTAAATACTTGTGTAATACGTAATTTTTGACGAAGAAAAGAATAAGACCAACCCCATTACACTAGGACTAACCGTTCTCGAGATATTTGAGATATTTTAGTTTTTCGTATTTTCTCTAGGCCACCTTTGAAAAGAAGTCCAGTTATCCAATGAGAACGAAATTTGAATTAAAATAGAATTAAATGTAATTAAAATAAAGAGAACGTGAATATAAGTCTGCAGGGAAAGTCATGTGCTGCCCACATCAGATTTTTACTTTCCCTGCAATACATGGTAATGTATAGGGAAAAGTATTGGAATCATGTCAAAGATAGCAACTCGAGTTTTCGACGGATCTATACGTTTCAAGACCTCTAGAATGCGAAAAAACCTTTTTTAGCGTGACGTCTGTGTGTGTGTCTGTGTGTATGTGTGTATGTGTGTATGTGTGTCTGTGTGTCTGTCTGTCTGTCTGTCTGTCTGTGTGTCTGACTGTCTGTCTGTTTGTGTGTCTGTCTGTGCAAATTTTGTAACCACTCTAACTAAAAAACTAATCGACCGAATGTCATAAAATTTGGTAGACAAGTCACCTGTGGGCGATTCAAGTGCTGATTAGTTTTGGGTACGATTCGGGATAAAAGAAACCACATTTTTTTGCGAAATGGCCCGCAAAAGCTTGTATCCACTTTAGCTGAAAAACTAATGGACCGAATTTCACAAAATTTAGTAGATAAGTCGCTTATGGGCCACCCTGGTGCTGATTAGATTTTGGTACGATTCGAGATAAAATAACATGCCTTTTTTTGTAAAATGGCCCACAAAAATCGGCAAAATCTAAAATAAAAAACTACCTATGCTGAAATATATCCACTAAATGCTTGTTTAATACGTAATTTTTAACGAAGAAAGTAATAAAACCAACCCCATTACACTAGGACTAACCGTTCTCGAGATATTTTAGTTTATTCGTTTTTCTCTATGCCACCTTTCAAATTGAGTCCAGTTACCAAATGAGAACAAATATTGAATTAATAGTGAATTAAATTTAATTAAAATAAATAGAATGTGTATATAAGTCTGCAGGGAATGTTATGGGCTGCCCACATCAGATTTTTACTTTCCCTGCAATATATGGTAATGTATAGGGAAAGTATTGGAATCATGCCGAAAATCACAAGTCGAGTTTTCGACGGATCTACACGTTTCGAGACCTCTAGATTACGAAAAAACTATTTTTAGCGTGACGTCTGTGTGTGTGTCTGTGTGTCTGTGTGTCTCTGTATGTGTCTGTTCAGAATTTGTATCCACTCTAACTAAAAAACTAATTGACCGATTTTCATAAAATTTGGTAGGAAAATCACTTGTGGGCGAATCTGGTGCTGATTAGCTTTGGGTACGATTGGGGATAAAAGAACCCGCCTTTTTTGTGAAATGGCCCGCAAAAGCTTGTATCCACTCTAGCTGAAAATCTAAAGGACCAAATTTCACAAAATTTGGTAGATATGTCGCTTGTGGGTCACCCTGGTGCTGATTAGATTTTGCCTTTTTTTGCAAAATGGTCCGCAAAAATCTTCAAACTTTAAAATCAGAAACTACGTACGCTCAAATATATCCATTAAAAGCTTGTTTTATACGTAATTAAGAAAAGAATAAGACCAACCTCATTACACTAGGACTAGCCGTTCTCGAGATATTTTAGTTTTTTCGTATTTCTCTATGCCACCTTTGAAAATAAGTGCAGTTACCAAATGAGAGCGAAAATTGAATTAAAAATGAATTAAATTTAATTAAAATAAAGAGAACGTGGATATAAGTCTGCAGGGAAAGTCATGTGCTGCCCACATCAGATTTTTATAATTGTAACTGCAACTTTTTATTTAAATGAACTGCTAATTCTGAAAAACCACCAATTATACAATAACTCTCTAAACTAGGTTTCAGTATAATTCGCTGAATGTTTTAGATGAAATTATACAAAAAATCAAACTTTTATTATTTATAAACTCGTCAAAGAAGTAAAAATTTTAAAAGTGACAATCGCAGACAAAAATCACAATTGCTGTGTAACGCTTTTAGTCTGGATAATTCGCTTGGTTGTTTCATTATATGTTTTCGATAAAATTATATGAACAAGAAAGATCAAGCATGCATTGTGAAACACTTTCCAACTGAAATTCAATTTTATATAAAGATCTCTGAAATGTGATATATACGGCGCTGATATTTTTTAAGTTATCACAGTACTACGGTAATTTATTATACTTGAAAACTTCAAACTTCATCGAAAAAGACAATGCTAGTTACGCAAAATTAACTGTATTCAAATGACATCATTGAAATATAGATTTTTTGTTTCTCGATGTAAAATCAATGAATATTTCATTCATATCACTTATATTCCAGACTCAAGAGCTAAATAATTTTGAATGAAAATATTCAGCAATTATTTTAAAAATCACCTTACAATCGCTTGATTTGTTTAAATTCTGCGTGCTATAGAAATTAGGCTTTATTGTAGGAATAATCAAAGTTTAATGATAATTTAAAATAAAGAATCTAAGGTGGACAGCACATGACTTTTCTTATATAATGCAATGAATTTACTTCTTTCACGGTGAAAAATGATATACAAGATTGTAAAGAACGTTGTCCCAACTGGGAATAAAATGAAAATGATCATTTAAAAAAAAAAAATATTGTAATTGCGTTAGCACAAATTTAGATACACATATAATACACAAAAGTAAAGCGGATTTAGGGCGGATGCAACATTAAATATAAATTTAAACGGTCTTTAAACATTACTATATTTACACAGCGGGAAAAAAATGCATGCCGTATTTTATAACTAAATGATCTCTCGTGATCTCTTTATATAATGTGGATGTAATTATTATTTTCATTTTTATTTAAAAAACCACCCAGCATATCTTAAAAACTACACAACATGCTGAATTCTTTTTACACATTTTACGTTATAATTTGCATAATTCGTAAAATTTGTGAATTAATTTGTGAATTTAACTCCGCCATCTAACATGCGGTTCAATATATTTCATTTTTTCAATCCGTGTTAAATCTGAAAGTGATTGGGTGATTTTATTCATTTCATTCCCAAACATCCCACATACCGTCTCTCAACAACATATTAAGACTTATTTTCGATAAAGTCATTTCTATGACACTCATCATACTAACAGACAGACAGAATGACTATGTTGGAAAGTGTTGGAAAGTGTTGAAAGTGTCCAACTATGTTGAAAAGTGTTAAAATCTAAATTAAATATCATTTAAAATTCATATGAGAAACTAAATTCAATATTACTTAAAATTCATATAAAAACTAAATTCAATATTCTATAAAATTAAATTCATAGTTGAAAGTGTCCAACTATGTTGAAAAGTGTTAAAATCTAAATTAAATATCATTTAAAATTCATATGAGAAACTAAATTCAATATTACTTAAAACTCATATAAAAACTAAATTCAATATTCTATAAAAACTAAATTCATAGTTGAAAGTGTCCAACTATGTTGAAAAGTGTTAAAATCTAAATTAAATATCATTTAAAATTCATATGAGAAACTAAATTCAATATCACTTAAAATTCATATCAAAACGAAATTCATTAGCATTTAAAATGATTTCAGTTATTTATGTCTCGAATATCGTCATATCTATTTTTGCTTATGTATGAACTAGTGTCGAAGCCTGTAAAACACATATTAACTAATGCTATTAAAAATTAAATTGATGCTTTTTATAAAAAAAAAGTTAAGTTTTATTTAGCAATTTATGGAATTTATCGTTGAAAATATTCTCTTTAATCGAAAATTGGCTCAGTAACATTATATCCCATACTCGATACTGCAAACGTGTAAAATATTTGCCTTGAAATATGTATGAAACCATAAGTTTAAAATAATGATATAAAATAAGTTAATATATAATAAATTATGATATATAATAAAATAAATGATATATAATAAATGATATAAAATAAATGATATATAAAATAATGATATATAATAAAATAAGTTTAAAATAATGATACTTATGTTTAAATAGTTACATTTATTATCTTTATTAAAACGCCATAAAAACATATTTTAAAAATATTTACATACGTATTAACATTATGAAAACGTTTTAAAACCTTCGTGAAGAATTTTATATAAACATATGATTAAAAAAATCTGATGTGGGCAACACGTGACTTTCCTTATACATTATTCCTTATTCCTGTATAATGCAATGAATTTACTATTTATACAATAAAAAAGATAGGTTTTTCTTATAGTAGCTAGTATTTATATTCTTCCCAAGAAATCGAATTTTTATTAAATAGTCGTCATTTTCACTGATTTTTATCCATTTAGCGAGATTTCCGTTAATTTGGCAACATTTAAAAAAGTCGCTAAATTGGCAACATTCCGCCAAATTCGGCGCTAAAATCTCGCCAAGTGTTATGGGCGAAGAAATAAGTTATTCTTATAGCAGATAAATGACTATTGACGTTCAAATACAAAAGTATTACTCAAAGTATCTTTTCTTGTGAATGGAACGAGATAGATCCACGAGAATGATGTCACCCAATTTATCGCATGATATTACATATGAAAAGTGAACATGCTTTTCAACAGTTAATATATTGTTTTTAATTTATGGGAATTTTTTGCTAAATTTATTTAAAAATGTGCAATATCTCGAGAACGGTTCATGCTAGCGTTCTAAAGTTTATGTCAATCTTTTTCTAAGGAAAAATTGCATTACAAATGTCTATTTGCCTATTTTTATTAAAAGTTTTGACTGTTTGATGATTTTGTCAAAATTTCACTCCACAATTTAGGGGGGTTCTGAACATTCGATTACGTTTAAAAACAATAGGCTTCCAGTATTCACAAATTGTGATTTTTGTACCAAATTTCGTTCGAATCGGTCCATTTGTTCTTCAGTTATCGTCTCCACAGTCTCACTGACACACACAAACACATACTTTCACACACACACAGACATCACCTCAAGAATGTTTGATTCGTGATCAGGGATGCTTGAAACGTGCTCTCCCGCCGAAAACTCGAATTCGAATTTTCGACCCCTTCACAATACTTTCCTTATACATTGTGTATATAAGAAAAGTAATAGTTACTTAGGTATTAACATTATGAAAACGTTATGAAACCATATGTTTTAAATTGCTACATATTTTTTTTTACTTTCCCTGCAATACATGGTAATGTATAGGGAAAGTATTGGAATCATGCCGAAAATCACAACTCGAGTTTTCGACGGATCTGTACGTTTCGAGACCTCTAGAATACGAAAAAAACATTTTTAACGTGACGTCTGTGTGTGTGTCTGTCTGTCTGTCTGTCTGTCTGTCTGTCTATCTATCTGTCTGTCTGTCTGTATGTCTATCTGTCTGTCTATCTGTCTGTGCAATGTATGAATCCACTCTAACTCAAAAACTAATGGACTGAATTTCACAAAATTTGATAGATAAGTTACTTGGGGGATACTCTGGAGCTGATTAGATTTTGGTATTATTCGGAAAAGAACAACCTGACTTTTTTTACGAAATGGCCCTCAAAAATCGCAAAATCTAAAAAAAGCTGCGTATGTTCAAATATATCAATTAAATGCTTGTTTTATACGTAATTTTTGACGAGAAAATAATAAGAACACCTCTATTACTCTAGAACTAACCATTCTCGAGATATTTGAGATTTTTCGCATTTAGTTATGCCACTTTTAGAAAAATCTCTAATTACCAAATAAAAACACAAATTGAATTAAAAATGCAAATTTAGTGTTATTTTGTGCAATTAAACCCAATTTAAAGAATTAATAAAGAAAAAAAATATGAATTTGAGTCTGCAGGGAAAGTCATGTGCTGCCCACATCAGATTTTTGTAATAGATGTGGAATTTACAAGCGAATGCTCTCATTTATACGACATTAACATACACCATATGACATACACCGCTCCCGAGTCATTTTACGTTTTTTAACTAAACTGGAAAAAAATAAACCTAAAAGAATTAAATAAACTCGCTATTATCAAATGAGTTAATTATTTATAAGCCCTTTAACGAGAAATAAATTAACACCATTGTGGTTGGCTTAACAAGTACCGTTCTAGAGATATTTTAAATATATACTGCTTTTCAAATATAGCGCAATATCTCTCGATATTCTTCTCAATAATCAAGCATATTATTATGAAATTTCATATTCTTATTTTGATCGGTGGCAAGGAAAAAAAAAAAACACCGATTTTCAACTGGGTTATCTGTTCTTTTTACTTTCCCTGCAATACATTGTAATGTATAAGAAAAGCATTGGAATCATGCCGAAAATCGCAACTCGAGTTTTCGACGGAGCTATGCGTTTCGAGATCTCTAGAATACGAAAAAACTATTTTTAGCGTGACGTCTGTGTGTATGTGTGTCTGTCTGTGTATCTGTGTGTCTGGCTGTCTGTGCAGATTTTGTATCCACTCTAACTAAAAAACAAAAGGACCGAACTTCATAAAATTTGCTGGGTAAGTGACTTGTGGGCGAGTCTAGTGCTGATTAGTTTTGGGTAAGATTCGGGATAAAGTAACCCGCCTTTTTTTGCGAAATGGACCGCAAAAGCTTGTGATCACTCCAGCTGAAAAACTATTGGACCGAATTTTACAAAATTCGGTAGATAAGTCACTTGTGAGACACCTTGGTGCTGAATAGATTTTGGTATGATTCGGAAAAAAATAACCTGCCTTTTATTGCAAAATGGCCCGTAAAAATTGCCAAAATCTAAAATAAAAAACTACGTATACTAAAATATATCCATTTAATGCTTGTTTTATACGTAACTTTTCACGAAAAAGATAATAAGAACAACCCCATTACACTAGGACTAGCCGTTCTCGAGACATTAAAGTTTTTTCATATTTTCTCTATGCCGCTTTTGAAAATAACTCCAGTTACCAAATAAGAACGAAAATTGAATTAAAAGTGAATTAAATTTAATTAAAATAAAGATTTTCTCTTTATTTTAATTAAATTTAATAAGTCTGCAGGGAAAGTCATGTGCTGCCCACATCAGATTTAAACTTTCCCTGCAATACATGGCAATGTATAGGGGAAGGTAATGGAATCATACCGAAAATCACAACTCGAGTTTTCGACGGATCTACACGTTTCGAGACCTCTAAAACACGAAAGAAACATTTTTAGCGTGACGTCTGTGTGTGTGTGTCTGCCTATCTGTGCAATGTATATATCCACTCTAACTCAAAAACTAATGGACCGAATTTCATAAAATTCGGTCCATTAGTCACTTGGGTGTGACCCTGGTGCTGATTAGTTTTTATATGATTCGGGATAAAGAATCCGTCTTTCTGTACTAAATGGCCTGCAAAAATTGCCTGTATCCATTCTAGCTGAAAAACTAATGGACCGAATTTCACAAAAGTCGCTTGTTTGTCACCCTGGTGCTGATTAGATTTTGGCATGATTCGGAAAAAATAACCTACGTTTTTAACGAAATGACCCGAAAATATTGTATATATCCACTCTTCAACTAATCGACTAAATTTAATAAAATTTGGTAAGTAAGTTACTTGCGTGTGACCCTGGTGCTGATTAGATTGTGGTACAATTCGGGATAAAACAACTCGCCTTATTCTGCAAAATGGCCCCTAAACATCTCATGTATCCATTCTAGCTTAAATACTAATTGACCAAATTTAACAAAATTTGGTAGATAAGTTTCTTGTGTGACACTCTGGTGCTGATTAGATTTTGGTACGATTCGGAAAAGAACAACCTACCTTTTCTTACGAAATGGCCCGTAAAAAATCGCCAAAATCTAAAAAATAGACTACGTATATTCAAATGAATAAATTACATTCTTGTTTTATACGTAATTTTTGACGAGAAAAAGAATGAGTACAACTCTATTACTCTAGGACTAACAGTTGTCGAGATATTTGAGATTTTTTGTACTTTTGTTATGCCGCATTTGGAAAAATGTCCAATTACCAAGTAAAAGCAGAAATTGAATTCAATATGCAAATTTAGTGTTATTTTGTGCAATTTAATGAATTATTAAAGAGATAAAGAAAACATGAATTTGAGTCTGCAGGGAAAGTCATTGCTGCCCACATCAGATTTTTACTTTCCCTGGAATACATGGTAATATATAGGGAAAGTATTGGAATCATGCCGAAAATCACAACTCGACTTTTCGACGGATCTACACGTTTTGAAGGCTCTAGAATACGAAAAACTATTTTTAGCGTGGCGTCTGTGTGTCTGTCTGTGCAATATATGCATCCACAAAAACTCAAAAACTAATGGACCGAATTTCATAAAATTTGGTAGGTTAGTAACTTGGCTGTGACCCTGATACTGATTAGTTTTTGCTACGATTCGGAAAAATAGAACACGCCTTTTTTTGCGAAATGGCCCGTAAGAATTTCACGTATCCACTCTAGCTAAAATACTAATTGACCAAATTTCACAAAATTTGGTAGATAACTTACTTGTGGGATTCTCTGGTGTTGAGGTGTTGATTAGATTTTAGTACAATTCGGAAAACAACAACCTGCCATTTTTTACGATATGGCCCGCAAAAATCTAAAAGAAAATAGACTCCGTATGCTCAAATGTATCAATTAAATTCCTGTTTTATGCGCAATTTTTGAAGATCAAAAGAATATAACCAACTTCATTACTTCAGGACTAACCACTCTCAAGATATTTGAGATTTCTTGAATTTTTATTATGCTGCTTTCGGAAAGATATCTAATAACCAAATAAAAACAAAAATTGAATCAAAAATGCGCATTTAGTGTCATTGTATGGAATTAAACTCAATCTAATGAATTATTAAAGAAATAAAGAAAAAAATAATTTGAGTCTACAAGGAAAGTCATATATATGCGAACGTCCATCTTGCTACTCAAGTCTTCGGATGAGTCGGTCGTTCTGGGCTTTCGACGGAAAGTCATATGCTGCCCACGACAGATTTTTTTTAATCTTTTGTCATGTTTTGAACACATCACAAAGCTGGCAGTATGTGCTCAAAACACATGCTTTCAACACATGAGATTGCCAGTGAATTGATTCAGCCGTATTATAGAGAAACGAGATTTGTGCATCTAAATAATTTGATAACCACAAATCTACGTTAGCGAGAAAGAACAAAACGCAAGTATCTGTGTACTGGAAGTGTCAAGTAACTAAATAGATTACAGTGGTTAATGAGTTAGTTTTATTCCAGAGCGTTTTTCTCATTACCCTCCTGTATTCGTTTCCTTTTGGTTCCGCTAGCTTATCCAACTTCCAGTTTCAGCCAATAAAGTCTTTAGTCTATCCATTCCATCAGATTAAAACAAATACCTAGGAGAAGAAAAGGAAATACCGTTGCATAAAGTCCTTTAATGTGTAAATAATAAGTCTTTGAAATATCGTAATTAAATTGATAATAGTGATATTTCCCCCTGCTACATTCTACTTCTAGAAACTAACCTTATAATGATAATTAAAGTTATCTGATACTGATGTATAATATAATCGGAAATAAAAGTAATTTGCCTGTAACAGGATTGGTTAAAAACACTGGTAATTTAAATTTCCTCCTTATGCTGACCAATGAAGTATTTTTATTCCAGATTAATCTTAATTACATGAAATCATTTTAGAAATGTAATGAAAAATAGAAGTAAAGGCATTAGTAGTCATTTAATAAAACCCTAAAATTATTTTATTAAAAAACTAATCACATAAGTCGACAGCAGCACAATTGACGGAAAAATCACAATGAAGACATAAATCGATCTGAATAAGAGAACTTTGCTCTTATAGCAGATATCAGTATCCATTTAATGGTTTCTCCAGCACGCTCCAGTACGTAATAATTGACACCCATATAATTATATTTACTCCCTAATGGCGAAATCAGCCCACAGATGTTGATATCTGCAATTGTAGAGTTTCCTCGCTTCGTGGACACTCCTATAGGTGATTTCTGTGGCGACGCTCTCAATATGTAATGGTTCTTTTTCTTTCGGATTCCCCAAAAAATGAAATTTTCTCGTGAATATTAAGTCATCGGATGTCATACTTAGTTACAGAGAAGTCCAGCTCTTTACCAATTGAGATATTCGGATTGACAATTGAACCTCACATTTTACATATTGCCCTCTGTGATGCCAGCATGATTCCCAGCTTTGGGAGCATTCCTATAAGTGATTTCTTTTGTCATGCTCTCAATGTGTAATGGCACCCTACCTCTCTGGGACATCCAAACAGTTGTCAATCTGGTAAACATTAAGTCATCGGACGACATAATGAGGTACATTGAAGGCTGACACTCTAGTAGTCGGCCTCACAATGAAATCATATATTTTGCTTATTCCCCTCTGAGATGTTAGCGGGATTTTCAGCTTTGTGATTATTTTTATAGATGACTTCTGTGGTGATGCTTTCAATATGTAATGGTACCTTATTTCTTTTGGCTTTTCCAAAATGTTTTTATCTCGTAAACAATAAATCATCGGCAGTGGTACTCAGGTACAGAGAAGGCTAGCACTCTACCAATTCAGATATTCGGGCTCATAATGAAATTTCATATTTGACCTATTCCACTCAGTAATGTCAGATTAATTCTCGTCTGTGTGAATATTTCTATAGATGATTTTTATGGTGATGCTCTCGATAAGCAATTTTACCTTTCCTATTTTAACCTGTTAAAAAGCTATGATAATGTTTCTTTATCAAATATGTATAGTGTAATCTTAATTAATATATCACTAACAATACTGGCGATAAAATCATAATATAACTCATGGTAAATTGCAAGGTTTTTTCCTTGATAAAGAAAATTACGATCAAGCATACGGTTCACTTAAATTAAGGTTACGCTTTACAATGTTTTTGATTAAATCTATTTTTCTGTATGATCATAGGTAAGTACAGACAGACAGATAGAACAATAATTTTGTGTGAACAGAAAAGTTAAATTTGAAGGTTGAAACCCAATTTTGGTTTGCTCAATTTATTGAGCACCTTGTGAGTAATAGCTTGATTCAAACCTCTAGAAATGGCTAATAACTTAATATGGTATAAGATGATAATGAAGTATGTGAAATTTAGAACACGTGTTTTGTCTCCACAAGCAGTTGATACTTCAAATGAATTGCCTTATGCTGTATTTTAATTTTCAGATTATTTAAATCAGCAGTCTGAGTGAAATGTTTATATTATACGTAATACAGGTGATAGGAAAGCAAAAAAATACATATCAAAAGAGAACGACAAAAATACATTCAAGTACCTCCTTCTAAAACCATTAAACGGAGTGCTGAAAACTTTAACCAGGAGAGAATAACAGTCTCTTTATTTTATCTTCCAAGAAAAAACGAAAGAGAGTTTAAGGGTTTCGTTCGTACTTCGCTCAAAAGTTTTATCTCTCAAAAATCGCGGAACTCTGAAAACATTGATTTTCAATATGAGAGATAAATGGAAAGACGTACTCATGTTTGTGATTTCTTTGAATCAAATGATATAACTAATTTTTTCAACTGAAATATAAACACGGTAGAGTAGAATTACCATTTTCTTTGGTAAAATTATAAAATATTTGACTACAAATTTGTCTAAATGCCGACAGCTTGCCAACTGTAAACTGCAATGGAATCTGAGAAATTCAAGTAATATTATTAAAACACATTCTTCAAAATAAAAATTTACTCAAACAGAAATCTATATCATTCTGAAATTATTTCATTAGTAACAGCAATGCTAATATCCATCAACAGAAATCTTCTAAATCAACTATTTATGATATTGCTAAGCATTGCAATTTCAGAACAAATAATTAACTTTAAAAGTTTCCATTGCTTTAACTCATTTAATGGTGATAAGACTACCAGACTTATGATAAATATTTAAAATTCGATATAGGCTCTGGATTGCTTTTATTGCTGTTCTCCATCTATATAAATAGGATATACTGTCGAATTATACAAGTTGTTCTACAAAAAGTGAACAGCTGTAAGATTTTTTTTAACCGTTGTTGGCCCATAGTTTCAATTGCAAAAATGCTTTAAGCAAGAAATTTATGAGATAGTGATGTAAATGCTATATCACATTTTTGTTAAAAGTTAAAAAAATTAACTTTTAATACAGCCCCTCTATATCTAATTACAAAAATGTTACCCATACCAATTTAGCATAACTGAAAAAAAAATTGTCTGTAATACGATCCAATTCGACTTTGTTATAAGTAATTAAAATTTTCATGGGAAAATAAGGGGCATTCACAAATCAACTTCGGTTGCAAATAGTTACTAAAATTTTACCACTTCTTTACATTTAGTTTATGCAGATAAAGCTATTCTGTCATTTTTATGTCGATTCACAGTATTCAAATAACTCTGCTACCTAAAGTTTGAATAATGGTGCTATTCAGTAATGCCCAAGTCTGTGATATGATTTAGATTTACGGCGAATGCAACCTAGTGATACAGTGAGGACATACTACCATCGTTTCCGTAAAGCCGGCATACTTCTAGAGTTTTTATTCTGCGGCTGGTATGTCTATTGCAATCAACAGGTTTATTTCATCGTCGATATGGCCCAGAAAGACAACGAGTACTAACGGAAAATGATGAAATAGATATTTGAGCCTAGTTCTCGCTCTATCCATATGCGAGTGTCTGGGCCGTAAGTACTGAAAAAAATATTTCTCGGTCTACTCTATCCTGCCAATTATTGTACCGCAAGAAAAGTTCTTATTGATTCGCTTATAAGGGCTCTCACTCTGCTAGAAAAATGCAGAGACAAAAAAATATTAGAAACTTATTCAGTTAGAAACTTATGAGTCTAGCGTGGTGTGGTAGAAACTTATTGGGTCTACTACTGAAAATGGTGGTTTGGAATTATAATAGCTGATTTCGAAACTTTAAAGACAAGCCTGTTTTTACACAGATTTTATTTCAAGAAAACATTTGACAGACAAGCCGGTATGGGTTTCGTCCAGAAAAGAGCACCAGGCGCGAAGCGCCTTTAATCTCCAATCTCTAGGTGTGGTTCTTATCTTCATACTGTGACATTATTTAATTTGCCCATAGTTGGAGGTTCGAGGTTTTTGATTTACTGTTTTTATTATTTGACTTAGCTCCTAGTGTGGCAGTTTGTTGCACATTTAGAGTTTGAGTAATTTTGGGGAGTTGATGCAGTTCTAAGGATTTCCTATCAATTTGGCAGTTTAAGGTTTAAGAACATTTTTTAGAAAACATTGATCGAGTTTTAATTTAATATCAACTATTTAAGTTGGGACTTACCTAATTCCGATTTTCAATATTAAGTACCGTGCGGGGTCTCTTACGTGATTTGGCTTTGCGATGATCATAGTCATGCAGATTGAATAGTAGTTCATTTGAAACAGATGGCAGATTTTTATAGAATTTAAGCGCTAGCTTTTTAATTTGGGCTCTAACAGTTTTTATTTTGAAGTCTTTCCTAATTACCGAGTTTCTTAAGTATCTAGGAGCTTTCCTTATAATCCTTAGGGTTTTGTTTTGTTTTGTCTCTAGTAAGTCTATAGTAGTTTTACAGGCATATCCCCATACGGGTGCTGCATACAGCATTCCCGGGCGGATGACCGATTTATAAATTAGGAGTTTATTTTGATAACTTAGATTTCCGTTTCCTATCATTGGGTATAAGGCTCCTGTGGCCATATACGCTTTTTTGATTAAGTTCGTTACGTGCTGTTTCCAGGTTAGGTGGGAATCTATCGTTACACCTAGGTATTTAGTAGATTTTTCCGCTTTTAGGGCATGGTTGTTTATGTACAGAGGCGGCGGAGGTTTACGTTTTCTAGAGAAATAAATCCAATGACATTTATTGGGGTTTAATTTTATTCGCCATTTTTCCAGCCATGTTTGGAGTATGTCTAAGTGTTGTTGTAGCTGTCTGTGCATTACTGAGACGTAAGGATGTTTTGCAAGTATCGCACTGTCGTCTGCATAGAGTGCCAGCTCCGTGTCTAGGGTCCTGGGGATGTCATTTAGATATATGTTAAAGAGTGTCGGGCCCAGGATGGATCCTTGCGGTACACTACTTTTAATGAGCTTGGGTGTAGACAAGTTATCTTTTACTCTAACTTGGAAGTGTCTGTTATTTAGGTATGAGATTAAAAGTTTGACAAGGGCGTCAGGGACTTTTAGAGTGATCAATTTGTATGCTAATCCACAGTGCCACACTTTATCAAATGCTTTTTGTATGTCAAGAAAAATCGCAGCTGTGGGTGTCTTACTATTAAGTCCAGAAGATATGTACTCTACCACTCTCAGCAATTGATGAGTGGTGGAGTGTTTTGGCCGAAATCCAAACTGCTCCGGAATGATAATATCATTCTCACTAAGGTGCGTGTTCAGTCTATTAAGAATTATTTTCTCAGTAATTTTACTAAGTGTCGGTAGTAAGCTGATTGGTCTGTAGTTGGCTGGAATTGTGGCATCCTCACCAGGCTTATGGATCGCTATAATTATCGCTTCCTTCCATTCTTTGGGGAAATAATTTAGTTTTAGTATTTTGTTTATTAGGGTGGTCAAGTAAAATATTATATTTAAGGGTAGATTTTTGACCGCAATATTCCTGATTTTGTCGTGCCCTGGGCTTTTACGGTTTTTAAGGTTTTCGATGATATCAATTATCTCTTGCGGGGTGGCTGGGTTAATCTCAGCCGTGACCGGGGAGTTCCTGAAGTTGTTTAGAGTTTGCCTAACCATTCTTAGGGTGTCCTGACACATTAGATCGTGGTTTGGTTCAAATTGCTTTTCGTAATGCCTAGCAAGCGCCTCTGCTTTTTCTTCGTCTGAGTACGCGATTTTAACGCCATCTATTAGTGGCGGGAGTTTAATTTGAGGTTTTCTGAGTCTTTTAGCGAATTGCCAGAGCGATACGTCTTCTGGGCTGAGGGATTCAATTAACTCTTTATACTGTTGCTGCTTTTCTGCGACAATTTTATCCCTGACTTTCCACTTGAGTCTGTTAAGCTCCCTTTTGAGGGTAGGGTCTCTATTAGCCTGCCATGTCTTACGCATTCTGTTCCTTTGCCTAACTAATTGTTTGACTGACTTGCTTAGTGTGACCAATGGAAGGGAGTCCCTAGTCCGAAGACTTTAACCTCCGGTATAATGCCTATATTTGATATTCATGACATAAGTTGAGCAGATAATTGTTTGACATGGTGGGAAAGTGTGGGCATTTTTGGTGACTCACGATGTGTTGTGGCAGAGGCAATAGCTCTCTTGATTTATGTTGTGAGTGTGTGTGTGGCAGAGTCAATATCCGCAAGCAATATAACAATAATCTAGTTATTATAAATGGTTCTTATAAATAAGTGGTTGTTATAAATGGACTTATTAT
Organism: Amaurobius ferox; assembly: GCA_951213105.1. Classification (NCBI taxonomy): domain Eukaryota; kingdom Metazoa; phylum Arthropoda; class Arachnida; order Araneae; family Amaurobiidae; genus Amaurobius; species Amaurobius ferox. The sequence goes on from OX578134.1 coordinate 57,984,629, forward strand.
TAAAGAGTTCTTTAAATTTCATTCAATGGGACTTACAGTGAATTCTCGAAAACCAACTTAGAGCTTTATCAATACTCCTACTTGTAACAACAAAAAAAAATAAATAAAAGGCCACGACACCCTAGTAACACCTGTTACATTTTATAATATGCGATATATAGTAAAATACCCAATTTGTTTAAAAGTTCAAATTTTTTTTTCAATTTATATTGCATTCAAATAAGTTCCAGAAAATTCTCAAAAATTTATCCGCAGTCTAATAAAATCCCTAACATATACATAGTTGAATTAATGTCACAGTTTGACGATAAGAACCTTATATTGAAACTGGAGATTAAAAGCGCTTCGCGCCTGGAGCTCTGTCCTGAACGACATTCAGCGTCATATACACAGTTTCATATATCACTCTTCAGAAAAACTACAGAATGTTATAGTCTTTATTTCCCGGATGTTCCTTTTCCAAATCTTTTCACCTAACATGCCGTTACTAAGGGACTGCATCTTCTATTAAATGTTTATTGAACGGCTGTCACTTGTATAATACTGGTAGATATTTTTTTTCTTCTCCATATCATTTGCTTACAAAGTTTCGTCGAAACATAAAAATGAATAATTTTTTTTAACTATATTTAGAAACACACAGGGAAGGGTGAGATTTATTAAAATAATTATTTATAACAATTCCTGATTTTAATATACGCTGCTGGACAATTGCTAAGGAAGGATCACAAATTGCAATGTAGCACAACATTAAGCGGGGGTGGAGGCCCAGCAGGATAAAATATTGTTGCCACACTGATAGGACATTAGAATAAAGATTATTTATTGTTCTGGAAAATACAGAAGGTTTTGAAACATCTGAAAGGAGATAAGTGTTCATTTGATGCTGAGTACGGAGAAATGGAAAAATGCATATGAACGACAGCAGGCACCTTTAAGAAAGGTGTCAGTACTGGATATGTAAAGGGTGGAGAGCGATGCAACATTCCACACGTCATGTTATGCTTTGCACAACATTATCCAGCAGCTGTTGAGGCAAGTTAACCCACTCCTCTGTCAGGGCACGGATGAGGGTGTTCTTGTTTGTTGGAGGATATTTTCGACCAGCAAGTCGCCTCCCCAAAGCATCCCAAACATTGTCAATGGGATTTAGAACTGGAGAATGTGCTGGCCATACGAGGCATTGAATACCCTCGCTGACTAAGACAATCTTGAACAGCGAGTGTTCGATGTCGGTGCGTTGTTGTCCATGAAAACAAATTTATCACCGACAGCACCACGGAAAAGGCGAACATGAGGCAGTAGAACTTCATCAATGTACCGTTGGCCGGTCATAGTCTCAGTTGTAACCACATGTAGGGGCGTGCGGCTATTGATCACGATGCCAGCCCCATTAGCGTTTCCATGACGTCACATGACGTGTTTCTAGGGTTTCCAGAAATTCGCCACCCAAAAAGATTTCGGGATTTGACGATTTATCGCCTATTTGGCGACATTTAGCGACTTCTCGACCCTTCCAGATACATCTCCAAATAACTGCTATTCTACGTGATAGGAGATACTTCCAGAAATTTCTATAGAGGGACTTTTAAAAGACTCATCATTCCATTGGAGTTCAGTTGACGAATTGATAAGATACGAGCTACAGTGAACTGTGACTTTTGTCAATAGTAGCTGTTGTTTTAGGAAATTATTTTCGTCAGCATTTTGAGAATGATATCGCTTGTTGTGTGTAATTAGTAGATCATTTAAGTGCTGTTTCTTCGCAAATTGTTCCTGCTTACTTTGTGCTGAAGAATGAACGTGCTTAGTTATTCAGAAATTAGGGATCATTCTTGTATCCTACGTACAAACCCACGATTTCAGATGACACTAACCTATCCTCTGGAACGTCATTTAGAATTCTATAAGAATTTGCCCATAATTATGAATTATAAGTTACTTTATACTCTATATTCCGTTATACTGCTAGTTTTTACAAATTGTAAAAATATCACAAAATATATACAGCATTATCCGATAAAGGAATGCTTTGAAAATATTTTGACCTTTAATAATTGAAATTCATTATGTAGGAATTATCCCGAGCATTTTTCGAGATATTGGTAATTTTATTTTTCCGCATACAGAGCTAAATGTCGAACAAATTGAGAGAATTCGATGATGTAGTCCAAAAATGTAAGAGCTCTGCGGAGCAACGCCTGAAAAATAAAATCGACAAATGAAGGAACCCGAATCCTTCCAAAGGACTTAATTTAAACGATCTAATCCGCATTAGATCACTTATCTAAGATTTGAAATGGACGCTGTAAGTGAATAAACAGTTGTTTTATATGTATAGAGTTTTCCTTACGTTTAAAATTTTCTGGTAATTGTATATTTATTTAATAAACTCTCGTATCCAGAGTATCTATTTTATATTTATTAACACTTTACAACATACTTGAAAAGTGTTTGTTGTTGTTGAGACCCAGACCGTCCGACCTACCAGAAAGGTGTAAGGTAACTGATTGGACGGCCGGGAAGTGCCACCCAATTTGGACCGGAACCCAGTGGGGGAGGCATCCACAGGGACCGTACCCTCCTTCCCCTACCACCAACCTCTCGGAAGGACTTACGGACCCACATGTTTAACGTGATCGTACTCCGCGTGAACACGGCGGCAGTTTTTTGGCAGTGGCTGGAATCGAACCCGGGCCTACCGAGTGCAACTCCAGCGCGCTAACCAATGGGCTACCGCGCCCTTGAAAAGTGTTTGTGACTTTGTTCATTCTGTCTGTCTGTCCGTTTGCCCAATAACTGCCGTAAAAATGACTTTATCGAAATGAAATTTTAGTATGTTGTTCAGACGGTCTGTGGGACATATGGGAACATAAATTTTCCATGCAGAGCATATTTTTTTGCGACTTCAAGTATTCCCATTGGGTTCTTCTGTTAACCTAACTAACTGGGAAATTCGTTCGAGTTTTGTTATAAAATTAAGTCTAATCAAAATTTCAATTGCATTCAATTCCCGAATATATATCCCGAATATATAAGTCTCAGTCAAAATAAGTCAATACAAATACTTATTATTTCTTTTAAATATATAATTACGTTCTCACTCTTTAAATATTATTCACTGATTGATTTAACATAATTGGAAATTCAAGTTATGTTTCAAAACTGCTTTGTATTCAGAATGCAAACGAATTACAAAGAAATTGAGGAAGGAACTTATTTAATGGAATTTTATTGTGAATAAATGTTTCTCAAACTATTTAGAATGCGCGAGAATAACTGCAGTAAATTCAATAAAGTCGTTCTGAAGTTCGAATGAATTCAATTTCATCTTTTGAAGAGATTAGATTATGAATAGCAGAAATGCAATTTGAAATTATTTTGTTTCTTTAATAGAGAGAAAACTCTGATAATGATTGCGATCTCGTGAGTGAAACATGTCAGGAAAGATAATTTCGTTACTATTCTGGTTCGAAGCTCGAATGTATTCAATTCTTAAGAATAAAATAGTTTTGTGAATTACAAACTTTGAAATAGAAATTGTGTTTAATGACGTACTTGAATGAATTATCAGTTCTTCAATCTGATGTGTGTAATACGATACCTGATTTTAGGCAGCCCACCAATGAACTCCTAAGAAAAATTATCTTTAGTATAATATACTTTTACAATGTAATGAATATATTTTAATTTTAGAGAAATACATCTTTCTGTTTTACTAAAGCCAATTTTACATGCTATTTTTTTAAAGAATCTGTGTAATAGAAATACTTTTATTTATTTAAAATAATACAAGCTACAAGACAAAGTTCCAGTAACATCGTGCAAGATAAAATAAATAGAAAATATACAGATTAAAATATAATAAAATACATTAAAAGGCAAAGTATTGATATTGACAACACATAAGTTTTAAAAGCACCTGAATATGAATAAATACATCAAAATATAAAATATTTACAACAAATGATTTTCTAAAGCAATTTCTGATGAATAAAAAACATCAAGATTATAGGGGAAGCTGTTGAAAAGTTCACAGAAATTACTAATTGCGGAATAACAACCAATATTTTTACCAAAATTCCTATCAGCCAAATAAACTCATGCTCTTGGTAAAATACTAGGGAACATGAAACACAAGTAAAATCTCCAAAATACTGAATAATTGAAATTCCTCAAATCCCCAGGTTTCCCCCAAAGTCATATAAGGTAAGTGTACCAGTAGTGGGCCATGTACCAATAGTGGGCCACCAGTTTTCAAAGTGGAAAAAGAGGTTTTAAGGTCATACTTGTAAGGTAACAGAACAACTGCTGATTGGTTGAAACCCTTATCAGTTATCTGACAAAGGTACAATCTCAGCAACCTGCTAGTCTTTGAGGTAGAAGGATACTTTTCCGAAGTGATCACACAAAGTGATATTTCTAGCTCATTCTTATTGCTTTGCTCAAGAGGCAAGTATTCATTTAATTTTTTAAAGCATATTTAATTTGGTTTTAAAATGTCATTTTTCTTTCTCATTGTATACTTAATATTTTGTAAATTATGCTTAAAAGACATAAAATGAACAGACTATTAATTTTGAGGAGAGGCCCTCTTTAGGGTCATTACTTTTTAAATTGTTCCAGTAGTGGACCTAGGAATTAGTAGTGGGTAGAAAGTGATTGTTACAACTGAACTAAAATCCAAGAAAGTGGTAGTATAACCGATAAAGAAGAGAGAAATGTTTTTTTTTTTAATTTTTGAAGAAAAAATTGGAAAAGTGAAGTTGGAAACATTCTTAGAAAATAAAGGAGAATGGAAAGACCCTGTGGAGTAAAAAGACTTTTACTATTTATGGTTGGCGACAAAGGAAACTTCGAACGTGGAACCATTTTTTCAGGATGCACCAGTCAACTATGTTGAGGCGACGCACACTGGTGCCGCGGCAGAAAAAACCCCGACACCCGAAAATAATATTTTTCGATAACAACTACTATTTTTTGATAGGCAATGAACCGATGTATCTTGCCATGTAAATAAATGTACTTTATTCAGTATAACTAGAAGGAAAAACTGATCTTAAACAAGACTTCCACATTTCAATTGAAATCTTGTTTTTTCTAACTAAAATTTCAATATTTTTTCCAAAATTTTTGTGGATATTTATAATTATATGTCTCTCGTATTTTCAATATATGTAACCTCAGCTTATTTCTGACATAAATACATTTCGTAAAAACATAGCCAAAATCATACTATAAAGCGTGAAATATAGATATATAATTTTTTTTGTGTTCCTTCATTTCTTTGAGTCTATAAAAAAAGTTACACATTCCTACATCCTCTGGATGAGTTATTTCGAAAGCAGATACTATTATGCAACTGTTCTGTGAAAATCAGCTGCAACTTTTTGCAACCTTCGCTGTTTCGGCATATTTCATACTTTTTCTGAAGGTCCTACTCAGCCCTGCATAAGTAGCGTTCGTATATATACGAATTCGTATACCAATTGATCCAGTGACATGATTTTCATGAGAAATATTTTATTACTACTTTTAAAACATCAAAGACATATTTTACAACTTTTAAACTCATCCCATAACAAGACATATCGCATTGACGCAACATTTCTTGAACTAAACTAAAACAGTTTCAAAAAGTGAAAACAAAGCTTAATAATTTAATAGCACTTTATTATTATCGATATATATATATATATATATTTATATATATATATATATATATATATATATATATATATATTTATATATATATATATATATATATATATATATATATATATATATATATATATATATAACTGTGAACTATATATATAACAGTGAACTACATCAAACACTACTATAATGCACTACACAACAATGTTATAAACACCTATTACAAAGATTTTGGCAACATCACTATTCCATACATTTTATTGGCAAAGTATGTATTTCAGCATCTCTATACGTGCAGATGAATCGGAAACTTTTAAGATGATGTGAAGTTAGCACCTTTACTGTCATCGGGAATTGTTTTTCCCTCCCTTTAATCCACATTCCTCTTTCCATTTTTATCCTTTTAAACTTAAACGTGGTCTTTGCATCCATTCCTGGATTACGCCTTTTGTTTGGACGTTTCATGGAGATTAGGCCTCAGGAAGGTATCGGCTCCGGGAGTGTTTCCTAGGAGTAATTAGCTGGCTATAACCGGGAACAAGGGGTCACAATCCCCCTTGGCCTATTAGTATCTTACCTGTTGGCACTTTCCCATTTTATACTTTTGACTTTCTTATATATATATATATATATATATATATATATATATATATATATATATATATATATATATATATATATATATATATATATACATATATATATATATACATATATATATATATATATATATATATATATATATATATTTATATATATATATATATATACATATATAAATAAAAATTGAAGGATTTTAATCGAAAATTATGCATAAACTACTGTATGTACAAAAAAACCCATCTCTAGCATATCTGTTACAAATGAGTAACTATAGGCCAAGACTAAGGATAAGGATAGAAGGTAACATATCACTTCAATGGAAAGGGGGATGAGAAGAATAATAGGATTCAAAAATCGCAATTAAAAGTATATAAAAGTAAATAAAAATAAAACTCGGCAATATGAGAATAAGCAATAATAAACAGCTCAGGATAAGAGATTAAGAATAGAGAACAAGCAATTGAAACTACACAAAAAATGGCGGTTAGTTCGAAATTGCATTCTCATCAGGACAGCCATACAATTCGAATTAAAACCGATATAATAGCCAGTTTCTGACAATGGCGATAGTATTTAAATATAAACACCATTGGAACTGTCTACTGGAAGGAGAAGATAAATCAATTGAATTATACAAATCTGAAAAACAATACCTCCTCGAACAGAAATGGGAAATCACAAGCATAGCACCACGTGTAAGATAAACTAGTGACTGAGCATTTCACCTCACTTCGTCAATGCGAGTGGGCACCGGAATGATTACATTTGAACGATACATAATATGTATGGAGACTTTCAAAAATAGTAATCAGTATAGGACTCAGGACAAGTGGGAAAGAGTCATTCGAAAATAGTAAACAGTATTAGACTCAGGCCAAGTGGTAAGTGAGGTGATAAGAAAGGGTGAATTTTCAAAAATGAGTTAACCAATCAAAGATAAATAATGCATGTGTAAAATTATTACGTGGTATATTTGAAATTATTAATAATATTATTTACAGATACTTCCGGATATTGGTAATTTTGACAAATGCGTTTAAGTTTATTGATGTGGAGAAAGTGAAACTGGGGATCAGAAAGTCGATGTATTCGAAATAGCTGGTTTAAAATGATGTTTCTAAACAATTGAATAGAATTACAAGATTGATATGATAGCAGCTTTATGATAGCGAAGTTGTAACAATCTTTTTTATCATATAGATTGGTGATTACATGATTATTGAGGGTATCTAATTTTAGGTCTAAAAAATTAACAGTTTGACTAACGCAAGGCTCATTAGGAATTAATTCTAGGTTAGACGGGTAAAAATCAATATTAATGGGATAGGAATCATCAATGATAATGCAAATTAAGTCGTCAACATATCTATATATAATATATCAATTAGAGTTAAAATGACATTCATAATAATAAAGATATAAGTTAGCGAGTATACTACTACTACAGCCACCTTGTGGTACACCAGATGTTTGTAAATAAATGTTATCACCTTGGATAATATAATTGTTGTATATGGAAGGAGAAGATAAATCAATTGAATTATACAAATCTGAAAAACAATACCTTCTCGAACAGAAATGGGAAATCACAAGCATAGCACCACGTGTAAGATAAACTAGTGACTGAGCATTTCACCTCACTTCGTCAATGCGAGTGGGCACCGGAATGATTACATTTGAACGATACATAATATGTAGAGACTTTCAAAAATAGTAATCAGTATAGGACTCAGGACAAGTGGAAAAGAGTCATTCGAAAATAGTAAACAGTATTAGACTCAGGCCAAGTGGTAAGTGAGGTGATAAGAAAGGGTGAATTTTCAATAATGAGTTAACCAATCAAAGATAAATAATGCATGTGTAAAATTATTACGTGGTATATTTGAAATTATTAATAATATTATTTACAAATACTTCCGGATATTGGTAATTTTGACAAATGCGTTTAAGATTATTGATGTGGAGAAAGTGAAACTGAGGATCAGAAAGTCGATGTATTCGAAATAGCTGGTTTAAAATGATGTTTCTAAACAATTGAATAGAATTACAAGATTGATATGATAGCAGCTTTATGATAGTGAAGTTGTAACAATCTTTTTTATCATATAGATTGGTGATTACATGATTATTGAGGGTATCTAATTTTAGGTCTAAAAAATTAACAGTTTGACTAACGCAAGGCTCATTAGGAATTAATTCTAGGTTAGACGGGTAAAAATCAATATTAATGGGATAGGAATCATCAATGATAATACAAATTAAGTCGTCAACATATCTATATATAATATATGAATTAGAGTTAAAATGACATTCATAATAATAAAGATATAAGTTAGCGAGTATACTACTACTACAGCCACCTTGTGGTACACCAGATGTTTGTAAATAAATGTTATCACCTTGGATAATATAATTGTTGTATATGGAAGGAGAAGATAAATCAATTGAATTATACAAATCTGAAAAACAATACCTCCTCGAACAGAAATGGGAAATCACAAGCATAGCACCACGTGTAAGATAAACTAGTGACTGAGCATTTCACCTCACTTCGTCAATGCGAGTGGGCACCGGAATGATTACATTTGAACGATACATAATATGTATGGAGACTTTCAAAAATAGTAATCAGTATAGGACTCAGGACAAGTGGAAAAGAGTCATTCGAAAATAGTAAACAGTATTAGACTCAGGCCAAGTGGTAAGTGAGGTGATAAGACAGGGTGAATTTTCAAAAATGAGTTAACCAATCAAAGATAAATAATGCATGTGTAAAATTATTACGTGGTATATTTGAAATTATTAATAATATTATTTACAAATACTTCCGGATATTGGTAATTTTGACAAATGCGTTTAAGTTTATTGATGTGGAGAAAGTGAAACTGAGGATCAGAAAGTCGATGTATTCGAAATAGCTGGTTTAAAATGATGTTTCTAAACAATTGAATAGAATTACAAGATTGATATGATAGCAGCTTTATGATAGTGAAGTTGTACCAATCTTTTTTATCATATAGATTGGTGATTACATGATTATTGAGGGTATCTAATTTTAGGTCTAAAAAATTAACAGTTTGACTAACGCAAGGCTCATTAGGAATTAATTCTAGGTTAGACGGGTAAAAATCAATATTAATGGGATAGGAATCATCAATGATAATACAAATTAAGTCGTCAACATATCTATATATAATATATGAATTAGAGTTAAAATGACATTCATAATAATACAGATATAAGTTAGCGAGTATACTACTACTACAGCCACCTTGTGGTACACCAGATGTTTGTAAATAAATGTTATCACCTTGGATAATATAATTGTTGTATATAACACAAAGTGCAAGAGCATAGGAAAATTTTTGACATTAAAAGCAACATGATTGGATACATATATATATATATATATATATATATATATATATATATATATATATATATATATATATATATTTATATATATATATGTATATATATATATATATATATATACATATATATATATACACATATAAATATAAATTAGTAAATCAAAAGTTAGAATATATGTAGTAACACATAATACACTATTCCAAAATTTTCTACAAAATACAAAGAAATAAAAGAAATTAAGACATAAAGAGGAAATAATAAAGCGTAATGCAGGTCATAAAGACAAATACAATCAACAAATTTCAAAAATGAGGAATGCAAATAAGAAAACAAAAAAATCAAGCAAAAAAGATTGCACATGGAAGAGATTTAGGCTTACGATAAGTTCATTTCGAAAAAATTCTCTTCGGGTCCATATATCCCTTCGAAATGAACACAAAAATTCTTGTTTCTGAAACACAAGATAGATTTTATCTATAAACTTGTGTTATATGGACGACAAGCATATAGATTGGAACAACATTAAAGAAACATTCTATATATACATATATATATACATATACATATATATATATATATATATATATATATATATATATATATATATATATATATATATATATATATATATATATATATATATATATATATATATATATATATATGTGTATAAATATATAATTCTTGTCTTGCTGTAGATATCCTCATTTATTTTTAATTCCATTAACTTTTTTAAACACAGCTATTTTTATGATCTAAGGTGTTAGTGATTTAATGGTCCACTAGGACTTTAAACCGATTTCTGAAGAACGTGATTTTGACGCATGTTGCGCAACACGAAACACAACTTTGGTTCATTTATATCTATTTACGAAATTTAAAGTGATTATTAAAGCTAATAAATGTAGCAATGTAATACACTAGAATCTAACACCTACATTAAAATTTGTATTTTCTATGATGTATTGTTCAACAATTGTGCCAAAATACGGGCATATTTCCGTACATTTTCTAGTTATTTTTTTATTTTTTTAACTAAACGCTAATTAATATACTAATTAAAGAATGACAGTAAGCCGAAACAAAATTCAACCAGAAACTATGTCGTGGGATGTTAGTGCATTTATAAAAAAAGTTTTATAATTTTATCTTCAAAATTAAAAAAAACGGTGAAGGGTATGCGTATACCTTCATACCTCCTCCCGAAAAAAGCAAATATCCCCCCGAAAAAAATCTGGGACCACCACTGATTTTAATATTACCATGCATATAAAATCTTACTTTTAACTTATCTACTTGCGCAAAAGTATGCAAAAATATTAAGAAATGCATAAGTTGTAAGGTTTTTTCCGCAAATTCCTCATTTGGCACCACTGTGCGACGTGCAGTGAAGCCTTTTGAGCCTTCGTGCAGCCTTTTGAGCAGGAGCATGATGAAAGTATCGTTGAATCTGCTGAGGTGGATCTTAATATTCAAGAAGGCTCAATTGAGCTTATCGGGGATGCAATGCATCCAATGTCATTAAATACTGTCCATCCTATTGCAGGTCCATCCAAAAATGTACCATCTCCCTTCAAGACAGTTCTTTTCTGGCCAGAGAGGGAGGGTGACAAGATAAAGAAAAAGAGAAGACGAGAAAAGCTTCCTACAGTTGTGACTTCTCCTCAAATGCGTCAGTATTATAAGAAAAAAGAAGATATTAAAATTGCTACAGCCGAAAAAAAAGAGAGAAAAAAAACTGAAAGAGAAAGAAAAAAATTGAAATGGAAGAAAAGAATGATTGTAGATCAGAAGAAAAAGAGACCCAAACAACTTTCACATCTTTTTCTTCACTTTTTGTAAAAAAATTGGCAATAAAAGAAAAATTGTAAAGTAAGATTTAAACTACATTCTCTTTTAATTAGGTACTTTTTTTATACATATATTTTAGAAATTATGTTAATGATAATATATAGCGAAATACAACTTTCAACAAATCTTATACATTATTTGAGTGGCCCACTTTTGGTGGGTCCACTATAAGTACATCAGAAAGTTAATAGGCCAACTACTGGAACATAAAGGAAGTTAAATTTTTTTATTTTAAAAAAATTAATATTTTGTTTGCAATTTGATGTGATAATAATTATAGATAAGAGTTTAACCAATGATAAAAAATTATATTTATGCTATAATTCCCTGAAATTGCAATGATAACTGATTGACCCACTACTGGTATACTTACCATAGCTATATGTAGTAAAACAATGTAGTAAAAAGTGCAGAACTTTCTTTGTTTTCTTTGAAGAATAGTAAAGATTCTGTTGTTCGGGTGCAAAGAATACTTATGCAAACGCAGAACTATTAATAGTGCTAATGGTGGAATGTCTTTCATACAGAAATTCCTGCGAGAGACTGTGTCAGATTTACATAACATGTTAGAAAGATATAGAATAGTTCCAACATGCAACTTGAGTAAACTGTCTATAAGAAAATGAGCCAATTCGAGACTCTACGCTAAATTCCCTACCAACATATTAGTTGCAGGGTGTGTGTTGCATCCACTTGTCTATATGTCCTGTATAATTCCTGTTTTTGAGCCAGAATGTATCTCTAACTTTTCATGCTCGGATAAGTCATTTGGTGTTGTAGGTTTTTTGCTTTGTTAGCAGAGGATTCGAATATAAGATGGAAAAATCAGTTATGTCCTCAAATGGATGTTATAAAAAACTAAATACCGCAGACAGATAGTTATCAAATATTTTGACATCTTTCGCCGTTATTGTTGCTCCTTAGGTAGGAGCTGAAGTGATGTTGAAAGGGTAAAATTTTATAAAAAAAATAATTCGAATAGCATTCTCTTCGATTGGAGATGTTATGTTAGTTATGGTGACAATGTGCATGGCCCAAAACAAAAATGTTGATGAAAAATATGTCAAAAGAAAATTTATTTTCAAAAATAAACGTTTCTAAATGGAAAGCCCTGCATTCAAATTTATAACACTACCACAGATCTATTACAATTATAGTCATCCACCGAAAAGTAACAACGGATGGGGACAGCTGAGTTTTAAAATATTTAGTTATTCTGGAATTAATCTACATTTTTGGCATTTCATTGGAAATCTGTTTGCACATTAGAAGGCATTCTTTCGATGCCATTTACTTTTTATAATGCGCCTTTCAGGATACACTTACTTTTTCGTCTACTTTAACACTCTCCTATTTCGCTTCCTAGAAAAATCGTGACAATATACGCGATTACGTGGATATATAGATAGCCTAAAATTTTGTTCAGATAAGATTTCAGCATTATCATTGCTGATGAACAGTACTAACAAAAAAGATCGTCGAAGGTTAGTAATATAACTGATGCTATTTCACTTTATGTAAGCAAACGTCAGATTTTTGGCCAGAAATGTTCGTTCATTATATTCCATTTCCAAAAATTATTTCTGTGTTTTGAAATATGTGCATTTTCATTTGGAACAGAAAAACGCTTACTATAATAGTCACCAATAATATTCTAAAATGTCTTACTATATTAATATTTGCATTGGTTTTATTAGTTTATTTGCATTGGTTTTATTAGTTTATTTGCATTGATTTCATTCAAAAATCGGAGCTCAGACTTCGAAGTGTGAGGTTGTGATTTTGCGAAGCTGCTGCTTTTACCTTGTGGTGACTTTTCTTGCTTACGCTTGGGCGTGTTATATCAAGTTACGATAGAGCACGTTGGGCCAAGTAATTTTTCAACTTTATTGTGTGCGGATTTCCGCCATTTTGTGCTTTGGATTAGCACGTGTGTTTTTACCACGTGGCTCTGCTACTTGTAATTGACTTGACCTTGATCTATGATGGATTTGGACAGTGACCTTTTGGGGAAGACGAAGGAAGTTGCTAGTGAGCTGGAGGGTGATGATGCTCGGCCTCTCAAGGATGCAATGGATGCATATCTTGGACGCCTGCCGGACGCTGGACTTCTTGCCGCAAAGACCCAGGAAGTGAAGGATGCGGTGAACTACTGTGGATTGGTAATCTACGTGCTGACCCTGCATATCCGGGATATGCTGAAGAATGGACTCCTCGGCCAGGACAAGGACCAAGTCTCCCGGATTCTAGGTTCGTTCAATTTTGTGAATTCTTTTTTGTTGTGCTGTGACATTTGTAAATTTAGAAATTGTGGTAGTGACATTTATGTAATCTTTAACTCAGTTGAGGAGTATAATGATAGAATAATTAGAGCTAAAATGTTAGAGTTAGGAATTATAAATGAAATTAAACTTGTTGACAAAACTGAAACGGTTGTAAATCCATGTAAAAGGGCTAGGATAGAGGAGTCTCCCACTAAGGGAACTACTACTAAAGACCAGGATGAAAATTTAAAGTTAAAATGTAATGACCATGATAACATGGACTGTAATGCTGTTAGTGATAATGTTGTAACTGTAAATGAAATTGTTAAAACTAAGACTTATGCTGAAATTGCTGCACAACCTGTTCAATTTAAAAGTGCACCTAAACCTAAAGCGGTTGAAAATATTGTTAGAGAAAATATTATGGATGTAGAAAAAAAAGAACCAAAAGCAGAGTGTTTCTTCATAAAGTTTAGAGACAATTACCAGGCTCTCCTTAAAAAGCTAAATGAAATTACAGGAAATAAAGTATCTGGAAAATTGACAGGAGATATGCTCAAACTTATACCCAATGACGCTGACTCCTATAGGGTTGTTCAGCGCCATTTGACTAGCGAGAAAATCCCCTTCCATAGTTTAAATCTAAAAACTGAAAGGCCGAAAAAGGTAGTTTCGAAGGGGCTACCAACTAGCTATGACATTGAGGAGATAAAAATGACTCTAACAGCCAATGGATTAGATGTAGTCCGGGTTTCTCAACTGAGAAACACAAAAACGAGATTACCCCTGCCGATCTTTTTAGTCAGCCTTAGGCCTACCGAAGACTGGCAGAGGGTTTACAGACTCACAAGATTAGGGTACTTGGCTGTGAAGGTAGAGGCCTTCAGAGCTAGGGGCTTTAAAATTTGCTACCGGTGCCAGCAATTCAACCACTCATCTGAGAACTGCAGTATGCCGCCAAAGTGCCTGAAGTGTGCTGAAGGACACTTCACACGGGACTGCCAGAGACCCAGGACAGAGAAGGCAACGTGTGCAAACTGTAATGGAGCCCACCCGGCGAACTTCAGGCAATGCCCGAAGAACCCCTGGAACAAGGGAAAGGCACCGGGGTATGCCCCCCCTCCCCCAAAAAATCAGATACCCCCTTGGAGGCAAAAGGCCCTCGGACCAAACCCTCAGGCACCCCCTCAGGGCTCCTCGCACATAGTGCCACAGGTAAACAGGCACCAACCTTCAGCACCTACCAGATCGGTGCAAGAGCAGGCCCCCAAACCTTCGACCTCCAGAGAATTGACTCTGGAGGAAGTTAGAGCAGCTACAGCTGCAATTAAAAGGAGATCGGAGGCAGAAAAAGCCAGACAGGCAAAGGAGGCACAGGATAGACTGGATAGGAAAGTTAAGGAATGTAAAGATACTAAACGAGTCAGGGAGGAAGAAGAGCTCGCGCAAACCCAGCTGGTAGCTAAAACGGGTGAAAAAAACAAAAAACTATCGAGTTCCAAAAGGACACTCACAAAAAAGTGCAAACCGCGGTTGAGGCTGAGGAAATGGAAGCCGAGACTGAACAGGCTGATAAATCTGATGCTGAAAAGATGGAGGATATCCTCAACCTCATCAGAGGATTTATCAGCATGTTTAGTCTAGACAACATAAAACATCTGTTGATGCAGTTCGCAGAGTTGGTGCAAAAAAAGGCGATCCAATGGTAATGGTCTTTGAGGCCCTTAAAATAATCGCGAACTTTAAAAGTAACAGTGAGAATCAAACCCGTCATGGATAGGTCCCAAAAGGAATCAATAGAAATAATATTTTGGAATGCTAACGGCATATCTCCAAGAATAAATGAACTTAGGAACTATGTAAACGAAAATGACGTAGACGCCTTACTAATTCAGGAAACTAGAGTTAGAGAAATTAAAAAACTAAACATAGCCAACTACTCTGGTTATCATGATCTTAGCTCAAATACTAATGCTAGAACGCCCCATGGAGGAACAGCAATATACATTAAAAGAAATATTCCCCACGAGGAACTAAAAAGCATAAATCTTCAAAGTATAGAAAATACTAGTATAAAAATTGAAATTAATAATACTAGCCCGTTTATCCTAACCTCAACATATGTCAAAAATATGAGTAGAGTAGACGTAGCTGCGCAGCTGGAACTGCTTTTCTCGCGATATCCTAACACGATACTCGCAGGCAACTTCAACGCACATCACCGAGCGTGGGGCTGTAGGAGAGCCAATGCACGCGGTACACAGATACATAGACTGCTGAACACCACAAACACTAACATTATTGCACCGTCGACACCAACCTGCTTCTCAGGCGCCAGCGGCACATTCATAGACTTTGTCCTAACGCGAAACATAGACTACGCTCACACTATTAGTACCCTGGATGAATTCGACTCGGATCATCTACCGGTACTGGTGACATTCGACCTGAACACACCTCTTCCGGCCTCTTTGGGACAAGAGAGGGTCAACTGGGAAGTATTCAAAAGAGCACTTTTCGAGCCGCACTTAGCAGTACCTAACATAATGAGCACGGCGGATATTGACTCTGCCACGCACACACTCACAACAGAAATCAAGAGAGCAATTGCCTCTGCCACAACATATCGTGAGTCTCCAAAACTACCCACACTTTCCCACCATGTCAAACAATTAGTCAGGCCAAGGAATTGAATGCGTAAGACATGACAGGCTGACAGAGATCCCGCCCTTAAAAGGGAGCTTAACAGACTCACGTGTAAAGTCAGGGGAAAAATTGTCGCAGAAAAGCAGCAACAGTATAAAGAATTAATTGAATCCCTTAGCCCAGAAGATGTATCGCTCTGGCAATTCGCAAAAGGACTCAGGAAACCTCAAATTAAGCTCCCGCCTATAATGGATGGCGCTAAAATCGCGTACTCAGACGAGGAAAAAGCCGAGGCGCTCGCAAGCCATTATGAAAAACAATTCCAACCAAACCACGATCTAATGTGTCAGGATACCCTAAGAATGGTTAGACAAACTTTAAATAACTTCAGGAATTCCCCGGTAACGGCTGAGATTAACCCAGCCACCCCGCAGGACATAGTAGAAATTATCAAAAATCGTAAAAGCCCAGGGCACGACAAAATCAGAAATATTGCGGTTAAAAACCTACCCCTAAACGTAATATGTTACCTAACTATCTTAATAAATAAAATATTAAAACTAAACTACTTTCCCAAATAATAGAAGGAAGTGATAATCATAACAATCCCCAAGCCAGGTGAGGATGCCACAATTCCAGCCAACTACAGACCAATTAGCTTGCTACCGACACTTAGTAAAATTACTGAGAAAATAGTTCTTAAGAGACTGAACACGCAACTTAGTGAGAATGACATCCTCATTCCGGAGCAGTTTGGATTTCGGCCAAAGCACTCCACCACTCATCAATTGCTGAGAGTGGTAGAGTACATATCTTCTGGACTTAATAGTAAGACACCCATAGCTGCGATTTTTCTGGACATACAAAAAGCCTTTGATAAAGTATGGCACTGTGGATTAGCGTACAAATTGATTGCTCTTGTCAAACATTTAATCTCATACTTAAATAACAGACACTTTCAAGTCAGAGTTGGAGGTAACTTATCAACACCCAAGCTCATTAAAAGTAGTGTACCGCAAGGTTCTATCCCGGGCCCGACACTCTTTAACATATACCTGAACGACATCCCCAGGACTCCAAACACAGAGCTGGCACTCTATGCAGACGACAGTGCGATACTTGCAAAACACCCATATGTCTCAGTAATGCACAGACAGCTACAACAACACTTAGACATACTCCAAACATGGCTGGAAAAATGGCGAATAAAATTAAACCCCAACAAATGTCATTGGATCTATTTCTCGAGGAAAAACAAACCGCCGCCGCCACTGTATATAAACAATCATGCCTTACGCGCGGAAAAAACTACTAAATACCTAGGTGTAACGATAGATTCCCACCTAACCTGGAAACAGCACGTAACGAACTTAATCAAAAAAGCGTATATAACTACAGGAGCCTTATATCCAATGATAGGAAACGGAAATCTCAGTCATCAAAACAAACTGCTAATTTATAAATCGGTCATCCGCCCGGGAATGCTGTATGCAACACCCGTATGGGGATATGCCTGTAAAACTACGATAGACCTCCTAGAGACAAAACAAAACAAAATCCTACGGATTATCAGGAAAGCTCCCAGGTATTTAAGGAACTCGGTAATTAGGAATGACTTCAAAATAAAAACTGTTAGAGCCCAAATTAAAAAGCTAGCGCTTAAATTTTACAAAAATTTGCCATCCGTTCCAAATGAACTGTTATTCAATCTGCATGACTATGATCATCGCAAGGCAAAATCGCGTAAGAGACCCCGCGCTGTCCTAAACATCAATAATCGGAATTAAATATCCAACCTCAAACATCTGATATCAAATAAATCTCGCGACTAATGTTCAAAACTCTAAGCTGCAAAAGTGCTAGGTAACCCTCAGATATGCATTAACCCCCCAAACTGCTTAAACTCTAAATGTGCAACAAACTGCCACACTAGGAGCTAGGGCAAATAATAAAAAAAGTAGTAAATAAAAACCTCGAACCTCCAATTAGGGTCACTGAATTAATGTCACAGTTTGACGATAAGAACCACATATTGAAACTGGAGATTAAAGGCGCTTCGCGCCTGGTGCTCTGTTCTGTACGACACTCGACTTCAATCAAGATAAATAATTAATGCAAATGCAATGTTAGGGGCAAGATTCAGGCTATATAAGAATCGCTATCTTAATTATATTATTTTGGCTCGCAATTGCACTTTTTTAATCTCTCCCACTTGAAATATGACTTATTGGCAACAACGTTATCAGGTACGTGTCACGTTGAAATTACAAAACTGAGAAATTTTCAAACTTCCAAACTATACAAAAAATTGCTGCATTATATGTTTTATCTACTTCCCTTCAGGAAACCAAAAGAGGTGTATGCAATAATTTAGGTATCTCAACCAGCATTTCATATATAAAATAGTGTAGCATGTCTCAATCTGAGTGGTGACTTATTTCGTATATTGTTATTACAAACGTGATTATTTCGAATATACTATATCAGAAATGGTATTTGAGAAACTACGGTAATTCATTAGAAGAATGTGTAAAATGATAAGAAATGACACGCTTTCTGAGTTTTTCTTGTAACGGAAATATTGAATTAAAAATATTGCAGATATAATTAGAACTAATTAATCTCTTCACTGCTTTGTTATTAATTTCCAGAAGTTAAAATATTCTGAAGATTCCTTTAATACAAATATAGTTAAATAATATTATCCTCGCCCACCAAATTTCATTATATTTTGCATTTCCAGAGAAAAATAATGACATTTTAACCTTTGTCACGAAAATTAAAAGTGAAATTTAGTAGGAGTTTGTAACCTATTCGTTCAAAAGAAATAGTGTGGGATTTGAGGATATTCACCACGCCTACGAAATATCAGTATAATTGACAGCTTGAGAAAATATTAATTAAATCTTTATTTTTTTAGAAAATTGTCAAACAAATGATAAATACACTTTAGCAATGGTTTAGATTGCTTTTTATTATTTGAAAATAAATAGAGATTTCTGGAAATTAAACACGCGCACTAAATTTCATTAAGATTTGAATTTTCAGAGAAATGTAAAGTATTTACTTTTTTCAATCTTTAAAGTCGAAAAATAAACATCTTAGATCAGATGTGAGGAGATGTGAGGTTTTCACTTTTATAAAATACATTAAGTGCGGTTTCATTATATAAATCATGCCCCCTTCACTTCTGCAATTTTTGCACTTGAAAAAACTTCAATAAATATATTAGCAGTTTTAAACACTTGAAAATGAAACGCAAACTTCAGAGGTGATTTGGATTTGCAACACAGAAAAAAGCTTTGAATTATAGCAGATTTATTTTCTTGATGTTTATTGAAAATGAAAAGAAGATCTCGGTAAGTGTGAACTTTAACATTGGTATATTAAATTTTCCTTTACGAAAGTACTTTTTAAAATGTAATTTGGAAACGAAAAAGAAGATAACTCAATAAGCATGAACACCCTCACCCCTCTACATTCCCCAATCATTACATTGGCACATGGCGAATTATTAAAGTGTTGAGATATTTGTAGGGACACTTAAAATATGCAAAAACAAAGTACGAAACAAAGTGCAGCGGTTTTGATCACTGCCCGCATTCTGCAAACAGCATTCTAGCCATTTTGTATCTTGTAAGTCGCCATTACTC
Source organism: Amaurobius ferox (assembly GCA_951213105.1). NCBI lineage: Eukaryota > Metazoa > Arthropoda > Arachnida > Araneae > Amaurobiidae > Amaurobius > Amaurobius ferox. The sequence continues at coordinate 58,004,679 of OX578134.1, forward strand.
AGAGCAACTCACTAGCCGGATGCAAAAGAATTCTAAAATAGTCGTTGGCATTGGCCGAATCGTGGTAGTATTCTAATTCGAGGAGTTCCTAGCAGAAATTGCTTTAACTTCCGATCTGTGCCAATTTGTAACCATGATTTCCAAATTGTAACCATGACATTACTTGAGGTGCATTTCACCAGGCCGTCGACTTTCGAATTCAGAAATTTCGACTATACCATTTGTTTGTACTTCATTAGTACCGAGATATTTTCATTAATACAGCTTCCGGTACAAATTTATAGCAATTTCAAAATGGCGGGCTGGGAAAATGCGAGTCGTAAAAGTATACAATTTCAAAGTTTCGACTATGTTATTCGTTTGTAAATCATTAGTACTAGTTAGTACTGAAATATTTTCGTTAGTACCACTTCCGTTACAAATTTATAGCGATTTTGAAGATGGCGAGCTGGAGAAATGCGAGCCGGACAAGTATGCAATTTCTAAGTTTCGACTATGCAAATCGTTTGTACTTCGTTAGTACCGATATGTTTTCGTTAGTACTACTTCCGTTACAAATTTATAGCAATTTCAAAATGGCAGGCTGGGAAAATGCGAGCCGGACAAGTAGGCAATTTCTAAGTTTCGACTAAACAAATTGTTTGTACTTCGTTATTACCGGTGAGTACCGAGATATTCTCGTTAGTTCCACTTTCGTTACCAATTTATAGCAATTTCAAATTGGCGGGCTGCGGAAATGCGAGCCGGATATGTATGCAATTTCTGAGTTTCGACTATGCCATTCGTTTATACTTCGTTAGTGCCGGTTAATACCAAAATATTTTCGTTAGTACCAATTCTGTTACAAATTTATAGCAATTTCAAAATGGCAGAGTAGTGAAATGCGAGCCGTACAAGTATGCAATTTCTAAATTTCGTCTATGCCATTAGTTTTTGCTTCTTTAATACCCATATATTTTCGTCAGTACCGCTTCCGGTACAAATTTACATGAATTTCAAAATAGCATGCTGGTAAAATGCAAGCCTTGCAAGTACCAAAGTGTTTTTAGCTTTTGTCAATACCGCTTTCCATAATTAAATATTGGAAATTAAAAATAGTGAGCAGGGGAAAAGGTAACACCATAATAATTTTTTTAGATACTAAAATTGCAAGAAAATACTGTATGAATAAAATTTCAAATTACAAATCGTGATCTCTGCCAAATTAGCAAACATCAGCCAAAGTTGGTAGACTTTATTCTTACCTGAAATTGAAACATAAACATGGACTGAAATGCTTGATGTCCTTCTTCTTATTATTATTTACTCTGTAATTAGGACTTACTCACCTTTGCCGGCGATGGAAATAAAATTTTCTAGTCTCGGGAATCAGCATTCTTATTCCGCATTTTTTAATATTTGCTCTTTAATATGTTGCTGCAAAAAGTTTTTCGCTTCTGTTATTGCATTTATGGACCATACTAATTAAAAACACTGAAAATATATATGTTTGTTTTTTTCCCATTATAGACACCTCCTATTTCCCCTAAGTGCACCCACGTTTGAGAAACGCTGATCTACACTATTAAAAACGCGTCTAAATAAACATGGTAACTAATAAGCATGAATGCAAATCACCAGGATTTCAAATGCGATTTGTCGGCTTGTAGGAAAACTGTAATAAATAGAAGTATGTTTTGATTGGGATTTGCAGGAGTTTAGGTATATATGTTACGGGCAATGTATGAAAGCCAGCATTCTGTAGAATACTGAAAACTGGTCGGTAATCTATGAAACGATTAACATTTCACATATTTCCTAGGCATTCAATAGAATGCCAAATGACAAACCGGTAAAGTATGAAATACATCTCTGATTCATTCCTTTTCTCATACTTTGCTTAAATAACATTTGCCATTCTATAGAGAACGCCTAGGTATTATATATAATGTCTAGGGAAAGTATAATATAGTAATTCTCATATTGAATACTTTGCTTAAAAAAGGCCGGTATATCTATAAAATGCCCAGCTAGATACTCTATAGCATATCGGCATTTCATACATTGCCGGTAACATAACAGGCAATGTATGAAAGCCGACATTCTATAGAATACCTAGGCATTTTATAGAATACCGAAAACTGGTCGGCAATCTATGAAACGATTAACGTTTTACATATTTCCTAGGCATTCTATAGAATGCCAAATGGCAAACCGGTAAAGTATGAAATACATCTCCGATTTATTCTTTTTTTCATACTTTGCCTAAATAGCATTTGTATCTATAGAATGCCTAGGTATTATATATATTGCCTAGGGAAAGTATATAATAATTCTCATAATTCATACTTTGCTTAAAAACGGACGGTATTCTATAAAATGCCTAGGTATTCTACAGAATGCCGGCATTTCATTCATTGCCGGTAACATGTAGATAAATTTCGAAAAATTAAGAACAATAAATTTTAAATATTTGCATTAAAACGTCAACATGTCACTAGGCTTACACCATTTGCTTTAAATTTTAACTACACTTATCCCCCGATTTACACGGCACCTGTTTTACGCGATTTCGCTTTTACACGGTTTATAAATTAACAGATTTCAAAAAATTGATAAAAATGTATATTCCGCTCCATATACGCCTATACAAAGATTTGATGACATTTTTTAATTTTATTCCTTTGGTAACACTAATGAAAACAACAGGGGATTCCCGGTGTTGTGAAATATATACATTTAGGGGAATCCCCGTATGTATTTCACAACATTAAAGTGATCTGGTTCATGCAAGTACATAGTGCAGAAACATTTTAGCAGCAAAGCTTATATTATTGTGCGTTTATCTTTTGAACTGGTAAGTTTCAACATTTATAGTGTTTCTTGCATCTTTATAGTTTGCGCGTAAATTTGTTAAGGCTCTATAATGTCAAAGAATTTGAAGAAAAATCAAATGAAAAGAAAAGTTATTTCTTTAGAAACTAAAATTCAAATATTAGACCGTCTACGTAAGAGAAAGAATAATGGATGTTGCTAAATTTTACTCCATGAATGAACCCACAATAAGGACAATAAGAAAAAATGAAGACTCCATCAGAAAAAGTGTAGCAGCTGGAACCTGCAGCAGTATGAGTACGACTTCATATGTTAGAGATGTTACAATCGAAAATATGGAAAAAGCCTTAGTGATATGGATAGAAGACCAAACTCAAAAGCGAATCCCGATCGATACCAATGCTGTTACAAATAAAGCTTTGAAGATCTATCAATCACTTAAGAATCAGTCGCCATCGACTTCGTCCGATGAAAAGAAGGTATCTTTTCCCGCAAGCCATGGGTGGTTCCAGAGATTCAAACAAAGACATTCTTTACATAATCTGAGAATGAAAGGTGAAAGTGCATCTGATGATTCGGATGTGGCACAACAATATCCGGCAAAACTTGCTGAAATCATTGCCGCTAACTCCTACACGTCTGATCAGGTTTTCAATGCTGACGAGTCCGGATTATTCTGGAAAAAAATGCCGGAAAGAACCTTTATAGCCAAAGCTCACAAATCAGCTATTCGTCATAAAGTAGCGAAAAGTCATATAACACTTCTTTTCTGTTGCAATGCTTCTGGCGATTATATGATGAAACCATTGGTGATTAACAAATCAAAATCACCACGATTATTCAAAGGAATAAATATCAAAAACCTTCCCGTCTATTGGATGGCTAATAGAAAAGCATGGGTCACTGCCATAGCTTTCAACAAATGGTTTCATAACTTCTTTGTTCCAGATGTTAAAAATTATTTAACTAAAAAGGGATTGCCTTTTAAGGCTCTTCTATTAATTGATAATGCACCAGGTCATCCTCCAGATTTACAACACGAAAATGTAAAAGTTGTTTTTTTACCAAAGAATACAACTTCCTTATTACAGTCGCTAGATCAAGGGATAATTTCGACTTTTAAAGCAATGTACATCAAGCAAACTTCCAGGTATATCTTAGAACAAATGGATAATGATGAATCTCTTACTCTGATGGATGCTTGGAAGAAATTTACAATTTTAGATTGTGTTAAGTATGTTGGACTGTTATACACTTAGATCAAACAATCAACGATCAACTCCTGCTGGAAAGCAATATGGCCGGATGTTGTTGAAAGTGGAAATGATAAATCACCAATAGAGTATGAATATTTTCAGATCACTGAATTGGCCCATACTATAGGAGAAGGTTTTGAAAAGATTTGGCTCAGGCAGATATTGAAGAAATAATGGCTGATGAAGAATTGAATGAAGATGATTTAATTAACATGATTCGTGAAACAAACAAACATGATGAAGACAATGATTCTGATGAAGAGCAATCTAAACCAGTTGCGTTCACAGCAAGAATCATAAGCGTAGGTGCTTGATTTGGGAAGAAAATTGGGCAACCATTTCTTACAATATGACACAAATGTTGATCGAGGTCTATAAAGATTTAGCAAAAAAACCTACGCAATTGTTAATTACAGAATTCATGACAAAGTCTTGTCAACCCAAGATATTGCCTAATTCGTCAACCATTGAGCCAGAATTGCATCAAGAAAGCTCAAGTGATGAAAGTGACATCATACCTATTAGAAGGAAAAGACTGATAGTACATGAAAGTGATTCAACTTACAATTAATTTTTAAGGGTCTTTTTGTTTTTTTGTTTGTTCCTAATGTAAAATAAATTAAATATGTTATATTACTACATTCATATGTTTGTTGTTTTATAAACTAAGTATAATTTTAAGTTTTCTAAGATGTCTTACTTTTGTTTTACTTAAATAAATGACTCAATCATGCACATTTTGGGGTTATTTTCAGTTTGCACGATTTTACTTAGCAAAATCCAAGATTTCTATTTACACGGTTTTGTGCAGAACCTATCTTCCGTGTAAATCGGGGGAAAGGTGTATTGTGGTATAAAGAACGTACACGGTACGATCTATAAAATGCTAGACAACAAGTCTATCAGGAGAATTTCCAAAATGCAGAAAGAACGACTATCTGTAGTATAGATGAGTATCAACAATAGATCGACTTTCAGAATTGCCGAATGATGAAATATATTGGAATAACCTGTATCGGACTATATGTGAATGACAGCATCAACTAACTTAAAAAACATAAGAACAAATTATTGTAAAAATACTTGTAAATACAAATTTCAGATCAAATTTGGAAAGCTAAGTGAACTTCATAAAATGAGCTAAATCAAAGGAAAAAACCATTGATGAAAAAAGGGGTTAAACTTTGGAATTAAGAATATAACAAAAATTGAAAGAAAACTACCGGTTTCGGAAAGCTACATGAGCATTTTTCATCAACTAAATGCAAATAACCTTTGGTCAAAAATTTAAAAATATCCTCAAATGAAAGATTGCAGAATTAAGAAAAAATTCACACAAAGTATGAAACAAGAGACTGTTCATCAACTAAATACCATTAGTGGTGCCAATTGCTGACTATGATTTGTCTGGCGTAGTAGTGGTATGTATCGTTAGTATAACGTATCTGTCTGTGCGCTCGTGTATATACAGGGTGCCACAGGGCCGCAGTCATATGCAGGACAGGAAAGATTATTTTCCCAAAAAGTATATATTTTACTTTTCGTTAAGGACCGTAAAAGTGGCAGAAAGAAACAGTTATTCTTGGTTCTATGAGTTCGATTTAGGCAATCTGGGTAATACAATGAAACGTCTTATGCTATATACAGAGCGTCGCATAAAATCCCAAAGTTGTCAACAAATCATCTATCACCTCCGTGGCCCTTGATCTAGCCGTCATTGACGCTCGTCTGCACGGTGCAGGTGATGAAATGATCAGTGAGTACAAATATTACGCTCTGCCATAGGGACAAAATATATCCACTGCATTCCTGAGGGATTAGAATTTTACTAATAATCGGAGGGACAAGAAACACCCTTCATCGTTACTGGGATTGAAGTTACAGTACTTCTAGCAAAAATTTTCCAGCATCGTTGTCATAAGTTTTGTGTTTATTGATAAACTCATCGCCGGAAATTCACGAGTGGTAATGGCCACAAAGCCATGGACCATGCGTAAATATGGCGCTTAATTGAGCAATTATTGCTATTAATCTAGATTATCGTTATCGTTATCCGTGACAGCGAGAAAAGTGGCCACTGTCTGTGGGCACCGCAGCTATAGTAATTAACATTTTGTTTTATCGCTTAGTTTTCGAAATGGTAATATCTAACTATCTCAATAAATAATTAAATCCTGGTAATGGCATAAAGTAATCGTAATGGTAATACTGGTAAGGACATAAAGAAAGATCCATTCTTAATTAATTTAAAATACATAACTCGAAATATTGCTTTTAGCTTAAAATACACGATATTTATAACTAGCAGGCCCAGAATATTTTTAGTATTAGGACACCCAGGTCCCTGTTCGATGATGCTCATTAAATCCCCACCCGGGGATCTAAGTTAGCGAATCGGGAACTTCACTGCCCACTCGCTGGCGCTCCTGACCATTTTCGTGACGTATACAACGTACGCGTAATACACCAGTTGGAGCTCCGGTCACTGTTTACTGCCACTCACTAACCGCAGCGAGTACATCCCCACAACCCTTCCCGAAATCAGACAATTAATTTTGACGGCGCAACGGTTGTTCAGTTTAGTTTATTTATGCAATCCGTGTGCAACCGCGAAGCAACCATGATATACCCTATGATTATACTTATATGATTATAGCTCTGAACAATATACAGGGTGCTCCCTTATATCCGTTGCACCCACCTTAACTTCTAAACGGTGACAGCTTAGGCCATAAATTTGGTGTCTAGGTATAGTAAAAAGGCTATGCGCTACTTGATGAGACAACTTACAACGCCATATATCGGCAAATTTTGGAATTAGCGGTCCTATCTAGTAAACGGTGAAAAATACGTGAAAAAAGTCAATTAGTAAGTTGAAGAGCACTCTCGATTTAGTACGAAAAGATACCTTGCGCACATTAATACTCAAAACAGAATGCAAAACATGAACATTTGTTTAATTGTGAAGCAAAGCAAGAAAATACCACCTTAAGGACTAAATACGAGCCTGTGTTGTAGCGCAGGGGAAACGCACGTGATTCGCATTCATGAAGACCATGGTTCTGTCCCCACCGGTTGTGTATTTTACTGACTGTCTCTACAAACCATGAAAACTTTCTGCTGATCTTGCAAAATCGTCTCTCCAAACACACAGCTCAACTCAACCATGTCTGGTATAAAAATCACATGGATCTCATGTATTATGCAAATGAGGATGGAACGTCATACCTGTTCATCAGAGACGACTACTATAAAAAGGATGTTTCTGCTGGGTTTTACGTTAAAGCGGAGAGTTATGGCAAAATTTGGCAGTAACGAGTATTGCGAGATGTTGTTAATTTACGGTGAATGTGGGCGTAAGGCAAAATCAGCTGCAAGGCTGTATCGTGATCGTTTCCCTCAAGCCCCGCATCCTACACGGCAGACCATCTTAAAAGTTGTAAAACGTTTAAGGGAGACGGGCTGCGTGACCAGCCGACCTCAAATTCGTACACCTCGTAATGTAGGACGCAAGAGTGCAACCTGAAGATGTGCTAGCATACGCTCTCGCCCATCCTCAGAGCAGTACAAGAATGATCAGTGAAAATTGTGGCCTCTGAAAAAGTCGCGTCTGGAAAATCCTGAATGAATCAGGTGCTCATCCATACCGATCCACACCTGTGCAGGGATTGCTGCCAAGAGATGCTGAGAGACGTTACAAGTGGTGCAACTTTGTGATGAATAACTTAGAGGTCCACCCAACATTCCTGGCAGACATAATACGGACGGATGAGGTATGTTTTTCGAGGAACGAAATGTTTAATAGACAGAACGTTCATACCTGATCGCTGGAAAATCCGAGATATGCCGTCGAAGTTCCACACCAACAACACTGGTTGATTAATGTTTGGTGCGGAATTTTTAATGACAGGCTCATTGAACCAGTCTTTTACGAGGGCACGTTAACGGGACAACGGTACTTGCAGCTTCTGCAGAATGTAATAACCGACTTTGTTGAGAATCCACCGTTGCACCAACTCCTAAATGTATGGTTCCAACATGACGGCGCACCTCCGCATAAGATTTCAAACGTTCAGCAGTACCTAATAGAGACATTCCAGAATCAAGTCATCGGGTATGGTGGTTCCGTTGAGTGGCCCCCACGCTCACCTGACTTGACCCCATTGGACTTATTCCTATGGGGACACATAAAAGGGCAGGTATATGCAACCCCTCCGCCAACATTGCAGGATCTTCGACGACGTATTACTGATACTTGTGCGTCCGTAACACCTGCCATGTTGCGCAATGTGTAGCGAGAAATCCAGTCCAGAGTGCAAATGTGTATAGTGGCTAACGGGGAGCATTTTGAGCAATATACTATTGTAAATAAATGGTCCTGAAGACAGGGAAGTGTCTCAGTTTCTTTCTTCCACTCTTTATGACATGACAATTTTCGAAATCGTGATCAAACAAATGTTCATTTTTTGCATTCTGTTTTGAGTATTAATGTGCGCAAGGTATCTTTTCGTACAAAATCGAGAGTGCTCTACAACTTTCTAATTGACTTTCTTCACGTAGCTTTCGCCGTTTACGAGATAGGACCGCTAATTCTAAAATTTGCAGATAGATGGCGTTGTAAGTTGTCTCATCGAGTAGCGTATAGCCTTTTTACTATTAGTACAGTCAATAGGTATGGAAAAAGGGGCTTGCCTTGCAAAAGGTGGAGTAGAAGATTTTATTTTTTGTATTTGTATGTATTGCTGCCAACATGAAAAAACCAAGTTATCCAACATGGACGACTTCGGGAGAAATTTTGGCAGCCAAAAACCTATGAAATTTTACGACTTTTTTTGATTTTTTCGATATATCTCAGAAACGATCGACTTTTGCGATTCTTTCTCAATATAAAATTTAAAGACAATTAAATTTCCTACAATTTTCACAATTACAACTTTTTTATAACACGAATACTAAGTGCGCTACAGATTTTTGAAAGTTAACATTTTTTTCTCAATTTGATAAAACTCAAATAAAAATCGGTTTTATTTTACTCTTAATTTCTATTTACTTCTCCTCCAAATGCGCAACACATATTTTGCTTATATTGTTGATGCGTAAAATATTGGATGCATGAAAAGGTGTCGGAGGATGGGGAGGGAGAGGGGAAACGTCGCCAGTTGGGGGTGGCCTTGAGGAATGGCGGTTGCTTCACAGCTGAAAGCGAGATAAGCCATATTACTCACAACCTGCACCAATAATGCCTGTCTAATGGGTATTGCTGCAAAATTTAGACAAGCCTTGTGTGTGCTCGAATGTAAGGGACCCACAGCAAAATTATGGGTTCAATATTTTCGTATGATAACACTCCTCAAACAGTTCACCGAGGCTGAGCGTATAGGCAACTGGAAACTTCTTTTTGACTCCATTCAAAAAGTACTACCATTTTTCCATGCAGCTGGCCATTTCTTATACGCCAAAAGTGCGCATCTCTACCTTCAAGACATGTTGAAACTAGAATAATTAATGGACCCAACTGAATTTCACGACTTCTCCACAAAAAGGAAATTCACCATAAGACGCTCCAATAAGTACTGGTGTGGAATTTCATCTGACCAGACCATTGAACAGACACTTATGAGGAATATGAAAGCCTGTGGAGGAGTCACACGTGGAAGAGGATTTTCAGACGGTGTTTTAGCAAAATGGACTTTGGCAATGATATTCATGCAAAATGTTTGTGATGAAATTGAACAATTCTGTGATGTACATTATTAAACATGACAATGGTCGCTCATGGAAATTTTAAAAAGGTGACCTTCAAGAGGAAGGACAAAGTTGTAACCCTTGAATCGGTTGTCAGCATTATTAAAGCAGGAACCCTCAACGTAATTGCTATTGATCCGCTGACACTTTTCCAAAGATTGTGTCTTTCGAAACAGTTTGATGAAGACTTAAAAATGTTTTTTACTTATGAACTTGCACCCTACCCGATATCACTTTTCTCCGAAGAAGGCATACGGAAAGGTACAAAGTCTTCATTATACATGGCTTTCACCCCAGTCGATTGCAAAGAAATTGCAGGGAAGAAACAGTTTGCTGTTATAGATGGAGGATGCCTCCTACGCAAAGTTATTTGGCCTCAAAATACTTCCTTTGCTAATATAACTAAGCATTATTCTTCATTTCTTAAGAGACATTCTGGATCGCGAGTTGTGGTTGTATTCGATGGGTATCCTGTACGTACTGGCACCAAAAGATCTGAGCGATTGCGGCGTATGAGGATGCACCATTCCCCTGAAGTAATCTTTGAAGCGAATGCGATCAACCAAGTCTCCCAAGAAAAATTTTTGTATGAATAATCAAAACAAGAGTCGTCTAATCGAACTTCTGAAAGCTAATTTTGAAGAGTGTGATATTGAAGTCAAGCATGCTCAAGAGGACGCTGACTTACTGATCGTCAACACTGCCATTTCGAAGGCAAAAGAACTTGAAAATGTGATCGTAGTTGGGGAGGATATCGATCTGCTAGTTCTGATGACAGGGTTAGGCCAGTCATTCAGCAACTTATTCTTTCTTAAGCCTAGGAGAGGGAATGCTGGCAATGTGTTATTTTCAACTATATCATTTAAGTTCGACCCAGGCAATATCCTGTTCATCCATGCATTTAGTGGATGTGATTCCACATAAGCCATCTTTAGTCAAGGCAAAATTAAATTGTGCAAGATTGTCAACGAATCACCTGAAGTGAAGAAAGTCACTAAAACATTCATGGATCCACTCAGCAGTCACGATGATATAGCTGCAGCTGGAGAAGAAATTCTGAAAACATTATACACAGGCGACATCCATTCTGACCAATCCTTGAACACTTGCGATCTAATCTGTTTGCAAAATCAGTCTCCAACAGAAAAATAAATCTCGCACGACTACCACCTACGTGCGATGCTGCACGCTACCATTCCTACAGGTGCTACTACCAAGTTCAAAGCTGGTTAGGCAATGGCACCAACCCGGAGGAATGGGGTTGGGCGTGCAGCATGGAAGATCTATTGCCTGTTGACACAAAAGGAAATTCAGCATCTGAAAATCTTCTGAAGAGTGATGTGTCTTGCGCTTGCAAGAAAGGGTGTAGTGGACCCTGCTCTTGTCGCAAGGCAGGTTTGAAATGCTCCAGCAAGTGCACTGCAGTGACATGGGGTGTGACAATGTCGTACCAATTTCATCTTTGGATGATACTGAAGAGGAAGATGACTTACTCCACCAGCTCTTGAAACCACTGCAATACGTGGATGAACAACTTGAGGATGACAACTTCCTTCCACCTCCGACGGTTGCTGAACCCGAAGAAGAACACACATCTTAAAAACGTCTTCGAAGAAGAACACACATCTTAAAAACGTCTTCGAAGAAGATAAATATGTATGTTTTCAGTTTTACTTATTAATTTCCTTTCTTTAATTGTTTCAAACCTGTATGAATCTTCTTGTAATTTGTATATAAATGTTAAGTTTCTGCAATTTGTGGTTTTGAAGATAATTATTTGCTTTTGTACTTTAAACAAGTTTGGGCATTTGTGGAGATTATTTAAATTTAATTTGGTGCATTGGTATTATTATTCATTATGTTGATGTATTATACCTAGAAAATTAGTTGAATTACAACACACACGTCATGAATTTTTGCTTATTAATGCTTTATTATTATTTCGCTTACTATCACTCCCATATTTATTCATTCACATTCAAATATCGGTTCTGTGTAGGTAAAACATCAGAATAAAATGTATTGTGAAGTATAATATATGTTGCAGGTGTACAATATGAACATGTGCTGTTATTGGGGTCTGATCGAGTCGTCTGCGAAATGTGAGGGGGAGAATTGTGACTGCGGGGTCAGGTGGGCAAGGGGTGTTAATGCGTTTTTTTACTAAGTCGAGAAAAAAATGTCAGATTTTAAGAAGTTGTAGTGCGCTTACTATTCGTGCTATAAAATAGTTGTAATAGTAAAAATTGTAGGAAATTTAATTATCTTTAAATTTTATATTGAGAAAGAATCGCAAAAGTCGATCGTTTCTGAGATATTTTGAAAAAAACCAAAAAAAGTCATAAAATTTCGTGGTTTTTCGGCCGCCAAAAGTTCTCCCGGGGTCGGCCATGTTGGATAACATGGTTTTTTCATGTTGGCATCAATATATACAAATGCAAAAAAAAAATCTTCTACTCCACCTTTTGCAAGGTACAATGTATCTACGGACTGGACTATATACCTAGACATCAACTTTATGGCTTAAGCTGTCACCGTTTAGATTTTAAGGGGGGTGTAACGGATATAAGTGAGCACCCTGTATTTATATTTAATGGCGTCATTTATAGTATATTAATTCTTTCGAAATGGAAACAGAGTTTTCGGCAATTTAAATATTAGATTTTGAGATTAAATGAAAGGAAAAAACCTTCCATACAAAAGTAGTGTAAAAAAATGTCAGTTCAAAATTGTATGAAAAGTAGAAACTTTCATACAATTGAACCAAAGTAGGAGGCGAACCATGACAATGTACAATGTTACACTGAATTTTAAATCATTTGATGCCATAGGTCCGGCGGATTTCTCTGCTTCAAAAGGATTTGGTTAGCAGCGGCGGTGACTACATATAGTTTTTTTATTGTTGTTTTAATATGGGGATAAATCAATCTTTAACACATAAGATTTCTATTGACAACGAGTCCATTACTGGGATCGCGCTCTCATTGCAAATAATAGCATACATGGGCTAGTTTCGTGCATTTAGGGCTTTTCAGCATGGGATAGCTGAAAAGCACACATAGGGAAAATAAAAACGAAAGTTTCAATAGGGGTAGCACTATGTACACAATATATTTTCTGCACATAATTGGAAGAAAATAATATCATGTTGCTTAGCTACGGAATTAAACCCAATGCGTACGAACGCCAGAAGATTTATATGAAATATTTTCAGATTTAATTAATAATCGAAATATAGAAATTGCATATCTGTCTAGCTCGTATTCCCCCAGCCTCTTATTTCGAAATTACTGTAAATTTGTACCGAAAGCGGTACTAACCCGTACTGAAGAAGTACTAACGAATGGCATAGTCAAAACTTGGAATTGCATACTTGTCCGGCTCGCATTTCACTACTCCGCCATTTTGAAATTGCTATAAATTTGTAACAGAATTGGTACTAACGAAAATATCCCGGTACTAACCGGTACTAACGAAGTACATACGAATGGCATAGTCGAAACTTAGGAATTTCACACTTGTCTGCTAGCATTTCCCCAGACCGCCATTTTCAAATTGCTATAAATTTGTAATGAAAGCAGTACTAACGAAAATATATTTATACTGACGGGTACTATCGAAGTACTAACGTATGGCATAGTCGGAATTTAAAAATTGTACAGTTGACAATTTTAAAATGGTAAAATCCCGTTTCTCCAGCACGCCATTTTGAAATTGCTATAATTTTGTACCAGAAGCGGTACTAACGAAAATATCTCGGTACTAACGAAGTATAAACGAATGGCATAGTTAAAATTTCTGAATCCGAAAGTCGTCGGGCGCTGGTGAAATGCACCTCATTATTTGAGCAGAACGGACTTGAACTTACGATAAAAAATAAAATAAATTATTCCTCCTGAGCAAGACAGGTATGAAAAAATCATTCAAGTTTTAAAAGTAAAATATCTCGAAATTTTTGCGAGAAAAGAGTAGTTGAACGCAGAGATAGCAGGGGAGATATATATCATCTTCCGAAGTTTTGCGGTGCTCAGCACTGGGCACATTTTGGGATCATTAAATATTTAAATCTTTTTAAAGTAATCTATAAAATTATTTACGGTAAATAGGCATACTAATTTTATACGAAACATACCAGGTTTATATGAAAACAACATCTACATTACCAGATTGCTGACGATTTTGAGAAGTCTCCGTATACAGGCTGGAAAGTTTTAACTTCAAAAGCATCCGCTAGATGGCAAATAAAGAAATCCGATTTAGGTTACTTTGCCAATGCATTAAAACTATATTTGCTGTCAGCTTTTGTTTACAAAAGTTTTTTATTTCTTATCATCTTAAGAAATTAATCAAACTGGTTTGTCAATTTTTAAAGAAAGATATGAGAAACCATCATACATGTGTGTGTGAGCGCGCGCTGGCGTACATGTACGCGTATTTGTATGTGCAGCCCGCGAGCCTCTAACTGACTCAAGTGCAGGTCTTGGTTCATAAAAGGTTTAACATCATTGTATTAGTGTAATAAAACCAGATGGTCCGTACGTGTAAAAAAGAGCAAATTTATAAGAAAGGTGTGAGTTCGAAATTATCATCGAGAACCCACAAGTTAGCTAATGAGAGACATAATCAAATTCTCCAATATCGGAATGAAGTGCGAGACTTAATTGAACTTCAGGAGAAGCATGGTAACAGCTCTCCAACGATATCAAATGAATTTCGAGCAAAAGTAATTCCAATGTCGAAAAACTAGTGAAATCGGTAATCTGATACGCCCTCCTTATTTTCTGTGGCCGTCAATGATCGTATCCACCTATACACAACTGTAATACCCAAGTTATAAAATTAAAACATTGCATACTTTAAGAAAATCTAATGAGACGGGAATTAAAAGAAAATTTATTTAAGAAAACATATAGTTTTTTATTTAATTGGAAAATGATGAGATTTTTACTTTTAATTCATCCTAATTCCTTTTAATATACAGGGGTGTCCTTTTATTAAATTATGTGAATGATCGCTCGTCTTGTGTGTTATGGTAGGTAATGCATGCTTATCTTTTAAAACAAAACATAAATTTGATATAGTATAATTTGCAAATCTGTATTTTTGTTACATAATCATTTTGTTTTTGGCATGTAAAGAAAAAAGTAAAAAGTCGTAATAGATGAAAGAAATTATTAAGAAATCTCTCGAAAATAGTTTTCTATCATGGATCGAGATTAAATTAAGATTTGAGTTTCTTAAATCATTTTAAAATCTCGAACCAGATTTCCAGATAAGAAAACAATAAATTAGTCTTAAAATGGTCTTAAAATTTCAAATTTTTAATTCGGGAGTGATCGTAATAACTAGTATTAAATCATGACATTGGGGTGTTGAAGACTCAGGCGTCCGACTCATCCTTAGGACACGAGCAACCATTTGGACGGCCGGATGACATTGGGGTGTGAAATACCAATTTTAACTGATCTATGTTTATTATCAGATCATAATTTTTTAATTTTTATGTTATCCTATCATTTGACGGACTATATAGTCAGAGCTGTTTTTTACCATACACAAAGCAGGCAAATTCTGATAGTCGCAATTATTCAAGCATTCATTTATTTTATCTCATCAGCATTTCGTATGATTTTTCAAAATAACTTTTATTACATCTGTACTTCACTTTTAGTCTTATTTTATCATTCTAAGCAGAAAAGCATATAGCAATTTAAGGGGCCATAGGACCTTTAAACCTTTAAAAAATCAATTTCTCAATTTTATTTTATTCTGAATATTTGAACATTTCTGAACACTGTGCAAAAAACCGCTTTCTAAAATTCGCATTATTTCGAAAGTTATGAGCTTTTATGCAACATACACTTTTAAAAATTTTCTCATGTCAGCCATCGCCGCCATTTTTAAAGGGACATCACTGTTTGTTTACGTTTGCAGTTTGCTGATTTGTCATGCAAATCTAATACTTTTTCCTCCACCATGTCTTAATTATTTATTTAATTATTTCTACAGCAGTAGAAAGGCAACTACTCACCTCTACTGAACTGCTCAGCCCTGTTTATTTATATTCTAGCGCTGTTAACTTGTTTACAACGTGGAGAATTTCTTCTGAAGTTCGCAATTCCTTTTCATTATATTTTCTTACTTTTTACGATTGATTTTCTGCATTTATGTTGTTTAAGCATAAGAACTTTGAACTAAAATACAGTTAATCTATTTTAGAAGTATACATTACAAACTTCTTCACGTTTGCATATTTATTTGAGTAAACTTCAACGTACAAGACTGCTTGGTGCAATTTTTTAATATAAACTTTTTGCTTTTTGCTTTCTAATAATGGATACACCGGCAACTAAACCTCGTTCTGGTAAAAGAACAAAAATAAGACGTTTTCAAGGAAATATGAATGTAATTAAAAAAAAAAACAATCCGAAAGTGTTCGAACGACAAAATGTTGATTCTACGCCTGAGCTAAGTGCTTCAAGTAAAAAACTGTTCGGCTCAAAAGATGAACTTTCAGTTGATAAGTCACATATTTCATCTGAAGAACATGAATATAGAATGGTTAATATATCAGTACTTTTCAAGGAGCTTGCAAATGTTTTGTGCTGCAAAATATGTCATGGAACAATAAATATACGTGAAAAATCTTCAATGGGTTTAGCATCCACATTTCTTGTATATTGAGATAGCTGTGATGAACTAAAGTCTGTGAAAAATACAAAAATGCTTGGTGTTAAGAAAAACATTCCAGAAATAAACAGAAGAGCTGTGTTTTCTATGAGATGTATAGGACAGGGTTCATCGGCTGTATCTACTTTTTGTTCTACTATGGGTCTTCCGGCGCCTGTTTCTCAGAAATCATATAATAAAATTAATCACAGGATTTTAAATGCCGCATCTGTTCTAGCTAAATCTTCAATGAAAACTGCTATCGAGGACGAAAGAGAATTATCAAATGGATCGAAAGATATTACTGTAAGTGGAGATGGTAGTTGGAAAACCAGGGGGCATTCGTCACTTGTAGGTGTGTGTACACTAATCGGAGCAGAAAGCGGGAAGGTTATTGAAACCGAAGTAATGTCTTCTTTTCGTAAAGGTTGCAACAGCTACAGAAGTAAGAAAAGTGGCCCTCGGTATGAAAAGTGGAAAAAGAATCATAAAATAGTGTGTTCAAAAAACCATTCGGGTAGTGCCGGAAAAATGGAATGTGATGGAATGTTACGCATATTCAACAGATCAATTGAAGACCATGGTGTTCGGTACAAATTTTATATTGGTGATGGTGATACGAAAACATTTTCACAAATATCGAATAGCAAACCATATGGAAATGAAATAGCGGTTGAAAAACTTGAATGCACAGGTCACATTAAAAAAAGAGTGGGAACTCGTTTGAGAAAGCTGAAAACCCAGATGGCTGGAAAGAAGCTATCAGATGGAAAGACAATTGGAGGAAAGGGCCGGCTGACGGAAGCCAATATTCAAAAATTGACTTCCTACTATAGAAATGCAATTCGTGGACACAAAAATGATTTGTTTAAAATGCGACAAAGCATATGGAGTGTATGGATGCATATGGTATCATCTGACAGTGACCCACAACACTTTTTTTGTCCTAAGGGACCAAATACTTGGTGTAAGTACAACCATGCAGCATACTCAAACACAGTATCAAACTTCAAGCATAAGAACTCCCTCCCAAAATCTGTCATGGAGTTGGTAAAACCAATATTTAAAGACCTTTCAGATCCAAATCTATTGAAACGTTGTCTTGGAGGGAGAACTCAAAATCCTAATGAGTCTTTAAACTCCCTCATATGGAAATATTGCCCGAAAAATATAAATGCTAGGCGAGAAATTGCATAAATAGCAACAAATATTGCCAGTATAACATTCAATGATGGTGGTAACGGTATAATAAAAATTATGAATGCTTTAAATTTGAGATAAACAGAAATTTACAAAATGTTTTGCATCTGAGTGATAAGAAACGGATACACGAAACAGATTTTCGAGCCTCTAGCACTACATATGAAGTTCGAAAAGCTCGTAAAAGGCAGAAAACATTTGATTTTCAACGACAAGAGGAAGAGGAAGGAATTACTTATGCGTCAGGTGCATTTTGATGCTACATTAGATATAACGCAAGATGTATTATAAACTACAGCCAAACATTAATTAGCCGAACTGCGATAACTCAAAATTTTCCATGTACGAAAGTCATATTTGTTACATATTTTTGCAATTTTAAGCAATTTCAATAAGTCAAATTTTCTATAACTCAAATTCTTTTCTTGTCATTAGAGTTTCAGTTTATCAAAGTTCCACTGCAGCTGTTTTTCTCAGGTATGTGATTTTACAACTTGCGCACAGTATATTTTAGAATATATTTTACTAATCACTTTCAATTTTTTGCTCTTACTTGTTTCATCTATATATACAATTTATACATAAAAAATTCCTCCTAAATAAGTAAAAATTTAGTAAATATTCTTCATCTGACTGACAAGAAACGTCTACACGAAGCTGATGTTCGAGCTTCCGAAGCAACATATAAAGCTCAAATACCCCTTAAAAGCAGAAAATTTTTGATTTTTCAAACATAACAGAAATAGGAAGGTGCTATTTATGCACTGGAGGCATTTTAAGATCAAAATAAGACAATAAGTAACACTGAATATATTTTTAAACTTAAAAGCGGGTTTCTCAGATATGTGATTTTAACTCTTGCACGCAATATATTTTAAAATATATGTAACCAATCACTTTCAAATTTTTTGCTCTTACTTGTTTCATCTACATACATAATTTATTGATAAAAAATCCTCATAAATAAGTAAAAATTTAGTAAACGTTCTTCATCTGACTAACAAGAAACGATTGCACGAAACGTCTGTTCGAGTTTCCGAAGCAACCTATAGAGCTCAAGTAGCCCCTAAAAGGCAGAAATTTTTTGATTTTTCTTACATAACAGACACAGGAAGATGCTAATTATGAACCAAAGGCATTTTAAGGTACACAATAAGATAATAAGTAACATTGAAGTATTTTTAAATTTTAAAACTGTTTTTCTCAGATATGTGATTTTAACACTTGCGTGCAATATATTTTAAAATATATGTAACCAATCACTTTCAAATTTTTTGCTCGTACTTGTTTCATCTATATGCATAATTTATAGATATAAATTCCTCATAAATAAGTAAAAATTTAGTAAATGTTCTTCATCTGACTAACAAGAAACGACTTAACGAAACGTCTGTTTGAGTTTCCGAAGCAACATATAGAGCTCAAGTAGCCCCTAAAAGACAGAAAATTTTTGATTTTTCTTACATAACAGACACAGGAAGGTGTTATGTATGAACCAAAGGCATTTTAAGGTGTAAAATAAGATAATAAGTAAGACTGAATGTATTTTTAAACTTTAAAGCTGTTTTTCTCAGATATGTGATTTTAGCCCGTGCGCGCAACATATCTTAAAATATATTTAACCAATCACTTTCAAATTTTTTGGACTTACTTATTTCATCCATATACATAATTTGTACCTAAAAAATTCACCATAAATAATAAAAAAAGAATTGTGAAGAGGTTTATTTCATGTTTTTTAACACTGAAAATGAAAATTTCATTTTGTTTAAATTTTAAAAATATTAAATTTCTTTCAAAATTTTAAAAAGTATGTACAAATTAAATATGTAATAGTTATAAGTATATTATTATCAAATTGAAGTCCATAAGTATAATATTATTTGAAATATCTTGCGCGCGGCTGCTACATACACCGTTATGTCTGTCAAAATTGTATAAATTTTAAAAAACAATATAAAATGTACATATAATTATATGACTTCAGTAAAATTTGAATAGTATGAAAGGTTTTCTATATGTTTAGAGAAAAAAATTTGAACATCTGGGATGCACCTGGTTGAAATTAAAAAATTGTAAAGATAACTCTATTTTCAATAAATTTCGACTGTTTAAAGGTCCTATGCCCCCTTAAATGAGTTTTGAATAATTTGGAGCCGATACAATCCTATCAGCAATAAACAAATTGGAAATTCTGGTAACTATATTCAAATAAAATGAAAGTCGTTAGTTTAAATATATCGACAAAATTTAATTGTTAAAAGACGGGCCAACGTGTATCAATAGTATATTTAGCACCGGCATTTTCTTTCGTTCATTGTTCTCTTTAACAAATATTGCATATTTTCAATAAATATGAAAGTGGGGAATGTGCAAAATTTCACTTAGATGATTTCATTCAGAATCACTATTTCAGCAAGTAAGAAAGTGATCAGGAACAATTTCAAAAACTGAAATGTCTTTTAAGTGCGTATTTCGTATCGATATTTCTGCCATATCAAGTTTAAATTTCCATTTTATTTTATTTACGACCGAAGGGTTATTGGTCATTTTTTAATGACAATCATCTGGTCAGTTATTTATTAAGCCCTAAATAGATAACACTTATTGCCCCACAGAATATGATATTGCCTAAGAATAAAATAAAATATTTTTGAAAACCACTAATATGTACCGATAATATTAAAACGGCATATTCTATGTAAAAAATAATTTCGTTTAATCTCCCAACGTCTCCGAATGCTACTATTCAAGAACACTGTACTAAATAGAATGCAGTTAGTTAAAATTAACAAAAAATCTTACTCGGAATGAAATTATATGAGTAAAAACTTAAGCAACGTAACTAAGTGTAAATCCATAAATAAACAAACTGTTTCGAAGATGCATATGTTCTGATGATTTTATATTTTAAACTCAGCGCAACATTATTTAAATTTGTACCTAAATCATAATTTTCGCTATGTGGAGAACTTCTCCAATTTACAGCTGGTCTTTCGAAAAAGATGTTTCTCATACTCCAGTCAGAGGTACAATAAACACTGGATCCTTATTCCAATTTGCATTCCCACCTTATGGCCTTATAGCTAGCTATACGACGCAAGGAACATTCTCAGAATTCAAAGACCTCACATATATTCTTTCCGATTAAATATATCTTTACGACTGCAAAACCATTTTCTACATCAAAGCAGCAGCTTGGCTGTCTTTATGAATTTTTGTTTTCTAAAATTATTCGTAAAGTTTGAGTAACTGTGTGTGCAGCTAAGAATGAGTGTGTAGGTTACAGCCTCGGATGTGTTAGAATTTTGATTCAGTCGTGAATCGGAATTGGGATAATTTCTTTAAAATAATCTCTTCAAAATTGCAAGGTAACGTTCACTAGTTATCGTTTCTCTCATGAAAAAAGAGCCGATAATGCCTCTGCTGCATACCGCAGCCCCAACAGCAACTTTGGGAGGATGCAATGGTTTCGCTTCACACAAATGGGGATTTTCGGATTTCCAAAATCGCCACTTTTGTTTATTCACATATCCATTCAAGTGCAAGTGTGCTTCATCTGTGAACCAGATGCAGCCAACATCAAATCCTTCATAATCAATCATTGTGAGAATCTGGTTCGCAAAGTCAGTCCTTTGTCGGACAGCAGGTACGGGTATGACCTGGTGACTTTGGATTTTGAATCGAAACATGTGTAGACTATTTCTCAGTATTGTATGCGTGCTGGAACACTTCAAACTAGTCTCTTCTGCAATTCTTCGGACGGATTTCCTCGGATGTTGCTAAGTAATTCTAGAAACTGTGGCGACATTTTCAGGAGTTACTACAGTTGGCCTAGGGCCTATATTCCCCACTAGAACATCAGCCACGCTGCCTGTCCTTTCAAATTTGGCGAAGAGCTTGCGAATGGTTTTCGCATCGGGCCCTTTTGGAACATTAAATCGTGTTTGAAAACTGCGCCTTGTTGCCGTAATACGCGTTCTAACCTGTGATATTCCAATACCAGAAACACACGTTCTTCAATTGAATACATGATTTCAACCTCTTCCTTCAGTACGCTAACCTCCTTTCACGTTTGAACGGTAGAACTGGTCGCTTTGGGCTTCGGAAAACTATTTATAGGCACTACTTATTGCAATTTCAGCGTCATTTGTTAGCAATTTTTGTAACTACTATTTCGAAACTTCTGTAAAAATCCTTACAGCTTTCACAATAAACATACCGTTTGTTACATTCTTCTATCGATCTTTGTTTTCATGTTATTTAATTTTAAATTAAGGGAGTCCTTTGTTGGGCACCTTGTAATTTCCTCTAAATACAGGGTAATTCAAATTAAAGATCAGATATTTAGTTAGACCTCTCTGTAGGAAAAACTACTGGACGAATCGAAACCAAATTTCGTACACATACAGGGTGGTTAGAATTAAAGTATCCCTGTTCAGATCGCTGTAGAGAGAAAACCAGTGGTATAAGAACGCCAAATCTGCATGGACATCATCATTTCAGAACATGAGGAAACTAATGACATAAAAAAATTGTTCCAAAAGTGACCGATAGGGTAAGCGATGGCGCTACGAACAGCCCCTAGTGAAAACATAATTCAATGAAACGGCTTGGCAGTCGTTCTGCATTTTAATTACGAATTGTAAGTGGTATAAGTGACCATCAACTGTCATAAACCTTGAATATGAAACACAAACACAATTGTTTAAACACAATTTGCTATAAAAACACGAAGACGTTGTGGTTCAAAATTTCGAGAATCGCTATGGGACTGTCATTACCTGACCGTGCTTTATTATTGAAGTTGTTTTACAAAAATTGCGAAAACGCTACTGGCGCTCTTCGCAAGTACAGACATTTGAAATCGTTGCGTACAGATCATTTGACAGCATGTGGCGTCCAGAGAATGGTTCAAGGCTTCGAGGAGACTGGAAGCTTCTCAGTTCGACTAGGAAGAGACCGAAAACCAGTGACTATGCAATTGTCTGAAGATGTTGCAACGGCTGTTGTTAAGCAGACCAGTTACAATGAGGCAGGAATCAGTAGTGCTCGAGCTGTAGCAAGACAATTGGATTTGCTCTACGCAACAGTCCTGAAGTGTTCGCGGAAAACTTTAGAAAGTTATCCGTATAACATCCAGCGTCAACAAGCGTTACAAGATCCTGATACAGATATCAGTGAAACGTTTGCTTTAACATTTCTTGCACACGATCAGGTAGACGCCAACTGGCCCTGGAGCATCTTGTGGAGTAATGAGGCATACTTTTCTCTGTGTAAAGCAGTAATCATGCAAACGGTATGTGGGCAATGGAAATCCCCTCTAGTTTCAACAGATCCCATTGCATTCTCCAAAACTAACAGTTTAAATTGGATTTATAGCAGCATTTCTGATTAGTCCCCATTTTTTCTTAATAAATCCATCCTCAGGGATAAAAGACCTGTTCAGTTACTGCCCAGCGTTATAGAGACGGGTTAAACTTCATTATTCCTCATCTCCAACAACGAGGATGATTCAGCTCTTCCATATTCCAAAATGATGGAGCAACCTCCTCATATTGGCCGTCCTATTCAACAGTTCTTGCGAGAGCACTTTACAGATAATCGAGTAATTAGTCGTGCATTCCCATCTTTATGATCACTCTCTTCACCAGATCTGAACCTATGTGACTTTTGGCTGTGAGGGTTACCAGAAAAGCATAGTTTATCGGGAAGATATTCGTAACCTTGCAGATTTGAATAACAGTGTCAGCTTGCACTCGCGTAACATCGCAAGAGACCAGTTACGTGCAGCTATCAAACACGCTGTCATAAAGGTACCAGTTGTTGATTCTTTAACACGGCGGACAAGGTGAGCCCTGTTACATTGGTTTTCCCCATGCAATGTAACATCGTGGAAATTTTAGTATATGTCTCATACCTATAAAGATGATCCTTGTGTTTTCATATAATTTCTATAAGGTTCCCCTTTGGCCACCTACAACGGAAACGGTCAGTGGATCTGGACAGCATGTCAGCGGGAAGCGCATCCAAGATGGAGGAACTCTCCACGGGTGGCACGGGGCGCATCCGGACGCAGGTGTCACGCTTGAGCGTGTGATCTCGACCAACTTCAACAATAATTCAGGGGGTTCTAGCCAAGCCCTCTGTCAAGGTCTGGCGACTGGAAAATAAGTAACAAGGTAGCTTCCAATAATATTAAGGGGAACTTAACCCATTCAACAAATCTGGAAAAGACAGGAGAAGAAACAGACTTGGAGGTTTTCGAGAGACAGTTTTTGAGGGATGAAAATTTCGAGACTTCTTCTTGAGTTGTGAAAGTGAACGGTGTTAAAAACTACGGAGCGATGTGCTCCCGATCTGTTACCGAAAGTCGTGCCCGTGGGGCCGTTTATGGCTCAAACCAGATACGTTCACCTAAAAGCCCCAAGTGGCGTTAGAATAAGAGGATGTCAAATTGCATGATGTGTGTTTTCTTAATATCTGAGTAACAATTTTAAATGAGAAGACACAAGCTTTTAAGTATAGTTGAATTAATTAATGAAAGTGTGATTTATAGTATGTTTATATTTGGAGGAAATAATCCTAAAGCTTGTAGTGATCAATGAATATTTCAATGAAGTATAACGTAGTAAGTTTGTATGCTGAGAGCATTTTATTCAAGGGGAGTTTCCACGAAAAAAAAAATCACTATTTCTTTTAAATTATTTTTCTTCAGAATCTCCTCTTTACAGTGGTACTTTTCTTTTTTTACTATTTTCGAACGCCATGCAATGATTTTCCCACCACCAAAGTGAACGGAGATAGACTATGTGGCGCCAAGCGTGAGTTTATTTCCTGTTTATAAAATAGTTTCTGTTTTACGTTTTTTATAATGGCAACACAACTTTGAAGCTTTACATGGGATGTTTGATGTTTATTTCTGCTGTTCTGTTTTGTTTTCTTTGTGCTCTGCTACAGTATAAAGTTTGTAAACCGTTATAAGTGAATATTGTGACTGTTTGAATTGTTTTGTGTCATGGGTAATAAGAACAGGAAAGATCAATCATGCATAAGCATTGATTATGAAACACTTACCAACTGAAATGCAATTTCATTTAAAAATTTCTAAAGTGTGATACATTCAGTGGTGATATCTTTTACATTATCACAGTACTACAGTAATTTATTATACTTACATATTTAAAACTGTATCGAAATACAAATCATCTGATTCTCTATGAAAAATCAATGAATATTTCATTCATATAACTTGTATTCCAGACTCCAGAGCTAATTAATTTTGTGTGAAAAAAATTCAGCAATTCTTATGTAACTCACCTTGCAATCGCTTGAGATATTTGCATTCTGCATAAGTTAAAATTAGGCTTCGTTGAAGAAACAATAAAAGATTAAGGATCATTGAAAATCACAAGTATTGTAATAGCATAGGCACGGAATTTAGATACACAAAAATCAATGAATATTTCATTCATATAACTTGTATTCCAGACTCCAGAGCTAATTAATTTTGTGTGAAAAAAATTCAGCAATTCTTATGTAACTCACCTTGCAATCGCTTGAGATATTTGCATTCTGCATAAGTTAAAATTAGGCTTCGTTGAAGAAACAATAAAAGATTAAGGATCATTGAAAATCACAAGTATTGTAATAGCATAGGCACGGAATTTAGATACACAGATACACAGATAATATATATATATGTGTGTGTGTGTGTGTGTGTATGTATTCAAAGTATTGGAATAGTACCGAAGATCGGAACTCGAATTTTCGAAGGATCTACACGTTTTGGGACTTCTAGAACACGAAAATACTATTTTTAGGAAGACGTCTGTGTGTGTAAGGGTGTATCTGTGTATGTTTCTGTGTGTCTTTGAGGATATTACATCCACTCTAATTGAAAACTAATAGACCGAATTTCATAAAATTAGGTAGATATGTTTTTTGTGGGAAATCCTGATGTTCATTAGATTATATTACGATTCGTAATAAAAGAATCAACCTTCTTTGCGAAATGGCCGGCAGAAATTGCCTTTATCCACTCTAGCTGAAAACTAATGGAACAAATTTAACAAAATTTGGTGTATAATATTTCAATAACCTACAAGTGATTTATATAACAAATTTAACAAAATTTGGTATATAAATCATTTGTAGGTCATTCTAGTACGATTCGGGAAAAAGGAACGGGCTATTTTTGCGAAATGGCCCGCAAAAATCGTTAAATATAAAAATAAAAGACTACGTGTGCTCAATTATATGAATTAAATTCCTATTTTATACGTGATTTTTGACAACAAAGAGAATAAGACTAACCCTATTACTCTAGGACTAGCCGTTCTTGAGATATTCTAGTTTTTTCACGTTTTCGCTACGCCACCTTTGACAATAAGTCCAGCTATCAAATGAGAACAAAATTTAAGTTTAACGTGCAAATTCAATGTCATTTAAAAAACTTATGGCTGTTATTTTGTGCAGATAAACTCAAATTATTATTGAAGAAATAAAGAAAATGTGAATATAAGTCTGCAGGGAAAGACATCTGCTGCCTACATCAGAATTTTTGACAGTATTACAACAATGATTTATAGAAGTGAACGGAGATTTTTTGCAGGCCATTTCGAAAAAAATGTATGATCTATATTTACAGATCCACCAAATTTTTGTAGAATAAAATGCTCATCAAATTTAAGCTGTGTACCAAATTTCAACTCTCTTGGATGTAGGAAAGTGCATTAAAAATGCCATAAAATAAGTATATCATGAAGAGTTATATAAATTTAAAAACAAGAAAGATCAATCATGCTTAAAGCATTGATTATGAAACACTTTCCAACTTCAATGCAATTTTATTTAAAACAGTCGAAAATGCAATACATTCCTCGGTAATATATTAAAACTTATCATAATACTACATTAATTTATTATATTTGAAAAATTAAACCTTCATTGAAAAACATGAACTTCATTCAAATGACGGCATTGAAATAAAAATTGCCTGGTTTAAATATATCTGAAAAGCGATACATTCCACGGTAATATTTTTAAAACTATCATAATACTACGATAATTTATTATATTTAAAAACTTCATCGAAAACAACTGAAATTAATTCAAATGACGTCATAGAAAAAATAAATAAAAAGAACGAATATGAGTCTGCAGGGAAAGACATGTGCTGTCCACATCAGAATTTTTAACAATATTACAACAATGATTTATAGAAGTGAACGGGGATTATTTTCAGGCCATTTCGAAAAAAATGTATGATCTATATTTAAAGATCCATCAAATTTTTGTCGAATAAAATGTTCAACAAATTTAAGCTGTGTACCAAATTTTAACTCTCTAGGACGTAGGAAAGTGCATTAAAAATGCCATCAAATAAATTTATCATGAAGAGTTATATAAAATTTAAAAAAATGAAAAATTGTTATCTACCAAATTTATTTTTAAATGTGAAGCCACTCCCATATGCAAAACGTTTAAACAAATGGAGAGATATTTATTATATAATATATCTCTCTTTTCTTTCTGGAAGATATCCCAAAGTCAGAATTTAATTGAATTTGTTTTTTTCCCTATATTAAATAATTTTTAATTAAAAAACTACTTAACATATTTTACTGAATTTTTTTTTATATATTCTATGGGATAATCTGAATATTTTCTAAAAATTTCGAAGCAATTCGTGAATTTTAAATTTACTTAAAAAATGTTTGAAAAATTAGGTCCCATAGGGTTCAATAAAAAACTAATTGGGTGATATTATTTATTTATATTCCCATAGGTCCTACAGACCGTCTGAACAACATACTAAAATTTCATTTTGATAAAGTCATTTTACGGCAGTTATCGTGCTAACGGACAGACAGACAGACAGACAGACAGACAGAATGAACAAAGTCATAAACACTTTTCAACTTTGTTGTAAAGTGTTAAAAACTGAAAAATTGTTTTCTACCAAATTTATTTTAAAACATGAAACTTCTCTCATATACAAAATAATTAAACTCTTGGAAAGATATTTAATATATAATATATTTCTTTTTTCTTTCTGGAGGATATTCCAAAAGTTAGAATTTAATTGATTTGTTTTTTTCCCTATATTAAATAATTTTTAATTAAAAAACTACCTAACATATTTTACTGAATTTTTTTTATATATTTTATGGGATAATGGGAATATTTCCTAAAAATTTCGAAGCAATTTGTGAATTTTACATTTGCTTAAAAAAATGTTTGAAAAATTAGGTCGCTTAGGGTTCAATGTATTTCATTTTTTCAACCCGGGTTTAATAAAAAACTAATTGGGTGATGTTATTTATTTATATTCCCATAGGTTCCACAGACCGTCTGAAAAACAAACTAAAATTTCATTTTGATAAAGTCATTTTTACGGCAGTTATCGTGCTGACGGACAGACAGACAGAATGAATGAACAAAGTCATAAACACTTTTCAACTATGTTGTAAAGTGTTAAAAAGATGGGATCTCGGAACTGATGTTATAGTAAAAGGAATAATGTTGAGGTTTCAAAAATATATAGGCCTACCAATAGTCTAAGTTCTAGTACAAACGTTATTCCAGCTACGCCTAGCACTAGTTCTACACTTATCTCTGCTGAGGCACTTAGGCCTACTCCTACATCCTCTTCAAAAAATAATAAAGTAGAAGGTAATTTTGATTATTACAATAGCAAACAGAAGGGCTTACAGTACGACATAATTGATTTGAAATCGCTTGGACTTCTATAAATGAAATTGCAGTATGTAAACATTGTAAAGGAAATTTGATATTTGAGAAGCGGGTTATTGTGGGTCTTGCAATAAAGCTAATCGTGTCTTGTCCTAAATGTACAGGCACAGAAAAGTCTATTGCAAATTGCAATAAAATAACCAGAACTAATAATAATGGAAAATCAGAAACGCTGTATGACTTGAACCTACGACTCGTGCATAGCTTGTGAACCATTGGAAAATGTTACACAACAGCTCAAATCTTATGTGGAGCGCTAAATATTCCTTCTCCACCTAAAAGGCTTAAAAAATAAGAGGCGGCTTTATGTACTGCTACTGAAAATTTATGCAAAGAAAATATGAAGAAGGCTGTGGAAGAAGCGGTGAATAAAAATGATGGGGATAGGAGTAACTTATGTGTTGCCCTCGACGGATCCTGGCAAAAAAGAGGCCATACCTATCTCAATGGCGTAGTAACTGTTACATCTGTTGATACAGGAAAAGTGTTGGATGTTTTAATCTTATCAAAATTTTGTAACTGTCCCCAAAGAAATAATAATGTTCATGAAGACGGGTGTAAGGCCAATTATATAGGTAGCAGTGGCGGAATGGAATTAGCTGGTGCGTTAGAAGTTTTTCGACGGTCAGATCCTGTGTACAATGTTCGCTACCTAAATTATTTAGGCGATGGGGACTCAAAGGCCTATGCATCTGTAAATGAGTCAAAAATTTATGGAAAAAGTGTGGAAATAAAAAAGGTAGAATGCATAGGCCACGTACAGGAACGTATGGGCAGTCGTCTGATAAAATTCAAAACTAAGTCCGGAAAACTTTACTTGATGATGGAAAATCCCCGTCTGGTAAGGATCGTCTAACTACAGCTGCCATTAATCAACTACAAACTTACTAAGGACTGGCAATACGCCGAAATACAAACAACGTACAGGCAATAAAACAAGCCATTTGGGCTGAATATTTTCACGTAATGTCGTCCAACGAAGAACATTACCACCAACTTTGCCCGAAAGGAGATGAAACATGGTGTAAATACATTTATAGCATTTCGAGTTTAACTGTTTATGACCATGGCCAACACTTCCATTTGCCTAAAGCAGTTATGACTTCAATCAAGCCAATTTTTAGGGATTTAGCCGATCCTCTACTACTGGAGAAATGTGTAAAAGGTAAAACGCAAAACCCTAATGAATCCCTAAATAACGTTGTCAGGTCTATCATTCTTAAAAGAACATTTGTAAGGCTGCAGAACCTGAAATATGGTATTTATTTAGAAATTTGCTTATTCAATGATGGTATGATAAGTAGAGTCAAAGTTATGGAAAAACTAGGCCTGTTTCTCGTAAAAAATTTGGTTTACGCAATTCAAATGCTTGAAAAAGTGAAACTCCGAAAAGCCGCGAGTGATCTCGAAAAAAAATCAGGAAGACCAGGATTCTGGGTAAAAGGAAAATAGAAGACATCTTTGAAGAGCAGGAGTACCCCGATAACCCCCCATATAGTGCTGGGAATTACTGAACCTCTATCTGAATCACATTTTCGTGAGACACTTTATCTTAATATCCCGAAAGTTCTGTTTTTAAAATTTTAATGTAATTTTTCTCAGCTCCCATTAAAACTAATGTCATAAAATTTTTATAATATATTTATCATATGATTATCTAGTTCCTGACATAGGGATTTGGCAATATATTTATTTTATGATTATCATTTTACCAATATTTACTAATATTTTAAACGTTTTTTAACGATAAAAACGCTTTTAGGAAAAAGATGTCCCATGAAAAAGATTACAAAAAACCAAACCCCTGTGTTGGGAACTAAAGGAAAGGTCACTTTATAAGACAAAAAAAGTTACGGCTTTATGTCTTACAGAACTCTAGAAAAATTACATATGCTTAACATTACAGAGATAGGCGTGAGGACTCCCCATTCAAAGCTAAAGGATCGGATGAGAGATCCGAATAATTCAAACCTTTTGTGTAATGTTATTTAATGTTAATTCTGTAAATAAACAGTTATTGTTATTTTTTATTCAAAGCGGTGTCCTCATTTCCAAACCTTTTAATTAATACTTAATTTTCAGATTAAACTATACGACACGGCGGCCTTAAACTTAATGATCAATGAACATTATTTATCGCGCCCAAACCGGGCGTGTGGGATAACCCACGCAACGTTTGGTTTCGTTCGGCCTAAACCTAATGTTCGTGTTAATTCTGAAAACGTTGGGTTTTTCTATTAAATTATGTATTTGCATATCTCGCGGTGTTTAGTTTTGATTCCTAAGCTGTACCTCTAGGTTTCCAAATTTTAAACTGTTGTTTTCCGCATCTGTAACTCCCTTATTCTTTTTAATGAAGTCGTGTCGCAAGATCCCTTGATACGGTTGCGAAAATTGTGCAATTGTGAAATTGTGCATTTGCGGAAATTGTGAATTTCGTTATGAAAAAAATATGTTTCAATTTTTGGCTGTCAATTTTAAAATTTATTTCTACCGTTTTCAAGTAATTTATGTTGTGCCCCGTTAGCATGGTAATTGTCACAGATCTAGATATATATTTAACTGCCACCTTCTCTTTAATTTTTTGAAACACCTCATCTGCTAAAACTGAAATTGAAGCGCCTGTGTCTAGTAAAATGTCCGTCTCGGTCTCGTGGAATTTTGTTCGCACCGTCGGTAATTTAGTCATGTTCTCATCTGCGACAGAAGCTATTAATTCAGCCTTATCTCTACTTTTCTCTCTATCTATTGCTATTTTAGTTTCGGGTCATCCCCTTACCCCGTTTTGTGTAGGACTTCACTTACCCCTCTGTGATTAATTTGCCTATCATACTCACCTGTATTATCCCGGAAACCATCTTCTGAATTGTTTTCTCTAGAATTCCTTTTTTCTCTTTCTGCATTACTTTATCTAAAATTCCTCTTCTCCAATATGTTGTATTTTTTTCTAAGTTTTGCTTACCTATCTGTGTATTAATTTCATCTCTAAATTCATTCCTAAAATTTCTTTCCTCCGATTTATTGTATTTTCCCCCAAAATTTCGCCTATTTCTCTGTGTATTAATTTCTTCTCTAAATTCATTCCTAAAATTTATTTCCTCCGATTTATTGCACTTTTCCCCAAAATTTCGCCTATTTCTCTATGTATTTTCATCTCTGAACTCATTCCTGAAATTCCTTCTCTCCGATCTGTTGTGATTTTTCCCAAAATTTTGCCTATTTCTCTGTGTATTTTCATCTCTGAATTCATTCCTGAAATTCTTTCTCTCCGATCTGTTGTGATATTTCCCCAAATTTTGCCTATTTCCAAATTTTAAACTGGTGTTTTCCGCATCTGTAACTCCCTTATTCTGTGTATTTTAATCTCTGAATTCATTCCTGAAATTCCTTCTCTCCGATCTGTTGTGATTTTTCCCAAAATTTTGCCTATTTCTCTATGTATTAACTTCTTCTCTAAATTCATACCTCACAGGATTTTCTATATTTCTATATGCGGAAGACCGCCCCTGTTTATTCGTGGATTTTGAATATTTTTTCCTTCAGTCCCCCAATCTAGTTTAAAGCTCTAAACTTTTTATTTTCATCTCTCCCACGAACATATCTGCGATCCCCTCTTGAGTCTGCATAATTTCTCTCATCAACATAAAATGCAGGGTTTCTGCCCCAATTCTGAAAATTCCAGTGACCCCTCACGTTAATTTCCTTTCTGGGCTGTACGTCGAAATTTCTACGTCTGTCGTTGGCTGGTTCCCAACGGTTCGACCTTCTTGTGTACGCATAATTCGTATCTCCGTTAAACGGTAAATAATTTCGCGTATTCTGTGCATATCTGACTTCTCTTTCATTATTATTATTTTGTCTTAAATATTGTCTGCACTCCCTAATAAAGTGCCTGGATTTCCCGCAAAAATGGCACAGAAAAGTATTTTGTTTTCTTCCTATACTTGCGGATTCTTTCACTTTAAGATTGTTTATTTCCTTCGTTATCGATTCCATGAATTGTGAATTAAATTGTTCCTGTTCTTTGTGCAGCTCTTGTATCCCGTTTTTCTGAGAAATATTGTTCACCGCCACTACCATCGCTGCCAAATTTGCTGATTCAAGATTCTGCGTTATTTTTATCGCTACCGTGAAAGTTTTAGGATTTCCTTTTATCACTTCAATTTCGAATTCGGTTTTTATAGCTTCAATGAATTTGCTAAGGCTTAATTTATCAATAATATGTTGTGTGTCATCATTTATTGGTGTATCGCCTATGTAGTCTAAAGTTAACGTTCTAATTCTCTGGGATAGCTGTTTTATTGTTTCACCCTGGTTCTGTTTTGCGGACGAGAATATCCTTTGATTAGCGGTGACATTTGTTAAATATAATTTTTAATTGTAGTACAGTACATACAGTAATTATTTTTGCCTTAATTTATTTAATTACGTTTATAATGCACAATTTCCCTTATAACGTAGAGTATCTAACAGAGCTATAAAATAAGTGCCATGGATTTAACATTTTTTAAATCACTCCCGTTTAACCGGATTTTTTCTCTTTACCGGCTTACCCTCGGTCCCAATAAAGCCGGTTAAGCGGAGTATTACTGCATTTTTTTTTGCGTCATTCGTGCCCCCATGTTCTGAAATGCATACCACGTAGATTTGGCGTTCTTATGACCTCTGGTTTTTTCTCCACACTGCTCTGAACGGGGATACTTTAATTCTAACCACCTAGTACTTACTTGAGAAGGTTTCTATTTCTTAATGAAAATTAGTTCAAATTTCGTCCGCCAGGGTTAAAATCTGGCACCCCGTAATTTGCATATTGCGAAGTATACCTTACAACCGCCACCTAAAAAAGAAGTCAAAAGGCTCTTTTTCACAAATCCACTACTGGCGAAGGGTCATAAAGCTCACCTTATCGGATCGCTCGTTACTTGTTAAAATCTTCTATCAAAGAAACAGCAATGCTTCTGGCTGCACTTAAGGCATTTCGACAGTTAAATGTTTAAGCAGAGGTCCACTCACGATTTTTAATTTTTAGAACTCTTTGAGATATTTGTTTGATAAGTTAGGCAGTATGCAATCTACTGGGGGAACAACGACAAATTTCATCCCTGGCGGCCGAAATTTGAATTATGTTTCCTTCAGAAATTCAAATCTTATACTTAGGAACTGTGCGTACGAAATTTGTTTTCTATTTGCCTAGTAGTTTTCCATACAGAGAGGTCCAAACATATGATCTTTAATTTGAATCATCCTGTATTTTAAAATTAAAGATCATTATCTATCACTAGTGCAACAACTATTCATAAATAATATCAGTTAGCTATCTTCTGCTTAAATATAAATTTCATACAACGTTTATCCTCTTGGTAACATTAAAATAATTATCTTAATCATTTGGGCTCCTCAAACATTCTTATGCAAATGATACATTCTTGTACTCAATACATACGTTATGCAAATATACGTGTCCTAAAATTATTTCAGAAAAACCCGAGCTTATATTTTTAAGACGATACAGACTTTGGAATAATTCAATTAGTTGTCACTAATAGATTTCTGAGTTATTTTATTCTTTGAATACATTAAAAAGAATATTTTTAAAATATTTTACTTTTAAAAATAAATATCTAATGATAAAATACTTTTTTGTTCGAAATATTGATTATGACGATGTTCTTATGCTCTTTGGAGTGTAATGACTATGAAAATTTTATTAAAACTGTCAGTATTTTAATCAAAGAATTTATATAACACATTTCAAAGTAAAACCAAAAAAGAAATATTTCTTGAAGAGCAATATTATTTTTTAAAGTTACTTGTAAAGTAGGGAACATTAAACATCTACGCACGATAGAAAAATAATGGCAAAAGTATGTTACGGTCAACTAATATATAAGATAGGAATTTCTATACTTTTATACGTTTTCAGTATTTTTACGCGTTTACAGGTGGTTCATTTGTTATTTTATAATTGACATTTCATTATGAGATGCATTATTTGCTTTCATTCAAACTTTTACTGAATATTTAAAAATAATTTCATATGCTTCTGTACCTAAGTTAGTGTACTACTTTATGTGCCTTGACGTATAGGAAATCAGAGACATTATTAGTACAAGAAATAATTTGAAAGTATTTTATTTCTAAAGCAATGTTGCGATTTCGGTGTTTTGTTGATTAATTAATCTAAATATTTTGTAGGAATAAATGCATATGATTAAATCTTTTGTCTAATTCCATATCACTGAAACCAAATTTTATTTCTCATTACTGATTAAAATAAAACTGTCAAATTACATGAAAATCGCTTGACTCTTTTGAGGCGTGGATGGGTAATAATTCTGAAATAAAGACTAAATGTTTACTTACAAATGAGTTGAAGTAAAGTTTTTATTTTCATATTGAGAGTTAATTAATTACTTGCTTTAATTGCCATCCTTTCTTTTTATGTCCATATTTATATTTTAAGTGCTGTGCTGTAATGATTTGTTGTAACTATTCCACCTGTAATTTCTATTTATGTTCTCTGATACTGCTATAATTTCATGTTTTCTCCTCTCCACTAATAAGATTAATTTTTTAGGAATGGGTCTTAATGGATTCTGTAATTTCCTTTTCTGTATATATTCTATATACAAGGTAGAAAAATTCGGAGACTGACTTACTTGACGGATATGATTTATTGATATCATGTGTTACATACAACCACCTTCAAAGTACTCCCCCTCTGCTGCTATACAATTCTGCCAGCAAGAGTTCAGTTGCTGAAAACATTCCTGGAAGCCTTTGGACGAGATGGTCTTCAGTGTGGCCGGCGCAGCAAACTCAATCTCAGATGCACTATTGAAACGGCGTCCTTTGAGTTCGTTTTTGAGACGGGGGAACAGGTAAAAATCGCATGGCGTGAGATCGGATGAGTAGGGAGAGTGTGGAGGCGATTCATGTTTGGCCAGTATGGACTCCACCTTGAAAAACCGATGGGCTAGAGCATTGTCATGTTACAACACCCAATGTTTACTTTTCCAGAGTTCTGGGAGTTTCCGGAGGATAGCATCACGGATACGAGCTAGGATCTGTGCATACCTCTCTTTGTTCACTGATGCCCCTTCAGGTATGAACTCGTAATGCACCAAACCCTTCTGTTCAAGAAACATTTTCAGCAATACCTCCCCCCTTTGAACGGTTCAAACGGAATTTTTTGACTTCGGCGACAACGGTAACTTCCATTGGGAGGACTGACGTTTCCTTTGTTGGTCGTACAAGAAACACCATGTTTCATCATCGGTGATATTTTTTTAAAAGGATGTCGGATCTTTGTCAGCAACATCAATCAGTTCTCCACAGATCCACATGCGCTCATTACACTGATCTTCGGTTCGCACTCTTTGTACAATGTGTTGACACATACGATGCATGTTCAGTTTGTACGTCAGGAGAGCTTGGCAGCTCCCGTACGAAATTCTTGCATTTTCGGCAATGATGTTGATGGTTTGACGTCGGTCGGCACGCACAATTTCTGCCAAGTTTCGAATGTTGTCCTCCGTAATTGATGTTGACGGCCCCCGAGTGCGCGGAATGTCTTCTACGGATTCACTGCCGTCCGTGAATAGGAAGTGCCATGAAAACACCTTCGTATGACACATTGCTCTCTCACCGTACACCTGCTGCAATATGTGCAGAATTTGATATTCACATGTAGATATTCACATTTGATATTCACACCATTACCGTTTTCGACGAACGCAAACGACTACAGTTCGCTGACACCCATTGTCTGGGAAAACCATGCACTACGGATCTGCTTCTTCCTTTTCACACCTCGCGTCGTATGTGACTCTACGCCATGGTAAAATAGTTCCCATCTCCTTCCTAAAATCAGGGTTGGAGATATCAACTCAGTCTCCGAACTTTTTGCTCCTACTTTATATATATATATATATATATATATATATATATATATATATATATATATATATATATATACATATACAGGTTGTTTCAAAACTAATGAAATAAACTTTAAGAGGTGATAGAACACATCGAAACAGTCACTTTCCATCGTAGAATGCATGGTAATAAGTGAAGCGGTTACGAAGCAGGTACGATTATAACAATGGGGAATCTCGCATGTAAGGTCCTTAGCGACTTGGAATGGATAGGTATACCAATGTGAAGAAGAAGGATATGCATTTTGTCTACGGTCTTTCCAAAGGTAATGGCAGGGAAGCGCAAAAACTTTACCGAGGGCGCTTTCCTAACAGATGCTTACCCGATCATGGAATGATTACTCGCTTGCTTCGTCAACTGTCTAAAAGGGGATCCTTCAGTTCTGCCATTCATTTATTTTATCTTAAATAAAACTTTGATTTGATGTTTCGTGCCAGTCTGTGTTGCGTAACACTGCATGTGTGTGGACAAATGGAAAGCGCCCTCTAACACGTAACCTCTTCACTTGCGACCATGCATTATATATATATATATATATATATATATATATATAAATAATAAAATAGTAAACCCAGTGGTAGAATGGAAGAAGTAACTCATAATACACTATCTTAAAAATTTGCCTATAGAATACAATGGAATAAAATGAAATTTAACCATAATGAGGATATTATAATACATATTGCATTTCAGAAAGTTAAAAATAATCAACAAATATCTAAGGAGAGGAATCGGAAAAAGGAATACCAAAATAATCAAGCATTAGAGCTTGCACTTGGAAGAGTTCTAGAATTAAAAATGGTTCATTTCGAAAAAATTCTTTTCATGTCCTAATATTTAAACGAAATGAACACAAAAATGCTTTTTTCTGAAACACAAGATAGATGTTATCTATAAACATGTGTTATTAGGACGACAAGCATAAAGATTGAAAAAATAGAAAGGAAACATAAATACCTTAAAATACACCTCAAATGTATAACCATGACGAGCAAAAAATGACTAGACCAATGTTGCCAAAGAGAGTAATAAAATCCGTACTGCTTAATGGCTGTAAAATGTGATATTCTACAGTAAAAGCTGCAAAATAGATAGATGAAAATATATTGTAATATAAATACAAGAGAATGTAGAAGTAAGGCTAAAATAAGATACTAAGGAGAGAATATTAAGAATTTTCGGCTAATCGAAATTTATTAACTATACCATTTACTAAATATGCTGGATATTCATATAATTTACTGGTAATTTTGAGGTTATTAATGTGCAAAGCATGAAATTTTTTATCTGATAATCTATAAATTCTGAAAAGTTGATTAAGTATAATATTTCTAAACAATTGAATCGAGTTGTAGGAATTAAAACGTAATATTTTATTAATATTAATTTTAAAAAAAAATCGTTTTTATCATATAAATTAGTAACTATCCCATTAGTAGGTTCTATAATTAGATTTAAATCCAAATAATTAATATTTTTACTAATAGTAGTTTCATTAGGTATTAATTCCAAATTATTCGGCTAGAAATCTATATCTATGACATAATTATCAGTAAATACTAAACAAATCGGATCATCTACATATCTGTAAATTTTATAATCTGTAGAAGTAAAGAATTTTTCATAATGATATAGGTATAAATTAGCTAACATACTGCTACTACAGCCACCTTGTGGAACCACTGACACTTGTAAGTATGATTTATTACCTTGAAAAATATAATTATTGAAAAGTACAAAATGGAGAAGTTTAGGAAAATTGGTAAATTTAGTTACATGAGAATGATTAGTAATATAGGTATTCGCATTATATAAACCCAATATGACATCATAAAGATCAGTGATCTGAATATTATTAAACAGATCTTTAAAATCAAAAGTTTGAAATCCTATTAATTACCTAGTGATGTTAATTTATTTTTTAATTCTTTACTATTATTTAGAATAATGTAGTTAACATTAGAATCTCGTAAATTACTATTTAGTACATTTAAATAATTTAGCAATAATTTACTAGCAGTAGTAGAGTATGGATTATGACCACTAGTTACAGTTCTAAATTTAATAGAATTTTTATGAAATTTAGGAATGAGCACTATATATGGAAATTTCAAAAATTTATTATTTATATCTAAATCACTATACATATTGATAATTTTATATGGTATGTGACCACCCCAGACCTTCACACAAACTTTACAACGATGTACCATGATTTCAACGATATGATCAACCATCGCAGATGCGAGCAATGGCCATTCCTCCAATAGGGCAGTTTCCAACTCTCTGAGACTGGATGGAGAATGTAAACGTGCAGAGACAACAAGCCCGAGGGCATCCCAAAGGATTTCAATGGGATTAAGATCGGGGGAATACGCTGGCCACTCCATATGAGAAATGCCCTCACTTTCCAGATATTAGTCAACGATGTTAGCTCGACGGGAACGGGCATTATCGTACACAAGGAGGAAATCAGGACCGTCTGCTGCAGGGTTGAGTCTCGCAATGGGATTTTGGACTCCATCCTGATACCGGGCATCCGTCACAGAACTGCCTTTAAAGATGTGCCGCTCTGTACGATATCCCATTGAAATTTCAGCCCACACCATGGTGTCGACACCTCTGAATGCGTGATGTTCGATGATGTTCTCAGTCTGATTGCGTGTGTCTCGCTCTCTCCAGACCCTTACACGCTTATCATCTGATTCCAGGGCAAATCTGGACTCGTCCGTGAACAGGACGTTGCACCTATCTGACCAAGATACATGTTAATGGCACCACATTAATCTTGCCCCTTTGGCTTGGACGGTTAGTGGAACACAGAAACGTGGTACTCAGGCGTACAGTCCTTTCACGTGGAGCCTTCGGCTCGCAGTAGTGACAGATATTGCCTTACCAAGTGCCACTGCAACCATGGATGTAATTGTTGTGGAGGTCGCACGCCAATTCCGCGTGGCTACTGTAGCAATATAACGATCACCAGAGAGGGTGGTAACCCTTGAACGACCTGTCATAGGTCTACGGACAGCTGTTTAACTTGTTTGGAACTGTTTCCATGATCTGAAAATTACCAAATGATCAACGCCAAACAAAATAGCAACATCTTTGATTGACTGTCCTGCTTCAATGCGGCCGATAGCACTACAGCGCTCACTATCTGTCATTCGTCTTCTTTCAGCCATAAAAATACGAAAATCATCAAAAATAATCCTACAAAACGTTCTAAGCATTTCGTATCAGCATTTAAATACAACTCCTCAAACCTTGAGAATGCTGGCGTCTTCAACGACTGCCTAATTAACATATATCCGGACAGTCATTCGTGATTGGATATAACATACGATATTTGAATACTGCCATCTACAACCGCAGCGATTTCCAGCCACTCAAATTCAAATACGCTTTCGAAAATTAAAAATTTGCATTTCGTGCTTAACTTTGGAAGTCAGTATATATATATATATATATATATATATATATATATATATATATATATATATATATATATATATATGTATATCCTTTACTTCAACAGATTATAAAATTTACATATATGTTGATGATCTGATTTGTTTAGTATTTACTGATAATTATGTCATATAGATTTCTATCCGGATTTTTTGAATTAATACCTAATGAAACTACGATTAGTAAAAATATTAATTATTTGGATTTAAATCTAATTATAGAACCTACTAATGTGATAGTTACTAATTTATATGATAAAGAAATTATATTTAATTCAGTATTAATAAAATATTACCATTTAATTCCTGCAACTCTGTTCAATTGTTTAGAAATATTATACTTAATCAACTTTTTAGAATTCATAGATTATCAGATAATAAATGTCATGCTTTGCACATTAATAATCTCAATTTACTAGTAAATTACATGAATATCCAACATATTTAGTAAATGATATAGTTAACAAGTATCGATTAACCTAAAATTCTTAATAATCTCTCCTTAGTATCTTATTTTAGTCATCTACATTCTCTTGAACATACATTACAATATATTTTCATCCTTTTATTTTGCAGTTTTTTTTGTAGAATATCACATTTTACTGCCTTTACGCAGTACTGTTTTTTATTACTCACTTTGGCAACAGTAAATCACTTCTTTAAACTTTAGCGAATGGCAACATTGGTCTTGTCATGTATTGCTCGTCATGGTTGTACATTTGAGATGTATTTTAAGCTTTTTTTGTTTCCCATCTAATTTTCCAATCTTTATGCTTGTCGTCCAAATAACACAAATTTATAGATAAAATCTATCTTGTGTTTCTTAAACAAGCATTTTTGTGTTCATTCCGATTAAATATTTGGACTTGAAAAATATTTTTTTCGAAATGAACAATTCTTAAGTCTAGAGTTTTTCCACGTGCAAGCTTTAATGCTTGATTATTTTGGTATTCCTATTTACGATTCCACACCATTGACATTTGTTGATTATCTTTAGCTTTATGACCTGTAATATGTATTTTAATTTTCTCATTATGGTTAAATTTCATTTTATATCGTATTTTTTAGGCACATTTTAAGATAGTTAGTGTATTATGAGTTACTACTTCCATTCTACCATTGGATTTACAATTTTAATATTATATATATATATATATATATATATATATATATATATATATATATATATATATATATATATATATATTTATATATATATATATATATATATATATTACCGCTGAAGTGCAGAAATAAGTTATTCTACAGATTATCTAGGTAATGTGCAGATTAAATTGTGTGATCCGTTAAAGTGCCGAAAATTGTTTTATTTCTCAAATTACCTAAATAATCTGCACCTTACCTATTAGGCACTCGTTAAAGTAAAAAAAAATAAGAACTTGAATCTTCGCTAACGAGGTTTGCGAAGAATCTTTTCTTCAATTTACTCACCAATTCAGTGCTTGCTTGCATACTAGGAGCTAAATTTATCTGCTTTAAAAAAAATCACGAAACAAATCCACGCGCTAACAGGCAGAAACGAATTTGAAAACAGAATTAGGCATGCTACGCAATGGCAGCCGACGCAAGTTATGAGAAATAAAAACAACCGGCGTGACAAGACGCTGGCGAAACCAAACTAAAAGTGGAGGGAGAGGGGAAAGGAAATGAGAGAAACAAAATTTTGAACTTCAATGATACGGAAGTCGTTAATGTGCACATAACCTAGGTAAAATGCGGAAAATTCTT
Source organism: Amaurobius ferox (assembly GCA_951213105.1). NCBI lineage: Eukaryota > Metazoa > Arthropoda > Arachnida > Araneae > Amaurobiidae > Amaurobius > Amaurobius ferox. Next base: position 58,046,278 of record OX578134.1, read on the forward strand.
GATTCCGCACGTTGCCGCAGCAAATCAGTTAATCTGCAGATTAGCTAGGTAATGTGCACATTAACGGCTTTCGAGCTTTAGCGGAACGATAGGAGAGCAGGACGGTAGGAGAGGGGATCGATATAAAAAAATTAAAAAATGTGTAATTAAAAAAATTATTTATAGGTGGCGCTGAACGCATTGAAAATATAAAGAAAATAATTTGCTGTACGTTCAGTACCTTTATAGCATCAAGTGTTCGACATATCCTCCACAAGGTATAGTACAATTCAGACGAGTGAAAACGTACGTATCTACAGAATGCAGCATGTCTGGATGGATGAAACTCACTACTCGACGAATGGAATCTTTTAGTACCAAATATGTAAAAGGTCCTGATTGATAAATTCGTGAATAATTAAAAATTATTTTTCATACTTTTATGTTGCATCAAGATATCTGATAAAAATTAGAACTTTTTTAATTATATACTGCACTCATGTCCAAAAGTTGAGCATTGTTGCTGTTTATGTGAAAATTTCAGGAAATCTACATCGGAATGGAAGGAAGTGTAATAGAGTTATAGAAGAAGAAAACATTGCAAAACAAGGATAATAATGATTTTTATTATCTAAAGAAAAGGGTCACAATACGAGTGTTAACCTCAGTGAAACAGAATGATTAAAACAATGGGATGTTGCAGTTTAATATGGTGTGTGGGAACTTCGGGTAGCCACGCATGCTGTACAACGATTTCCCATACTTTCGAAGAGTGTTTAGATGAGTTGTGTGCTCAAAGAGTTCCAAGCCGCATGGAGAGCAGCTTTCAATCCCAGAAAGGAGCTTGGTGGGTAGCGGAGGGTTGCAAGTTGTCTCCCGAATATATCCCACACATGCTCTATTGGATTCAGATTCGGAGAGTTGGCAGGCCACTGCATGTGCAAGATATCTCCAGTTTGAAGGAAGTCGTCGACCAAGGCCGCACGATTAGCAGACGCGTTATCATCCATGAGTATGAAATCAGGACCAACAGCACCTCAACACAATCGAACGGTAGGCTCGAGGACTTCGTTTCTGTATCTTTGACCGGTAACCGACCCAGTGTCATAGATGTGGATGTCTGTGCGGCCGTCCATCATGATGCCTGCCCAGACCATGACTCCCCCAAATGGATAATTATGTCTTTTCTTGATGTTTCCCGGGTGAAAACGCGCTCCACGTTCTCTACAGATCGTGGTACGACGAGAATAAAATTTCGAGCTAAATCTGTTCTCGTTACTGAACATGACATTGTCCCACTGTTGTTCACTCCACTGCCGATGTTCCAAATTCCACTGTAAACGCACGCATTTATGCGCAGATGTCAAGGAACTGCAAACTGCTGGTCGTCTGGCATGGACGTGTCTGAGTCTCCTGTATACAGTTTGTCTCGAAACAATGACTCCTGTAGCGGCTGTCAGGGCTGAACCCAGTTGTGTGGCAGAACGGTTCCTCTGACGTTGTGCAGTTATCACCAAATATCTGTGCTTGCCGAGCGGTTGCTACCCTTGGCCGACCTGATACTGGTTGCCGGGTAACATCTCCAGTGGCTTGGAATCTCTGCCGCAGTCTGGAAATCACATACTGAAGCACATTCAGAATTCGAGACCTTTCGGTTTGAGATTGACCGGATTCCAGCATTTCCAATAATTCGTCCCTTCGAAAACATATCCATTTGTCCTATTTGTGACATCCTTCGTCCTTTTTCATTATTAACAACGCTACGTAACACAGCAATTGCGAAATTCTGCCTCAACTGGTCATGCCGTTCGAAGTTGTTTTATACTCGTTCCTACGTGCGTCAGTGCTTTGCGCATGTCGCCGTCGACTGAAGTGTTTTGCATACGCACAATGATTTACCTTCGTCCCACGATTTTCCACAACTCATTGTGAACCATTCTATCCATATTAACTCCAAATTTCTGCATTTTACGAATTCTTCTTAACATTTGGACATGAGTGTATATGATATTAGTCATTTAATATATATATATATATATATATATATATATATATATATATATATATATATATATAATGGCTAATACCATATACTATATAATTAAAAACAGTTCTAATTCTAATCAGATATCCTGATGCAACATAAAAGTAAAAAAATAATTCTTAATTATTTATAATATTTTCCTTTCTAAATGTTTAGTCCAATTTATTGAATGAATCAAACATTCATAAAATGTTTAACGCTGAATATTAATTTATTTGATAATATTGTAATTTCGAGACTTACTGCTGAAACTGATGAAATAGCACTATAATACCATAGAAACATATAGAATATTCTCTGAATCTGCTGTCTAAAATTTAAAAAACTCTGTTTAGTTACAGCATAAACATTTTTTTAAATATATCAAGCAGTTTCTGAATCTTCCTTTGACAAAATAAAAGATCACAGAGCAACCACACCAGGGAAGGATTTCTTTCCGTCGCTGATCTGGTTGCTCTATCTTTTATTCTGAAGAAATTGAGAATAAAAGATAATTCATATTCCATCTGCCTCCGGAATGGTTGATATATTTAATCTGCTTTAGGAGGTATACTATTTCATTACTTAATAATAATTTTGTTATTATATTTGTATGCTAATTGTATGTATCGAAAGTTTTCTATAGGGAGAATTTTCTCTTGATATTGTCGTATAAATACATAACATATACAGTAATTGGACATATATTTTTTAAAAATATACAAATGGAGTTTTTTTAACGCAATTTCCAGACCCTCAGATTACTGAAATTGATAATATCTTAAACCAGGTTCATCAGCTAGCGCAAGAACACAGCTCCCTAAAGATGAAAAAATCTGGAAGGAGACCCACAAGCCGAAAATGCCCCTAACCAGTTGTTCCTCCGGATGAAATGAAACCCCCAGTGCATATTTGCAATGACGGTCTGGTGTCTTTGTGACCCTCTCATATACGAGTTGCAATCTTAGCGCCATCTATATGATCTTTAGATGATTCAATATCATTACATCATTTTTTCTTTTATAATAAAAACAACGTCCGCAATTAAAAGTGTTAATAATAGAAACTATATTTATTTATCATGTATTAAAAAAAATTAATTGTTAAATCAATATAAATGTTATATGCATTATATTTAAAATATATACCACTTATAAAACTTATTTGATAGGTTTCGGTAAGTATTTTATTTTTTCATTCAAGTTAAATTACACTGTTGTTTAGATTTAAAATTAAAATTCAGAACACAGGTAGATTACGTAACTTTGGTTGGAGGAGCCTATTTTTTTAAAACACTGGGCAATGCATTATTTTGGTAAAGAGGGTCGATAATTCAACTTGTATTTCAACAACTTCATTATATGTATTTTTCTGATTTTAATTTTTCTAAATTTGATTTTATATTACTTGCCTTTCTTTTCGACACTAATAATTTATTTGGAAAAGTTATTCAGTTACAATTTCAACACTACAAGTATTATTAATACATGAGCATATATGTATCAGTGATCTTCAGCTTTTATGAAACACTGGTCATATTTGAATCAGCGTCTCGCTGACCACATATGCAATTCAACAAACAAAATATAACGTAAACAAAAAACGTGTTCCAACTTATCCTCGAAACACCTGCATATTCTATGTTTACATATCTGTGTTTTATTACGTTAAATTTATATGTATTAAGTCCTAGTATGCTTTTTTCACTAGCTGCGTCCTCTATTTGGCGCAACGTTCTTGACAGATGATCAACTCATGTGGAACTCTGATTAAACGAATACGTTTTTTATATAAGAAACAAAATTAAAATATTATCGGTTTGTATTTGTGGTATGCATAAAGAAAAATATTTAATTTTATAATTTTAGTAGTTGCATATTCTGTGTGGGCGATAGAATATTTGTTTCTAATTAAGGCTTAACGAATAACTATCCAAATGTCGGCCGTTAAATTGACTTGACATATAACACTATGGGACATAAGTAAAATAAAATAAATATTTAGACTTGATATGACAGTATATTTGTCAATACGATATGTACACAGAAAAGTTATTTCAATCAAGTTATTTCAATAGTAATAGAATCAGTTAAAATTTTACATAGACTCCCCTCTTACATATATATTGAAAATAAAAACTATTTCAATACAGCAAAAAAACAAGAAAACTCCACACAAATAGATGGGCGTAGCCAAATAAACTTGTGACACATGTTATCCCTGCTGCTTACAATAAAATCGCGTCGATGTTTTCTAAATATGCTTTTATTATTGTAATAGAACACAATAATCAGAATTTTAAATTTGTTTAAATTTCAATAGGATTGTATGGGCTACAAATTATTAAAAACTCATTTGAATTTCTATATGCTTTTCCGTTCAGACGTATATTTGCTAAGTCTAAAAGTGGCGATAAGAATTAATAAAAGATATTTTAAATTGGAGTCTGCTCCATCTAGAATCTCTCATACCCAAATCAATTTTAAGTATATATATATATATATATACATCCATTTTTACTTAGTTTCAAATTATTGTTCTCCATGTCTAGATCTTTAATCTTGAGCTAATAATTATTGCCTTTCTTCATTTTTGCCAAAATTGCTTTGTTTGTTCATTTTTATATATATTTAAATATATACCTATTTAATTGTAATTTATGTATACTAATATTCCCCTCATCCCCATACCATTATAGTGATAAGTTAAATACTATTTTTATCCTTAGTCTTGGTCTATAGTTACTTATTTGTAACAGATATGCTAGAGATGATTTTTTTGTACTCACCTTAGTTTATGCATAGTTTTCGAACTAAAAAATTGCAATTTATATATATATATATATATATATATATATATATAAACCAAAATGCAGCAGAAAGAAGAAAGTACCAAATTATGGCCGGGGGAGGTTGTGACCCCAGATCCCCGGATAAGCAAGCTTTATGTCGCAACGACACTCCCTATAGCCGGTACTCAGCCAAAAAGAATACATAAGTATCAAATCAAAAAGCCAAGGGATATACGATATTAAATCCATACAGAACGGAAAGAACTATGCAATACCCATCACTAAATAAAATAGTCATAAAATCAAGTACCCAAAAACTTCCTTTAAAATACCCAATACATGCATCAAAACAATAATATACAATCTATATAAATAAAAATGAAAATCTGTCTGTCTGTCTGTCTGTCTGTCACACCATCACGGGAGAACGGCTAAACCGAATTTGATGAAATTTTGTGGGTAGCCCAGAAATAGCCCCACTTAAAATTATATCCGTGTTTTGAGTTTCTACGACCAGTGGTTCTCGAGATATTAGTAAAAAACGAAATTTTCGTTTGTCTCATCATCACGGAAAAACGGCTGAACCGAATTTAATGAAATTTGGTGAATAGCCTTGAAATATCCCCCCATAAATGTTGTCCAAGTTTCGAGTTTCTAAGACCTGGGGTTGTCGAGATATTAATGAAAAACGGAACTTTTTCCTAGGAGTTCTACTCCCTAACTCCGTGGTTTATCCAAACGAAAAGCTTGAAAATCGTTTGAAAGTGAATTAAAATTTAATCTCTGAGTTTGATGGGAGATTTTTTGCGTTAATTAGTCACTTTCTGAAAACATGAATTGTTTGAAACATGATTTAAAGGGGAAATCTATCTCCATGGTTCATGGTTTTTTTAAAACAAGCTTTTACGGAACAATGAGAAGTATAGAGAAATCAAAATCGTTATTTAATTTCGCAGTTTATGTTATATGACATGACATATTTAACATGTTATAAGATTCTATCTTATATCATGTTACTCAGAAACGCAATTAAATTAAATCTGTCTGTTAATTTTAATAATTATTTTTTCGATTTGAATAATAAATAAATGGATATAAAAATATATTTTAGAAAAGAACGATTTGATTTTTCTTATAGCATTTTTGACTGGATAATATCAATTACGGTCTTCAGGTTTAAAAATTATTATTATTTATATTTTCGGGGATTATTGATTCAAGAATTATTGATATTTTCAAGTTATTATGCAATTATTTTATTATGACAAAAATTGTTTAAACTCATTTATTGTATGTTGTACGAATCTTCTACAAATACACGTGTATATCTTTTAATCTACGAGAATATAAGTAGTACAGGTATATTGACATATGTTTTGATATATATTGACATATATTGGAATCAATTACGACCTTCTGGTATAAAGAGTACGGATATTATTGATGTTTTCAATTTATTACGTCATATCTTTTATTTTGGCAAATATTTTTGAGACGCATATTGTAATACGGGTAATCTTCTACTAACACATCGGCATATTTTCTGATCTGCGACAATATAATTAGTACGGGGTTGCATATATTCATTCAAGTCCTATTTTTTCTTCTGTAAATTTGCTTACAAAAGGGGGCAGGATGTTTTATTCTTCAGATCTGATCGTGAAGATAATTTTGCATAGTGAGAACATATATTCTTAAACTTCCCTTTAGGAGCAATAAATTTAATATTTTAACAGAATTTGCACATGATTGCGAACTTTAAGTTTCTTTAAATTATACACTCCGTACGAATAACGGGTGTGCTGTTAGTGGTTAATAAATTTTAACATTTTAGGAGGATATATCATGTTGCTCGGCATCGCAATTAAATTAAATGTGTTTGTTAATGTTTTTATTATTTTTTTTCGATTTAAATAATAAATAAATGGATAAATGGATATAAAAGTATATCTTATGAATGGACGGTTTGATTTTTCTTTTAATTATATTAATTGCTGACTGCGTACATCAATTTCATTTATTTTGGCAAAGAGTTTTCAAGCTTATATCGTATTTAGCTACTAAACTCATATATTGTGTTTAGCCAATAAATTCATATAGCCAATTGTTGAAACAGAAAAAGAGTAGAGCGGTTATATCTTCTAATACAATTGTAGTGTTTTCATTTAGTATATTGAAACGGGATAAGAAAGTTTCATTCAGATCTGCAAATTCAAAGCTATGAATTTGGAGGGATATCGCTAATTTGACAACTTTTCTTAAACTTTGCCAAATTGACGGAAATGTCGCCAAATTGATATAAACGACACACAAACAGCTGCCATAAACTTTCGGGTTGGTCGTGTGGCTTGGGTCTTCTACATATCAATGAAATTTTTTTTTGTTTTGTTAGAAGAGAGTACTGAAATGATGTTTGGTTAGCATTTCTCTGTCAGACCAACCATCCTACTTAGTAATACATTTAGCGAATTTTTAAAATGTCACCAAATTGATAAAAATGTTTTCAAATCTATAAAAATATCTTGAAATTGATAAAATTGCGCTACATAAATGATATTAATTGTTTTTTGTTAGGGGATAGTATTGTGATGATATTTCGTCAATTTGTCGCAAAGTGGAACTGTCAGTTCTATAGTCCCACTTGGCGATAAATTTGGCGATTTTTTAAAATTTCGCTAATTTGACGAAACTGTCGCCAAATGTTCCATAGAAATATAACTATTTAGACGATATTTTTTCTACCAATTTATTTGAAGCAAATGATATCATATCGCTTAGCAACGGATTTAAATCCAATGTGTTTATGCGGCAGACGATTTTTATTAAATCCTTTCCGATTTGAATAATGAAGATATGTATATAAAATAAATTTCATTGCCATTTCATTTTGGACTGGATAATATCAATTATACTCTTCAGGTTTAAACATTATTATTATTGATATTTTCCGGAATTATTGATTCAGGGATTATTGATATTTTTAAGTTATTACGCCATTGTTTTATTGCCGCAAAAATTGCTGACACACGCATATTGTACGTTGTACGAGTAATCTTCTAGGAATGCACGGGTATATCTTCTAACCTACGAGAATATAAGTAGTACAGGTATATTGGCATATATTTTGACATATATTGGCATATATATTGGAATCAAGTACAGTCTTCTGGTATGAAGATTAAGGGGATTAATTATATATTCAATTTATTACGTCGTCTGTTGTATTTTACCAAAAACATTTGTGACTCATATTGCAAAACGGGTAATCTTCTACTAATAATCGGACATTATAAGTAGTACGTGTATATCTTCCCATATAATTTTAGCACTTTAATTTTGACATATATTGGAATAAATGACTGTCTTCAGATTTAAAGATTACGGGTTTATTGGTATTTTCAATTTATACATGTAATCTACTAATACAGGTTATATTTTCTAATATTCGCGTATATAATTAGTACGGGTCCCATACAATTTTAACGCTTTTATTTTGCATATATTGATTCAATTCCATATTTTTTTTATATTTGCTTACATAAGGGGTCCAAGATGTTTTATTCTTCAGATATGTCCATGAAGATAATTTTATATAGCGAGAACAGAGATTCTTAAACTTCTTTTTAGGAGCATTATATTAAATATTTTAACAGAATATTTTGATTAAACATGTCATTTAGTATACTGTCATAGCTGGTTCCGTGGGCATCTAAAGTCACAACGGATACCGGCCAGACACGGCAGACCGAGAGTCTAACTCTCCAATTTTACAAAAATACCCAGGTTCGAAACACTCCTCTCGTCAATCGGAAAAATTCCAATTGATGACCTGTGAAGGAAAACCCACAAATACCAAGAATTTACCTTTACCTTCAAGGATACCTCAGAAGCTGAAAACACAAATACAATACAAATTCTACACAAATAAGAACACAATTTTAATTCAAATCCAATATTTATTAATTATTCAAGATGTGGAGTTGCAGATCAAATACAATTACAGATTTAGTAATTTAACCACTGGACCTCACTTTACTAAGAATCATCGGCTCTTTGCCGGAAATTAATATAAATTCAATAAATCAAATAATTTCATATTCCAATTAAGCAAAATAATGGTATGGTCAGAGAGAATGCACACACCCGGGGAACGTTAAAGGCTTAAGCAATTACTGCATTTCAAACAGTATTAATTCTATTTAAACTACTATGGCTTAGATAAATGCTTCAATATGAAGGAAAGGCTGTAGGCAGAATTTAACTAAAGTGCTGGCAGAAGATCTTAAGGATGAAAGTTCTGCAGCGGTCGATGCACAAGTCCAGACGACTGCCCATCGGCAGGTCTAAAGGTACAAGTCTTACCTCAAAATATTCTTGGAAGGACTCATGGCAGAAAGAGCACAGGCATCCGCTGGTAGTTTCCTTCGGGGCAACATTGCCCCGTTCCAGCAAGAACGGCCGAACCGCAGTTTCCGGCAAGGTGCCGGATCAGGTCAGCCGAAGGAACAGCTTCATATTTGCTTTCTCTGGTCCCGGTGCTCGACCAAGCAAGACGAGGCATCATCTCTAACGATTACACGGCGGTCGACGGTCGGCGAGGACAAGGCATCAGCAGATCTCGGCAGTGGCGACGGTAACAGCAGTGGCGATGGTAACAACAGTGGCGAGGTGGCAACAGTGGCATCTCTCCCGACCCTCACAACACGGTAACTCCGCCTGAGGGCTAAGTCCCGCGTCGACGTGAGTTCGAAGATGTTTCCAGGGAGAGAGCCCCGAGTCCAGAATCACTCAGCTTAAATACATTCCAGATGGATCCAGAACCCGTCCAATCAAAAATATCAAGGGCTCACAACTTCTCCTTTCTTCCAATACAAAACTTCACTGCTTTCAAACACATCCAGGGATCCGCCCCCTTTCAACCGACGAATTTCAAGGCACGTGTATAACCACACGAAATCCAGCACAAGATTGCATCACCCAACAAAGCGAAAAAACATGGAGACAACTGTCTCCACCCGCAAGCAAGTGCGACCTTGAGCGACGTACGTTGTTCCTCGAGTGTGAGAGAAATTATTATAGCATGAAAATGGCCACAATTCGAAACAGATTCAGATATATTTAAATAAGATAAAATGACGAGAGGGTTCCAGGACACAAATTAATTAAATAAGAGTTTAAAAAGTACAGATATTATATAATTTACAAAGGAGTGACGAATGCCGTCACGACAACTCCCCCTCCCTCCGGAGAAAAAAAAATTCAACAAAGGAGGATTTTTTTTTTCACACCAGCAGAAGCAAGTAGACATCAGGCTCCTTGAAGTCCATGAACCTTCAAGAAAAAATTTCAACAAAATTTTGAAAAGATGCAGTCGCGCAAACTACATCAAGGGCTCTTGACACGAACACCATCCCACATGGGCGCATGTCAAAGAACCAGGGCCAAAAGCAACCTAAAAGTGACTGCAAATGAGTCAAAATCCTAATGAATACAAGCCCTTCACAAAAATTTTCACTTTAAGTGAATTTCCAAAAATATTAAATGATTACATTAAAATTCTTTCAATTAAATTCAATTAAATTAAATAAATATTTACAAAACTAACCCTCAAGTCAGCACAAAAGTCAAAATAAATTTTTCAAATAAAATTTTCAATTAATTTCAAATTATAAATTATTTTCAATTATCTGCTTTTTAAATTTTCAAATATTATTTCACATTCTTTAAATAATTAAATTTCCAGCAATTATATTTACAAGTGGTCAGCAGAACATTCTTCAATAATAATATTAAGTTTCATTTTCTTTATATTGCAATAAAATTTAATGACCACACAAAATTTCTTTTTTTTTTTTCAATTATATACAGCAGCAAGAGTGTGGCTCAAGGCTTGTCTAAATAGACACAGAATTTATAACTAATTATCTTTAAATATCACTATAAATGTAAAACAAATTCAATTAAAGTGACCATACCAAGACAAATAAATTTTATACCAACCTGGTCCAGTGGCAAACAAACATCCATTGACAATCAAAAAGTGTCCATTTGACACAAAAGTATTTTCATTCCTCTTACAAAGAGGCAGCGAGCAGGCAACATTCATGACACAGGTATTCTTACCATAATACCATTTTATAAAATTATACAATTTTCAATTCAAATATTTAAATTATTAATTAATTTTCATTTTAATTTTCAACAGTATTTCCAAAATCATACATTTCATTTAATATTCAAATCATTCTTTTATCAATTTATGACACTTTTTCCAAATTATCATTCTATAATTACAACATTATTATTTAAACTATTTAACCAGATCATGTGGCAGAAAAGGGGGATCAGTGGTCGAAAACACATCCACATTTTAAAAATTTCATCTCGAAATTAAATTATTTCTTTTTCTTTTTCAAATGTAATCAACTGTGGACAACTGTGGCAAGCAATCAACAAGGTGACCGGGTGACAGAGTCAAACTCAACACACTGTGATCATTTATATTTTTTTCTCAATATTCGAAATCATTTTCTCCAAAGTCCTGTGACTCGCAAAAAAAAAAACACATGAAAATATACACTGAATAAATATGTCAAGAAATTTTTCTCAACATCAAAAGATTAAATAATTAAATATGTAAATATAATATATGTATTGAAATATATGCGATTAAATATGCAAATAATTATTAAGAGATTCTTTCTCTCAATAACATCAAAGGATATATATATAGACAAAACACAGGAGAGTTTTCTCCACAACCACATTTATATACACTTCTCATTCCAAATAATCATTCTCTTTTACCACTCAATGGAATTTGGAACATCCCCGAAGCAACCGACAAACCAGCTCCAAGTACTGGTGTCAGCAATTTTAAAGAAATTTAGAAGAAAGGCAGTGTGCACACGTAAACACCGCCACACCTACAAGAACAGAATGCGGGCAACACTCAATACCTGCAGGGCAAAAGTTCCGAAAAAGGCCTAAAACAAGGATGACCCATTCCACAATCCTACTACACATGTAAAAAAAAAAAATACAGTTTTTATAATAATTCAATTTATGTACGGCACATTAATATGCAATTTATTTTGGTCTCGCTTTTCGAGAACCAACCGAGTCACGGAGAAAACACCCAAACATTTTTCTGTCACCACCGGTTCACACCGAAATAAAATATTTGTTTCATAAACAACAAGTGCCTCAATTTCATCAGTGCTCTACAGGCACGGGCACGAAAATCAAATTTGAACTTCAATCCACACCTTTTTTTTTTTTTTTTAATAATCATTTCTTATGTATTAATATCTTTTCTTTTTCTCATGAAGTTCACTAAGCTTTGCCACCAAGTAAAAATATCTTAAAATTTCAATACAAATTTTTCGCCACTCCCCAATCAACATCAAAACCACAGATCAAAATTTCAAATTTCTTAAATCAATTTATAATTTCCAATTATTACCAACATTTTTTTTTTTTTTTTAAATATTTGTAAATAACAAATCATCAAAGTACCAATTTTTCAAAATTTCAAACATTTGTAAATAAATAAGTGTCATCTCAAAATTCACTAATTTTCATTTAATTTCACTAAATTATTTTTAAATTCAATATATTTCTTTTAAAATTAAGTTTAAGTTGCCTGTCAAAGATGTAATCAAGTTATTTGAAGTCAAGGACGAAATTCAATTATTCAAAGAAAAATCTTTTTCTCAATGTTCTTTCACCTTTGCACCAATTCTCAATATTAATATATTAAGTGCAAACAAAAATTTAAATGTGCAACTCCTAATTAAATGAAATCCAAAGTTTATTTTTATAGTTAATCATTAAGTTTTCAAATTAAAATTCTTAAATTCAAATCAAAATATTTTTAAGTATGGATTTCAGAAAGTAAATATGTAAAGTAAAATTCAAAAAATTATTTTCAAGTAAATTAACTTGTGGAATCCAATTTAAAAATTCAACATTTCTCGTAATAAATTAGAGTTCACTGACTCATTCAAGATTCCACACAAAGTAAATAAACTTTTAAAATGTTCTTATTTCATTTAAATTCAAATTGTGGAACAAATTCTCAATGTTTCATATATTTCCGTAATTAACCTAGAGTTTCTTTACTCTACAAGTTCCACATTTCCAATACAATAAATTATTATATAACTTTAGAATATTTCAATTTGCATTAAATTATTTGTGGATTCACTTTCCATATATCAATTCAATATTTATAATTAAATTTTAGAGTTTCTCTACTCTAATTCAAATTTCCACAAAATCAGACTCCATTCAATTATTATAATATTATTTTTTTTTCCAAATATTTCATATTACCAACCGGAGTCACAAAATTATTCTAAGTTTTTAAAATATTTCCACATTCAGTTATTTTATAATGCAATTATCTTTTATTATTCAAATTCAGTTATGTGATTAAGAAAACTTTTATTCTTTTATTCAGTCAATATATTTTTCGATGTTAAAGACATTCACTTCAATTCAGTCATACAAACAAAAAAAAATTTCTACTTCTATACTTCAAACCAAAACTTATTGGAAGTAGGTCAAATGTTTCCTATTCGTTAACAAAATTATTTTATTTTCGCTCTGCATCATGCAGGAATGTCTAGCACGGGGGGGAAAGAACATTTCGTTTACACATTCGGCGTCAGCTCATTAACGGCTGAAGTAAACACAGCTCTTTTTAACTCAATCGAAAACCCAGAGCCCAGGAATGGAACTTTCAATTTCTTTATGTAATTAATTTCAGAATATTTTTTTTTTTCTTTCTCATTCAATACCAAGGGGAAACAAGGGAAATCTGAGGCCGAAAATACATTTCAAACTTTAAATTCAATATCAACGTTAATAAATAAGTCACTTTTCGACTTTTCTCACAATATTTTCAAATTAAATCATTTCATTTCTCTTATTTTTAAAATATTTCTCCACAATTTCTATTTAATATTTCGACATTATATTTTCAAATTTTCAACATTTTATTTTTCAATACCTCACCTGCGAGCAACTCATTCTGACAAAATTTTCAAACCTTTCAACAAAAACACGCTGGACACAATACGGAATTGAGCAAATATTCTGACCAACAGTTCTTCCCGAAACAAAATTTTTTTACTTTTTCTTTTTGAGCAAGACTTTTCATTGCTACCGAAATTAACACAGATGAGTGCAAAGAGGGATCAACCCACGTAAACAAGAGTCCTTAATATTAAGTAACATTCCAAACAAACAAAGTCAATTCCAACCCAAGACATTCCACACTCCTCAAAATTGTTTGCGAGGCAATTTCAAGCAACAAACACTGAATACAAACCAGTGTAAAACGGGTCGCAAATCCGATTACACAACAAAACACAAACAGAACTTAGGAAGGTCAAGACACGAAAATAACTATTTAGCAAAATGTTTGGATGCAAAATTTTAGCAAGGAGGCAGAAACAACCAGGTGGAGAATCAATCATTTCATTTAATCATCCTGAGGCAAACAAATCAATTTCAATCACTCACAAGCACTCAGGGAAAATCAATATACAAACATGGCTCTCAGTCCCACACAAACACATTTTTACAAGTTGACTTTTCAAAAATATCATTTTCATAAAATTACTATTTATTCTCAATATAAAACCGTGGAAACAGATTTTTCATTTTTTTTTTTTTTTCATAAATTCTATAGTTTTCATATCTTAACTGTTCCATCAATTATTCATTCATTTTTTTTTTCAAGTCAAAATTTTCATTTCTTAATTCTAAGTCAACATTTTTCAATAAATTTACCCCTTTTTCAAAAAAAAATTCCTGGCTCATCCCCGAATCATTGAAATGACACAGTACATACATTTCATTTTGTTAATACACAATTTTTTTACTTTATATATTTTTATGTACTTATTTAATATTTCATTTGTAAATATCATCATCAAATGTGTCAATATAACTCATACATGAAAATCAATTATTTCTATTCTATTTCAGTTTACCATAATACAATATTTTTCATTTACCGTACTTAAATGTACTCTTTTCTTTATTTATCATAAACAATTCACAACTCATTTATTTTACTCAATAATTTACGTGATCAAAAAGGGACCTTTATTTAATATTACCATATATATATATATATATATATTTTTTTTTTTTCATGAAAACTCAAATTTGGTCCAACAACTCGAGTCTGTCTGTCATACAGAACTCAAAACTTGTGTGCTCTCTTAGCTACACAACAACAAAAACTTTTTTCACACGGAATTATTTTTATTTTCTCACGTAATTATTTTTATTTTTAAACTCATCATATTTATCAAATCTTATATGTCATAATTAGTTGTTATAAAACACAGGGTGTAAAATCAAATCATTAAACTATTTAATATTTCAGTATTTAATATCTTAGTATTATTTAAAATTCAAATATTTAATTTAAGCATTTATAATCAATTTACAAAATTTTTCGATCAAATCTCAAGAACAACCCTCACTTCCAGTTCAAAATTTCAATCCATTTTTAACCATCTAACATTCCATGAGACTCGGACTCTGCAAACCCCAAATTTTCATTCTTTTTTTTTTTTTTTTTCATTTGGGAAAGGGCTCAATGAGCTCGTCGTAATAAACTTTTTTTTTTTCTCATTTGCAGCGAATCTCCTCGCATAAACTCAAACAAAAATTTCAAACCGAAACAGGAAGAATTCTCAAAATTCAAAACGAAAGTTCTTTCAAAACCAATACATATTTACATTTAACTTTCTGATATACCAAATTTAATTTTCAATTTAATTAATGTCAAGTTCTTAATTTAATCAATTTCTTAATTCTTAATTTTCACAAATTTTTCAAAGTTTGGAACATTTCTTAAAACATTTTACTGTCAGCTACTTCATATGTATTATTACTTTATATCACTCTATTATACACCCCTCAACAAGTCATAATAAATAAACAAATATAGAATTTTTCCGTTCCGTGCAACTTTTGCACCATTTTTTTTTTTTAAAAACTGGCTATGTGCCACTCTGCACATACCAACAACCAATACTTTATATTTTTCACTTCACAATATTTTTCAACACATACTTTTTTCACATTAAATGAACTAAATTTATTCTATATTTCAGATGTTATTTCAATAACACAAGTCATATTCATGTAGTCACAATCTGGTAGTCATAATTAAGGATTGTCATTTCAATGTAGGTGTACTTTCGATTCAGATTTTAAGTTAAAATTTATATTTCCATTTACACAGATTTTATTTTATTTTACTTTTCGAATGAAATTTCAGAAGACGGCCTCCATTCTCGGCCCAAATTTTCAATCTCACATTAAAACAAAACTAAACACACGGAGTTTCAAAAACTGCCAACCCAATTTTTCTCTCTTTTTTTTTTTTTCTATTGGGAAAATTGCTCAAAAGAGCTCGAAGATAAAATTACAGCAAGATTTCAAAAATCCCATATTTAATACTCTCAGAAATTTAGGATCAAAAACAGAAGAATTCCACAAAATTCCAAATCGAAACCATTTCTCACAGTAGAATTTTATACTATTTAAATTCAATTTTTAAAATAATTCTTTGATTAAATTTTCAATTTTACCAGCTTTATATATTATTATAGTTAGAAATTTTCATTTATCATAAAAATTTTCAGATTCTAAACAATTTTTTTCAAAACTATATTCTTAACCATTTTTATCGTACACCAAGCATTTTTTCGATTTATACCATGCCACTTTTCACTAAGATTTCACACATTTAAACTATTTTTCTGTATAAATACTTTTTACAATAATTTCATAAATAATGTATACAAATTTTCAATACAAAAGTGTGCAACTCTCAAAACCAAAACTCAAACCATACCACAGTCCAGTTTCACCAAAAATTTTCAAAACTCCATACAACAAAATTTTAAAAACACAGGTGCTCGAGAGGGAAGGTCAAAGGCACCAATTGTCATAGCTGGTTCCGTGGGCATCTAAAGTCACAACGGATACCGGCCAGACACGGCAGACCGAGAGTCTAACTCTCCAATTTTACAAAAATACCCAGGTTCGAAACACTCCTCTCGTCAATCGGAAAAATTCCAATTGATGACCTGTGAAGGAAAACCCACAAATACCAAGAATTTACCTTTACCTTCAAGGATACCTCAGAAGCTGAAAACACAAATACAATACAAATTCTACACAAATAAGAACACAATTTTAATTCAAATCCAATATTTATTAATTATTCAAGATGTGGAGTTGCAGATCAAATACAATTACAGATTTAGTAATTTAACCACTGGACCTCACTTTACTAAGAATCATCGGCTCTTTGCCGGAAATTAATATAAATTCAATAAATCAAATAATTTCATATTCCAATTAAGCAAAATAATGGTATGGTCAGAGAGAATGCACACACCCGGGGAACGTTAAAGGCTTAAGTAATTACTGCATTTCAAACAGTATTAATTCTATTTAAACTACTATGGCTTAGATAAATGCTTCAATATGAAGGAAAGGCTGTAGGCAGAATTTAACTAAAGTGCTGGCAGAAGATCTTAAGGATGAAAGTTCTGCAGCGGTCGATGCACAAGTCCAGACGACTGCCCATCGGCAGGTCTAAAGGTACAAGTCTTACCTCAAAATATTCTTGGAAGGACTCATGGCAGAAAGAGCACAGGCATCCGCTGGTAGTTTCCTTCGGGGCAACATTGCCCCGTTCCAGCAAGAACGGCCGAACCGCAGTTTCCGGCAAGGTGCCGGATCAGGTCAGCCGAAGGAACAGCTTCATATTTGCTTTCTCTGGTCCCGGTGCTCGACCAAGCAAGACGAGGCATCATCTCTAACGATTACACGGCGGTCGACGGTCGGCGAGGACAAGGCATCAGCAGATCTCGGCAGTGGCGACGGTAACAGCAGTGGCGATGGTAACAACAGTGGCGAGGTGGCAACAGTGGCATCTCTCCCGACCCTCACAACACGGTAACTCCGCCTGAGGGCTAAGTCCCGCGTCGACGTGAGTTCGAAGATGTTTCCAGGGAGAGAGCCCCGAGTCCGTCCGTACGCAATGTGGGTTGTTGAGTGGAGTACCGAGTCGATAAGACCTAAACCTCCGGCATGATATACTCTTGTATGATATTCTTGAAATTCATGAGCTGCACAGGTATGAGAAAAATGCAAAGAGGAGCAAAGCTAGTGCTGCCAACTATGTGAGAGTGGCGGCAAGAAAAAGGGGAAGAGAGCAGGAGCGAACAAGGATTAAGATACAGTGCTAGATTTAAAGCTCCCGTTTAATAAATATTTAAAATTAATAAAAAAAAAAAATTTTAATTTTAAAAGGTTCAGATACACTAAGGGGCAGGAAATGGAAGGCATAAGGAATTATAAGGCCTAAGGGGGTTCGAAGAGGACAGCTCGCGGACGCTTTCTTTGCCGACGAGGGTCGTAATCAGTTATTGTAAATAGTAACTCATTTTGGATGGTAGGAACGTTTTGAAAAAAGTTTGAAGAGATATTCTTGATGGTTTGTTTGATTGTTGGAATATTAAAGTCATTTCTTATTACGTCGTTTCGCAGATACCTTGGAGCTCTTCTGATGGTTCTAAGTATGCGGTTTTGTTCAATTTGGATATTGTTCAGACTGGACTTACTGGCAAAGCCCCAGACAGGGCATGCGTAGAGTAGGAGGGGGATGATAATAGTTTTAAAAAGAAGGATTTTATTTTTGAGGTCTAAATGTTTTGAATAGAGGAGGTGGTTCATGGCGCCGGCAAGTGTTTTGGCTTTTTTGGTGACATGGCTGATGTGATCATTAAAGGTGAGGCGGCTGTCAAGGTGCACTCCTAAATATTTTGCAGAACGGCCGAAGCAGACTGGCTGATCGTGGATTTCAATTGGAGGGGGTGGGAATCTTTTCCAAGAGAAAAAGATGGCCTGCGATTTGACGGGGTTAATTTTTATCTTCCATTGGTTGTAGTAGGTCTCAAGTAGGTCTATATGATTTTGGAGGTTAGCATGTAGATAATTAACGTTCCGATGTGCGGAGATGATACATGTATCATCTGCGTACATACAGAGGGTGGAGTGGGGTGCGCGGGGGGTATCATTAATGAAAATATTAAAAAGAAGGGGGGCAAGAATAGAGCCTTGAGGGACACCTGCTTTGATAGGATTTTTAGAAGAAAGGGTGTTTAGGATCCGTACGTGGAAATTACGGTGCTGGAGGTATGAGTTTATGATTTGAATAAGGGGAGGGGGGGCATTTATTTTGATGAGTTTATAGATGAGTCCTTTATGCCACGTACGGTCAAAGGCTTTCTCAACGTCGAGAAGAATGGCTCCAGCTGATTGTTTGTTGTGGAAGGCGTCAGAGACAAATTCCACAACACGCAACAGCTGGTGGGTGGTTGAATGGGCAGGGCGGAAACCAAATTGCTCGGGAATAATAATATTGTTGGAGTCAATAAATTTAAAAAGGCGGTTGTGGATAACTCGTTCAGCCAGTTTGCTAAGGGAGGAAAGCAAAGAAATGGGCCGGTAGGCAGAGGGGTTTGAGGGGTCGCCGCCATGTTTAAGAATAGGTATGATGATCGCGGTTTTCCATTGGTCGGGAAAGTGGTGTAAGAGAAGTATGGCATTAATGATGTGTACGAGGTAAAAGAGGATATTTAGGGGGATAAATTTTAAGGCTTTATTAGTGATTCTGTCTAGTCCGGGTGTTTTTTTGTTTTTAAAGCTTTTAATGATATCGAAAAGTTCAGACGGGGTGGTAGGGGTGATGCGGTCCAAAAGTGGGGAGGGGGGGCTCATGAAATTTTCAACTTGGCGGGTAATCTGGGCCTGAAAATGGGTGTTATTAGTAGAATTATTGGGTTTGAACTGTTTTTTGTAGGTTTTAGCAAGTATGTCGGCTTTTTGAAGGTTTGAGAATGCCACTCCTGTGGCGGAGCGGAGGGGGGGAATCTGGCCAAAAGGTTTCTTAACACGCTTTATTTCTCTCCATATGGTTCTGTCTTCGGGGGAAAGGGATTCAATGAAATGTTTCCAGCTTTGCTGTTTGAAAATTTTGATGTCCGCTCTAAGTTTGCGGTTTAATGAATTTAGGTGGGTTTTAATTTGGGTGTTTCTGGTAGATTGCCATAGCCTGCGAGTGAAGTTTCTTGTTTTAATTTGGCTAATAATGTGGGCTGGAAGAGTGTTGTAGCGGGGGGCAGGGCGGGTGGATGTAGCATCCGAAAGGGCCCGTTGAATTTCAAGAGTTACGTTACTTACAGCTGAATCAAGGTCAGCCGGGCTTTTAATTTGAGGATTTAGAAGGGTGGACATTTTGAGTGATTTTTTGAAGTTTTTCCAGTTGGTGAAGGTTGGGAGATTGGAAACAGGGAGGAGGGTATTTAAATTTAGGGAAAGAAGGACAGGGAGGTGGTCGGAGCTTAGTTCATTTAGGGTGTCCGTGGTGTGAGGGTAGTGAATATTCTTTAAAAGGGCAAAATCAATGGTGGAGGGGGCAGCCGAGAGAGAGTAGTGGGTGGGGCTAGTAGGTACGGCAATATGGATATTATTGGTCGAGGTGAAGTTATGAATTTGAGTGCCAAAAAGAGTTCTGCGGCGGCAGTTCCAAGACGGGTGGTGGGCATTGAAATCGCCTGCTAGGATAGTTCTGAGATTTGAGTTTAGGATGTTTTGAAGGTCGGGGATAATATCGACAGAGCCACTGTGTTTGACATAGACAGAACCAATAACAATTGGTGGGTGGTTTGGAAGGGTGACTTTTATAAGTTTGTTTTCTATTAAGTTGGAATTGATGGAAGACAGCTCGTAATGGGGGATATTGTTTTTGACATAGATAGAGACTCCTCCATATGGGGAGGGGGAGGTGGCATTTTGATATCTGTAGGCAGAGTAGAGTTTATAATTTGGAATTTTAAGGGAGGGAGGATGACGGCCAGGTTTTATTTCTTGTACTAGGAGGATTTCAAATGGGTTCGAATTTATGAAGTCGCGGAATTCTGTGATTTTGCCAGTAAGTCCATTTGCATTCCAGAAGAGGATCCTAAGGGTATGTTGTGTACTATTCATCATGGGTGTTAGAAACAGGACAAAAGACTTCTTCAAGAGCAGTGAGGATCGCAAAAAGTTTATTTAGGAGGTTTGAGTTTTCATTGAAGCTAGTGCGGATTTGGGCAATGAATTTTTTAATTTTCGTCATATCGATGTCAAAGCTTTGAAATATATTTTTGATTTCGGTGAAAATGCTTAAGATCTCAGTAAAATGTGATGAAAGATTTGATTTTGGTTTTTCAGAGTGGTTTGATGATTTTTGTGGAATGGTGTCAGGAACAGGGGGAGGGGGGGTAATATAAGAATGTATGGAAAGATTTGCCAGCGGTAAGTTATTTGGGTCGGTAAGGGGAGTTTTTTTTGGAGTGTATTTCGCGAGAGATTTAGCTAGTCTTGAGTTTTGATTATCCGGAATGGGAGTAGATTTCTCAGTGGCGGTTGAGGTGATTTCGGCAAAGGTTTTAGTCGAGGGCGGTGGGGTGGTGGTTTGTTGGGCAGGAATTTGTTTGTTTGAAATGTGGGTGGGCTGATTTGGAGTAGCATTTTGAGTGGGGATGATTTTTTGGGATGTAGGTCTGAAGGGTGGGAAGTCTTTAGGCTGCGGTGCAGGGGCGCGAGTTGCGGGTTGCGAGTTGCGGGTGGGGACATAAGGTCCCGGGATGTAAGCGTCTTTGTTGTACGGGTTTGATGGGCAGAGTCTGTAATTTGCCGTATGGGGGCCAAGGCAGTTTGCACATTTAGGGGGAGTTGTAATGGGTTTAGTACAGTCTCTAGATTGATGACCTTCTCAACACTTTACACATCTGTGGGGAAGACGGCAGCAGTCACTACTATGGTTGTACCGCTGGCAACGGTAGCACATCTTAACTGCGCGGGATTGAAAGTCTGTTATTTTGATTGTCATATCAAGGAGGGTGGTGATTTCTCGGATTTTTTCCCATCCCTTAGTGGGATTTAGGTAGGTCAGAAAGATGGGTAGGGGGGCTTTGGTGCGGTAATCTTTGAGTTGTGATATGCGATGGGTGCTGAAACCTAGTGAGTTAAGCTCATGGGCAATTTCATCTATCTGTGAATTTGGGGGGAGACCTTTTAATAAAATTTTAATCGGCCTGTCGGCCTTTAGGTTAATGGAGTGAAATTCGATGTTTGATTCTACAAGGTGTCTTTGTACTATGCGAAAATCTTCTATTGACAGGGGGTAGATTTTTATAAACTCGCCCGCTAGTTGGGCTTTTACTGGGTTTGTAGTTTTTGAGTTTAAAGTTTTAACTAATTCCCTCCAGTTATTAGGGCTGTTTACATAAAAAGGTTCAGGGTGGGGAGCGTATCCATATGAAGGGTTTTCCGAAGCATGATTTTGCGAGGCAGCAGGGGTGTGGTCAGGTGCGGGAGTGGTGTCCATATTGGAAATTTGCATTTCGTGCTTAACTTTGGAAGTCAGTATATATATATATATATATATATATATATATATATATATATATATATATATATATATGTATATCCTTTACTTCAACAGATTATAAAATTTACATATATGTTGATGATCTGATTTGTTTAGTATTTACTGATAATTATGTCATATAGATTTCTATCCGGATTTTTTGAATTAATACCTAATGAAACTACGATTAGTAAAAATATTAATTATTTGGATTTAAATCTAATTATAGAACCTACTAATGTGATAGTTACTAATTTATATGATAAAGAAATTATATTTAATTCAGTATTAATAAAATATTACCATTTAATTCCTGCAACTCTGTTCAATTGTTTAGAAATATTATACTTAATCAACTTTTTAGAATTCATAGATTATCAGATAATAAATGTCATGCTTTGCACATTAATAATCTCAATTTACTAGTAAATTACATGAATATCCAACATATTTAGTAAATGATATAGTTAACAAGTATCGATTAACCTAAAATTCTTAATAATCTCTCCTTAGTATCTTATTTTAGTCATCTACATTCTCTTGAACATACATTACAATATATTTTCATCCTTTTATTTTGCAGTTTTTTTTGTAGAATATCACATTTTACTGCCTTTACGCAGTACTGTTTTTTATTACTCACTTTGGCAACAGTAAATCACTTCTTTAAACTTTAGCGAATGGCAACATTGGTCTTGTCATGTATTGCTCGTCATGGTTGTACATTTGAGATGTATTTTAAGCTTTTTTTGTTTCCCATCTAATTTTCCAATCTTTATGCTTGTCGTCCAAATAACACAAATTTATAGATAAAATCTATCTTGTGTTTCTTAAACAAGCATTTTTGTGTTCATTCCGATTAAATATTTGGACTTGAAAAAGATTTTTTTCGAAATGAACAATTCTTAAGTCTAGAGTTTTTCCACGTGCAAGCTTTAATGCTTGATTATTTTGGTATTCCTATTTACGATTCCACACCATTGACATTTGTTGATTATCTTTAGCTTTATGACCTGTAATATGTATTTTAATTTTCTCATTATGGTTAAATTTCATTTTATATCGTATTTTTTAGGCACATTTTAAGATAGTTAGTGTATTATGAGTTACTACTTCCATTCTACCATTGGATTTACAATTTTAATATTATATATATATATATATATATATATATATATATATATATATATATATATATATATATATATATTTATATATATATATATATATATATATATTACCGCTGAAGTGCAGAAATAAGTTATTCTACAGATTATCTAGGTAATGTGCAGATTAAATTGTGTGATCCGTTAAAGTGCCGAAAATTGTTTTATTTCTCAAATTACCTAAATAATCTGCACCTTACCTATTAGGCACTCGTTAAAGTAAAAAAAAATAAGAACTTGAATCTTCGCTAACGAGGTTTGCGAAGAATCTTTTCTTCAATTTACTCACCAATTCAGTGCTTGCTTGCATACTAGGAGCTAAATTTATCTGCTTTAAAAAAAATCACGAAACAAATCCACGCGCTAACAGGCAGAAACGAATTTGAAAACAGAATTAGGCATGCTACGCAATGGCAGCCGACGCAAGTTATGAGAAATAAAAACAACCGGCGTGACAAGACGCTGGCGAAACCAAACTAAAAGTGGAGGGAGAGGGGAAAGGAAATGAGAGAAACAAAATTTTGAACTTCAATGATACGGAAGTCGTTAATGTGCACATAACCTAGGTAAAATGCGGAAAATTCTTGATTCCGCACGTTGCCGCAGCAAATCAGTTAATCTGCAGATTAGCTAGGTAATGTGCACATTAACGGCTTTCGAGCTTTAGCGGAACGATAGGAGAGCAGGACGGTAGGAGAGGGGATCGATATAAAAAAATTAAAAAATGTGTAATTAAAAAAATTATTTATAGGTGGCGCTGAACGCATTGAAAATATAAAGAAAATAATTTGCTGTACGTTCAGTACCTTTATAGCATCAAGTGTTCGACATATCCTCCACAAGGTATAGTACAATTCAGACGAGTGAAAACGTACGTATCTACAGAATGCAGCATGTCTGGATGGATGAAACTCACTACTCGACGAATGGAATCTTTTAGTACCAAATATGTAAAAGGTCCTGATTGATAAATTCGTGAATAATTAAAAATTATTTTTCATACTTTTATGTTGCATCAAGATATCTGATAAAAATTAGAACTTTTTTAATTATATACTGCACTCATGTCCAAAAGTTGAGCATTGTTGCTGTTTATGTGAAAATTTCAGGAAATCTACATCGGAATGGAAGGAAGTGTAATAGAGTTATAGAAGAAGAAAACATTGCAAAACAAGGATAATAATGATTTTTATTATCTAAAGAAAAGGGTCACAATACGAGTGTTAACCTCAGTGAAACAGAATGATTAAAACAATGGGATGTTGCAGTTTAATATGGTGTGTGGGAACTTCGGGTAGCCACGCATGCTGTACAACGATTTCCCATACTTTCGAAGAGTGTTTAGATGAGTTGTGTGCTCAAAGAGTTCCAAGCCGCATGGAGAGCAGCTTTCAATCCCAGAAAGGAGCTTGGTGGGTAGCGGAGGGTTGCAAGTTGTCTCCCGAATATATCCCACACATGCTCTATTGGATTCAGATTCGGAGAGTTGGCAGGCCACTGCATGTGCAAGATATCTCCAGTTTGAAGGAAGTCGTCGACCAAGGCCGCACGATTAGCAGACGCGTTATCATCCATGAGTATGAAATCAGGACCAACAGCACCTCAACACAATCGAACGGTAGGCTCGAGGACTTCGTTTCTGTATCTTTGACCGGTAACCGACCCAGTGTCATAGATGTGGATGTCTGTGCGGCCGTCCATCATGATGCCTGCCCAGACCATGACTCCCCCAAATGGATAATTATGTCTTTTCTTGATGTTTCCCGGGTGAAAACGCGCTCCACGTTCTCTACAGATCGTGGTACGACGAGAATAAAATTTCGAGCTAAATCTGTTCTCGTTACTGAACATGACATTGTCCCACTGTTGTTCACTCCACTGCCGATGTTCCAAATTCCACTGTAAACGCACGCATTTATGCGCAGATGTCAAGGAACTGCAAACTGCTGGTCGTCTGGCATGGACGTGTCTGAGTCTCCTGTATACAGTTTGTCTCGAAACAATGACTCCTGTAGCGGCTGTCAGGGCTGAACCCAGTTGTGTGGCAGAACGGTTCCTCTGACGTTGTGCAGTTATCACCAAATATCTGTGCTTGCCGAGCGGTTGCTACCCTTGGCCGACCTGATACTGGTTGCCGGGTAACATCTCCAGTGGCTTGGAATCTCTGCCGCAGTCTGGAAATCACATACTGAAGCACATTCAGAATTCGAGACCTTTCGGTTTGAGATTGACCGGATTCCAGCATTTCCAATAATTCGTCCCTTCGAAAACATATCCATTTGTCCTATTTGTGACATCCTTCGTCCTTTTTCATTATTAACAACGCTACGTAACACAGCAATTGCGAAATTCTGCCTCAACTGGTCATGCCGTTCGAAGTTGTTTTATACTCGTTCCTACGTGCGTCAGTGCTTTGCGCATGTCGCCGTCGACTGAAGTGTTTTGCATACGCACAATGATTTACCTTCGTCCCACGATTTTCCACAACTCATTGTGAACCATTCTATCCATATTAACTCCAAATTTCTGCATTTTACGAATTCTTCTTAACATTTGGACATGAGTGTATATGATATTAGTCATTTAATATATATATATATATATATATATATATATATATATATATATATATATAATGGCTAATACCATATACTATATAATTAAAAACAGTTCTAATTCTAATCAGATATCCTGATGCAACATAAAAGTAAAAAAATAATTCTTAATTATTTATAATATTTTCCTTTCTAAATGTTTAGTCCAATTTATTGAATGAATCAAACATTCATAAAATGTTTAACGCTGAATATTAATTTATTTGATAATATTGTAATTTCGAGACTTACTGCTGAAACTGATGAAATAGCACTATAATACCATAGAAACATATAGAATATTCTCTGAATCTGCTGTCTAAAATTTAAAAAACTCTGTTTAGTTACAGCATAAACATTTTTTTAAATATATCAAGCAGTTTCTGAATCTTCCTTTGACAAAATAAAAGATCACAGAGCAACCACACCAGGGAAGGATTTCTTTCCGTCGCTGATCTGGTTGCTCTATCTTTTATTCTGAAGAAATTGAGAATAAAAGATAATTCATATTCCATCTGCCTCCGGAATGGTTGATATATTTAATCTGCTTTAGGAGGTATACTATTTCATTACTTAATAATAATTTTGTTATTATATTTGTATGCTAATTGTATGTATCGAAAGTTTTCTATAGGGAGAATTTTCTCTTGATATTGTCGTATAAATACATAACATATACAGTAATTGGACATATATTTTTTAAAAATATACAAATGGAGTTTTTTTAACGCAATTTCCAGACCCTCAGATTACTGAAATTGATAATATCTTAAACCAGGTTCATCAGCTAGCGCAAGAACACAGCTCCCTAAAGATGAAAAAATCTGGAAGGAGACCCACAAGCCGAAAATGCCCCTAACCAGTTGTTCCTCCGGATGAAATGAAACCCCCAGTGCATATTTGCAATGACGGTCTGGTGTCTTTGTGACCCTCTCATATACGAGTTGCAATCTTAGCGCCATCTATATGATCTTTAGATGATTCAATATCATTACATCATTTTTTCTTTTATAATAAAAACAACGTCCGCAATTAAAAGTGTTAATAATAGAAACTATATTTATTTATCATGTATTAAAAAAAATTAATTGTTAAATCAATATAAATGTTATATGCATTATATTTAAAATATATACCACTTATAAAACTTATTTGATAGGTTTCGGTAAGTATTTTATTTTTTCATTCAAGTTAAATTACACTGTTGTTTAGATTTAAAATTAAAATTCAGAACACAGGTAGATTACGTAACTTTGGTTGGAGGAGCCTATTTTTTTAAAACACTGGGCAATGCATTATTTTGGTAAAGAGGGTCGATAATTCAACTTGTATTTCAACAACTTCATTATATGTATTTTTCTGATTTTAATTTTTCTAAATTTGATTTTATATTACTTGCCTTTCTTTTCGACACTAATAATTTATTTGGAAAAGTTATTCAGTTACAATTTCAACACTACAAGTATTATTAATACATGAGCATATATGTATCAGTGATCTTCAGCTTTTATGAAACACTGGTCATATTTGAATCAGCGTCTCGCTGACCACATATGCAATTCAACAAACAAAATATAACGTAAACAAAAAACGTGTTCCAACTTATCCTCGAAACACCTGCATATTCTATGTTTACATATCTGTGTTTTATTACGTTAAATTTATATGTATTAAGTCCTAGTATGCTTTTTTCACTAGCTGCGTCCTCTATTTGGCGCAACGTTCTTGACAGATGATCAACTCATGTGGAACTCTGATTAAACGAATACGTTTTTTATATAAGAAACAAAATTAAAATATTATCGGTTTGTATTTGTGGTATGCATAAAGAAAAATATTTAATTTTATAATTTTAGTAGTTGCATATTCTGTGTGGGCGATAGAATATTTGTTTCTAATTAAGGCTTAACGAATAACTATCCAAATGTCGGCCGTTAAATTGACTTGACATATAACACTATGGGACATAAGTAAAATAAAATAAATATTTAGACTTGATATGACAGTATATTTGTCAATACGATATGTACACAGAAAAGTTATTTCAATCAAGTTATTTCAATAGTAATAGAATCAGTTAAAATTTTACATAGACTCCCCTCTTACATATATATTGAAAATAAAAACTATTTCAATACAGCAAAAAAACAAGAAAACTCCACACAAATAGATGGGCGTAGCCAAATAAACTTGTGACACATGTTATCCCTGCTGCTTACAATAAAATCGCGTCGATGTTTTCTAAATATGCTTTTATTATTGTAATAGAACACAATAATCAGAATTTTAAATTTGTTTAAATTTCAATAGGATTGTATGGGCTACAAATTATTAAAAACTCATTTGAATTTCTATATGCTTTTCCGTTCAGACGTATATTTGCTAAGTCTAAAAGTGGCGATAAGAATTAATAAAAGATATTTTAAATTGGAGTCTGCTCCATCTAGAATCTCTCATACCCAAATCAATTTTAAGTATATATATATATATATATATATATATATATATATATATATATATATATATATATATATATATATATATATATATATATATATATATATATATATATATATATATACATCCATTTTTACTTAGTTTCAAATTATTGTTCTCCATGTCTAGATCTTTAATCTTGAGCTAATAATTATTGCCTTTCTTCATTTTTGCCAAAATTGCTTTGTTTGTTCATTTTTATATATATTTAAATATATACCTATTTAATTGTAATTTATGTATACTAATATTCCCCTCATCCCCATACCATTATAGTGATAAGTTAAATACTATTTTTATCCTTAGTCTTGGTCTATAGTTACTTATTTGTAACAGATATGCTAGAGATGATTTTTTTGTACTCACCTTAGTTTATGCATAGTTTTCGAACTAAAAAATTGCAATTTATATATATATATATATATATATATATATAAACCAAAATGCAGCAGAAAGAAGAAAGTACCAAATTATGGCCGGGGGAGGTTGTGACCCCAGATCCCCGGATAAGCAAGCTTTATGTCGCAACGACACTCCCTATAGCCGGTACTCAGCCAAAAAGAATACATAAGTATCAAATCAAAAAGCCAAGGGATATACGATATTAAATCCATACAGAACGGAAAGAACTATGCAATACCCATCACTAAATAAAATAGTCATAAAATCAAGTACCCAAAAACTTCCTTTAAAATACCCAATACATGCATCAAAACAATAATATACAATCTATATAAATAAAAATGAAAATCTGTCTGTCTGTCTGTCTGTCTGTCACACCATCACGGGAGAACGGCTAAACCGAATTTGATGAAATTTTGTGGGTAGCCCAGAAATAGCCCCACTTAAAATTATATCCGTGTTTTGAGTTTCTACGACCAGTGGTTCTCGAGATATTAGTAAAAAACGAAATTTTCGTTTGTCTCATCATCACGGAAAAACGGCTGAACCGAATTTAATGAAATTTGGTGAATAGCCTTGAAATATCCCCCCATAAATGTTGTCCAAGTTTCGAGTTTCTAAGACCTGGGGTTGTCGAGATATTAATGAAAAACGGAACTTTTTCCTAGGAGTTCTACTCCCTAACTCCGTGGTTTATCCAAACGAAAAGCTTGAAAATCGTTTGAAAGTGAATTAAAATTTAATCTCTGAGTTTGATGGGAGATTTTTTGCGTTAATTAGTCACTTTCTGAAAACATGAATTGTTTGAAACATGATTTAAAGGGGAAATCTATCTCCATGGTTCATGGTTTTTTTAAAACAAGCTTTTACGGAACAATGAGAAGTATAGAGAAATCAAAATCGTTATTTAATTTCGCAGTTTATGTTATATGACATGACATATTTAACATGTTATAAGATTCTATCTTATATCATGTTACTCAGAAACGCAATTAAATTAAATCTGTCTGTTAATTTTAATAATTATTTTTTCGATTTGAATAATAAATAAATGGATATAAAAATATATTTTAGAAAAGAACGATTTGATTTTTCTTATAGCATTTTTGACTGGATAATATCAATTACGGTCTTCAGGTTTAAAAATTATTATTATTTATATTTTCGGGGATTATTGATTCAAGAATTATTGATATTTTCAAGTTATTATGCAATTATTTTATTATGACAAAAATTGTTTAAACTCATTTATTGTATGTTGTACGAATCTTCTACAAATACACGTGTATATCTTTTAATCTACGAGAATATAAGTAGTACAGGTATATTGACATATGTTTTGATATATATTGACATATATTGGAATCAATTACGACCTTCTGGTATAAAGAGTACGGATATTATTGATGTTTTCAATTTATTACGTCATATCTTTTATTTTGGCAAATATTTTTGAGACGCATATTGTAATACGGGTAATCTTCTACTAACACATCGGCATATTTTCTGATCTGCGACAATATAATTAGTACGGGGTTGCATATATTCATTCAAGTCCTATTTTTTCTTCTGTAAATTTGCTTACAAAAGGGGGCAGGATGTTTTATTCTTCAGATCTGATCGTGAAGATAATTTTGCATAGTGAGAACATATATTCTTAAACTTCCCTTTAGGAGCAATAAATTTAATATTTTAACAGAATTTGCACATGATTGCGAACTTTAAGTTTCTTTAAATTATACACTCCGTACGAATAACGGGTGTGCTGTTAGTGGTTAATAAATTTTAACATTTTAGGAGGATATATCATGTTGCTCGGCATCGCAATTAAATTAAATGTGTTTGTTAATGTTTTTATTATTTTTTTTCGATTTAAATAATAAATAAATGGATAAATGGATATAAAAGTATATCTTATGAATGGACGGTTTGATTTTTCTTTTAATTATATTAATTGCTGACTGCGTACATCAATTTCATTTATTTTGGCAAAGAGTTTTCAAGCTTATATCGTATTTAGCTACTAAACTCATATATTGTGTTTAGCCAATAAATTCATATAGCCAATTGTTGAAACAGAAAAAGAGTAGAGCGGTTATATCTTCTAATACAATTGTAGTGTTTTCATTTAGTATATTGAAACGGGATAAGAAAGTTTCATTCAGATCTGCAAATTCAAAGCTATGAATTTGGAGGGATATCGCTAATTTGACAACTTTTCTTAAACTTTGCCAAATTGACGGAAATGTCGCCAAATTGATATAAACGACACACAAACAGCTGCCATAAACCTTCGGGTTGGTCGTGTGGCTTGGGTCTTCTACATATCAATGAAATTTTTTTTTGTTTTGTTAGAAGAGAGTACTGAAATGATGTTTGGTTAGCATTTCTCTGTCAGACCAACCATCCTACTTAGTAATACATTTAGCGAATTTTTAAAATGTCACCAAATTGATAAAAATGTTTTCAAATCTATAAAAATATCTTGAAATTGATAAAATTGCGCTACATAAATGATATTAATTGTTTTTTGTTAGGGGATAGTATTGTGATGATATTTCGTCAATTTGTCGCAAAGTGGAACTGTCAGTTCTATAGTCCCACTTGGCGATAAATTTGGCGATTTTTTAAAATTTCGCTAATTTGACGAAACTGTCGCCAAATGTTCCATAGAAATATAACTATTTAGACGATATTTTTTCTACCAATTTATTTGAAGCAAATGATATCATATCGCTTAGCAACGGATTTAAATCCAATGTGTTTATGCGGCAGACGATTTTTATTAAATCCTTTCCGATTTGAATAATGAAGATATGTATATAAAATAAATTTCATTGCCATTTCATTTTGGACTGGATAATATCAATTATACTCTTCAGGTTTAAACATTATTATTATTGATATTTTCCGGAATTATTGATTCAGGGATTATTGATATTTTTAAGTTATTACGCCATTGTTTTATTGCCGCAAAAATTGCTGACACACGCATATTGTACGTTGTACGAGTAATCTTCTAGGAATGCACGGGTATATCTTCTAACCTACGAGAATATAAGTAGTACAGGTATATTGGCATATATTTTGACATATATTGGCATATATATTGGAATCAAGTACAGTCTTCTGGTATGAAGATTAAGGGGATTAATTATATATTCAATTTATTACGTCGTCTGTTGTATTTTACCAAAAACATTTGTGACTCATATTGCAAAACGGGTAATCTTCTACTAATAATCGGACATTATAAGTAGTACGTGTATATCTTCCCATATAATTTTAGCACTTTAATTTTGACATATATTGGAATAAATGACTGTCTTCAGATTTAAAGATTACGGGTTTATTGGTATTTTCAATTTATACATGTAATCTACTAATACAGGTTATATTTTCTAATATTCGCGTATATAATTAGTACGGGTCCCATACAATTTTAACGCTTTTATTTTGCATATATTGATTCAATTCCATATTTTTTTTATATTTGCTTACATAAGGGGTCCAAGATGTTTTATTCTTCAGATATGTCCATGAAGATAATTTTATATAGCGAGAACAGAGATTCTTAAACTTCTTTTTAGGAGCATTATATTAAATATTTTAACAGAATATTTTGATTAAACATGTCATTTAGTATACTGTCATAGCTGGTTCCGTGGGCATCTAAAGTCACAACGGATACCGGCCAGACACGGCAGACCGAGAGTCTAACTCTCCAATTTTACAAAAATACCCAGGTTCGAAACACTCCTCTCGTCAATCGGAAAAATTCCAATTGATGACCTGTGAAGGAAAACCCACAAATACCAAGAATTTACCTTTACCTTCAAGGATACCTCAGAAGCTGAAAACACAAATACAATACAAATTCTACACAAATAAGAACACAATTTTAATCCAAATCCAATATTTATTAATTATTCAAGATGTGGAGTTGCAGATCAAATACAATTACAGATTTAGTAATTTAACCACTGGACCTCACTTTACTAAGAATCATCGGCTCTTTGCCGGAAATTAATATAAATTCTATAAATCAAATAATTTCATATTCCAATTAAGCAAAATAATGGTATGGTCAGAGAGAATGCACACACCCGGGGAACGTTAAAGGCTTAAGCAATTACTGCATTTCAAACAGTATTAATTCTATTTAAACTACTATGGCTTAGATAAATGCTTCAATATGAAGGAAAGGCTGTAGGCAGAATTTAACTAAAGTGCTGGCAGAAGATCTTAAGGATGAAAGTTCTGCAGCGGTCGATGCACAAGTCCAGACGACTGCCCATCGGCAGGTCTAAAGGTACAAGTCTTACCTCAAAATATTCTTGGAAGGACTCATGGCAGAAAGAGCACAGGCATCCGCTGGTAGTTTCCTTCGGGGCAACATTGCCCCGTTCCAGCAAGAACGGCCGAACCGCAGTTTCCGGCAAGGTGCCGGATCAGGTCAGCCGAAGGAACAGCTTCATATTTGCTTTCTCTGGTCCCGGTGCTCGACCAAGCAAGACGAGGCATCATCTCTAACGATTACACGGCGGTCGACGGTCGGCGAGGACAAGGCATCAGCAGATCTCGGCAGTGGCGACGGTAACAGCAGTGGCGATGGTAACAACAGTGGCGAGGTGGCAACAGTGGCATCTCTCCCGACCCTCACAACACGGTAACTCCGCCTGAGGGCTAAGTCCCGCGTCGACGTGAGTTCGAAGATGTTTCCAGGGAGAGAGCCCCGAGTCCAGAATCACTCAGCTTAAATACATTCCAGATGGATCCAGAACCCGTCCAATCAAAAATATCAAGGGCTCACAACTTCTCCTTTCTTCCAATACAAAACTTCACTGCTTTCAAACACATCCAGGGATCCGCCCCCTTTCAACCGACGAATTTCAAGGCACGTGTATAACCACACGAAATCCAGCACAAGATTGCATCACCCAACAAAGCGAAAAAACATGGAGACAACTGTCTCCACCCGCAAGCAAGTGCGACCTTGAGCGACGTACGTTGTTCCTCGAGTGTGAGAGAAATTATTATAGCATGAAAATGGCCACAATTCGAAACAGATTCAGATATATTTAAATAAGATAAAATGACGAGAGGGTTCCAGGACACAAATTAATTAAATAAGAGTTTAAAAAGTACAGATATTATATAATTTACAAAGGAGTGACGAATGCCGTCACGACAACTCCCCCTCCCTCCGGAGAAAAAAAAATTCAACAAAGGAGGATTTTTTTTTTCACACCAGCAGAAGCAAGTAGACATCAGGCTCCTTGAAGTCCATGAACCTTCAAGAAAAAATTTCAACAAAATTTTGAAAAGATGCAGTCGCGCAAACTACATCAAGGGCTCTTGACACGAACACCATCCCACATGGGCGCATGTCAAAGAACCAGGGCCAAAAGCAACCTAAAAGTGACTGCAAATGAGTCAAAATCCTAATGAATACAAGCCCTTCACAAAAATTTTCACTTTAAGTGAATTTCCAAAAATATTAAATGATTACATTAAAATTCTTTCAATTAAATTCAATTAAATTAAATAAATATTTACAAAACTAACCCTCAAGTCAGCACAAAAGTCAAAATAAATTTTTCAAATAAAATTTTCAATTAATTTCAAATTATAAATTATTTTCAATTATCTGCTTTTTAAATTTTCAAATATTATTTCACATTCTTTAAATAATTAAATTTCCAGCAATTATATTTACAAGTGGTCAGCAGAACATTCTTCAATAATAATATTAAGTTTCATTTTCTTTATATTGCAATAAAATTTAATGACCACACAAAATTTCTTTTTTTTTTTTCAATTATATACAGCAGCAAGAGTGTGGCTCAAGGCTTGTCTAAATAGACACAGAATTTATAACTAATTATCTTTAAATATCACTATAAATGTAAAACAAATTCAATTAAAGTGACCATACCAAGACAAATAAATTTTATACCAACCTGGTCCAGTGGCAAACAAATGTTGGGTTATACTTTTAGATATTTAATAATTTTAGGTATTTTGTTTTTAGTTTAAATGTGTTCAGGGGTCTTATTTACATAGCCATTCTCTTTTAGTTATCCATTTTCCAATTGTTTAGGTTTTTGATATTCTTTGTTCAAATAGGTTCTATTCCATAGGTTTTGTGTTAAAAACGGCAAAAGTTCGTTCTTTTTAGGTTTTAGCAATTTAAATTTATTTAAATTGGCTAATTTGGAATTCCATTTATTGCCCTTTTTATCCCCTTTAATTTGATTCCAAATTTATTGCTCTCTGTTAAAAATTGGTTAATTCATCGCAATTTTACAGTTTTATTCTATTTTCAGCTTTTTAAATATTTCAGAATCGTCCATATTTAAATTATTGCCGAATTCGTATTTTCCAAATCGTTTCACTTCATTTCTTTTTAATTTTCGTCTGCTCTAAAATTCCATTTCTCTTCTTTAAAGTTTCGAGTTTTTAATTGGTTGACCGTAATATTAAAATCGTCTGTCATTAATTATTTTATCGTTCATCCATAATTTTGTTTACAATCTGTGGCAGCGATGTTTGGCAGTATATAAGCAAATCGCGCACTTTTTCGACCTCTTTGCTCTTTGCTCTTTGCTTTTTTGCAATTGATTAGAACCTAAGATGTGATCTGTCAAAGTTGTTGTTTTCGGCGCGAGCCGTAGTTCGAATCCGGCGAGCGCTCTGAGGAATGAAAGTTCTTTTTTTTATTCCCGGCCCAGTAATTGTGCTCTGTTTATTTATTATTCGAGTTTTAATCTAAACATTCAAGAGCTGTTGAAAATGTTACGTCTGATGGCAGAGAATTGTTGTGTCTATAAAGACTGGATGTTTTGATTTCTTGCCTCTTCAGTCATTTAATTAGTAATCCACCGTGTTCCCAGCTGTTTGCGATGTCGGCCGAGGAGTCTCTACCGGCCAATTAAGAATTTTGTTTATCTTGTCAAGCAGAGTAGCTCTATCTATGATGGATGGAATGCACATTTCCGAAAATTTAAGACGGACATATGGTCTGTATTCTGTTCTGATGCCAAAAGTCAGCTACAACTGTTTGGAAGAAATTGTTTAATTCCATCGTTACTAAACATCCTGTTTGGGAATATCCCCTTGGAAAAGGGATCCGGTTAAGGATTTTCCTCTCTAGAGATGGACATAATTCTCCTTTGCTGTGTTCTGCGTTTCAAGAGGTGTTCCTTGGGATCTTTGGTGACTTTTCCCTGTGAAGTTCCTTCCTGCTGATCCTTGCAGTTCCTTGGAGCATTTGGTGAAACCTTTGCTAATTATATCTCTCAATAGTTAAAATATGTTTATATTCCAATTGTTTTCAGTTTAATTGTGTTAGTAGAATAAGACCCCTTTAGACTTATATATTTTAGGTCACCTGAACCTGTGGTTATCTTTTAACTTTTGTTCTAAATTTCCCTTTTGGCTAACTTATGTTCTTTTTATTCCAAATTCTAGTTTTGATAAATAATTGAATAAGTTTAATATTGTTAACTTTAAAATTTAATATTCTAACGTTTTTTTTTTACCACTATACGACCGGCCATTCCATTCTATTTATTTATTTAAGTTGTTTATTGGATTTGTTAGTTAATGAGATGTAAAATATTTTGAAAATTATTTTAAAAGTGAAGTTTAAAATTTTAATAAACGTTAGATTTTGAAAACCTAAATTCTGTGTTCTCTCTCTCTTTTATTTTAATGCATTTTTATATTTTTAGGAAAGTTCCATTTAATTACATGTAGAGTACATATTTGTACACGTAGGGAAACTGGTCAATAGGTCCACTTTCTGTTTATTTAAGAATTCAGTTATATTTTTAGAATGTTTTCAGGTTAGATGAACTTTGATGAACTTTGCAAATTTCAGATAATTTAGAGTATTTCAGATGACATTTAGGTTTTAAGAACTTTCAGTAAGAGCTTTAAGAACTTGAATGCTTTTGAATGATGGAATGTGTTTTAATATATCATAAATGCAAGAAACCCCCCCAACACAAACATCCATTGACAATCAAAAAGTGTCCATTTGACACAAAAGTATTTTCATTCCTCTTACAAAGAGGCAGCGAGCAGGCAACATTCATGACACAGGTATTCTTACCATAATACCATTTTATAAAATTATACAATTTTCAATTCAAATATTTAAATTATTAATTAATTTTCATTTTAATTTTCAACAGTATTTCCAAAATCATACATTTCATTTAATATTCAAATCATTCTTTTATCAATTTATGACACTTTTTCCAAATTATCATTCTATAATTACAACATTATTATTTAAACTATTTAACCAGATCATGTGGCAGAAAAGGGGGATCAGTGGTCGAAAACACATCCACATTTTAAAAATTTCATCTCGAAATTAAATTATTTCTTTTTCTTTTTCAAATGTAATCAACTGTGGACAACTGTGGCAAGCAATCAACAAGGTGACCGGGTGACAGAGTCAAACTCAACACACTGTGATCATTTATATTTTTTTCTCAATATTCGAAATCATTTTCTCCAAAGTCCTGTGACTCGCAAAAAAAAAAACACATGAAAATATACACTGAATAAATATGTCAAGAAATTTTTCTCAACATCAAAAGATTAAATAATTAAATATGTAAATATAATATATGTATTGAAATATATGCGATTAAATATGCAAATAATTATTAAGAGATTCTTTCTCTCAATAACATCAAAGGATATATATATAGACAAAACACAGGAGAGTTTTCTCCACAACCACATTTATATACACTTCTCATTCCAAATAATCATTCTCTTTTACCACTCAATGGAATTTGGAACATCCCCGAAGCAACCGACAAACCAGCTCCAAGTACTGGTGTCAGCAATTTTAAAGAAATTTAGAAGAAAGGCAGTGTGCACACGTAAACACCGCCACACCTACAAGAACAGAATGCGGGCAACACTCAATACCTGCAGGGCAAAAGTTCCGAAAAAGGCCTAAAACAAGGATGACCCATTCCACAATCCTACTACACATGTAAAAAAAAAAAATACAGTTTTTATAATAATTCAATTTATGTACGGCACATTAATATGCAATTTATTTTGGTCTCGCTTTTCGAGAACCAACCGAGTCACGGAGAAAACACCCAAACATTTTTCTGTCACCACCGGTTCACACCGAAATAAAATATTTGTTTCATAAACAACAAGTGCCTCAATTTCATCAGTGCTCTACAGGCACGGGCACGAAAATCAAATTTGAACTTCAATCCACACCTTTTTTTTTTTTTTTTAATAATCATTTCTTATGTATTAATATCTTTTCTTTTTCTCATGAAGTTCACTAAGCTTTGCCACCAAGTAAAAATATCTTAAAATTTCAATACAAATTTTTCGCCACTCCCCAATCAACATCAAAACCACAGATCAAAATTTCAAATTTCTTAAATCAATTTATAATTTCCAATTATTACCAACATTTTTTTTTTTTTTTTAAATATTTGTAAATAACAAATCATCAAAGTACCAATTTTTCAAAATTTCAAACATTTGTAAATAAATAAGTGTCATCTCAAAATTCACTAATTTTCATTTAATTTCACTAAATTATTTTTAAATTCAATATATTTCTTTTAAAATTAAGTTTAAGTTGCCTGTCAAAGATGTAATCAAGTTATTTGAAGTCAAGGACGAAATTCAATTATTCAAAGAAAAATCTTTTTCTCAATGTTCTTTCACCTTTGCACCAATTCTCAATATTAATATATTAAGTGCAAACAAAAATTTAAATGTGCAACTCCTAATTAAATGAAATCCAAAGTTTATTTTTATAGTTAATCATTAAGTTTTCAAATTAAAATTCTTAAATTCAAATCAAAATATTTTTAAGTATGGATTTCAGAAAGTAAATATGTAAAGTAAAATTCAAAAAATTATTTTCAAGTAAATTAACTTGTGGAATCCAATTTAAAAATTCAACATTTCTCGTAATAAATTAGAGTTCACTGACTCATTCAAGATTCCACACAAAGTAAATAAACTTTTAAAATGTTCTTATTTCATTTAAATTCAAATTGTGGAACAAATTCTCAATGTTTCATATATTTCCGTAATTAACCTAGAGTTTCTTTACTCTACAAGTTCCACATTTCCAATACAATAAATTATTATATAACTTTAGAATATTTCAATTTGCATTAAATTATTTGTGGATTCACTTTCCATATATCAATTCAATATTTATAATTAAATTTTAGAGTTTCTCTACTCTAATTCAAATTTCCACAAAATCAGACTCCATTCAATTATTATAATATTATTTTTTTTTTCCAAATATTTCATATTACCAACCGGAGTCACAAAATTATTCTAAGTTTTTAAAATATTTCCACATTCAGTTATTTTATAATGCAATTATCTTTTATTATTCAAATTCAGTTATGTGATTAAGAAAACTTTTATTCTTTTATTCAGTCAATATATTTTTCGATGTTAAAGACATTCACTTCAATTCAGTCATACAAACAAAAAAAAATTTCTACTTCTATACTTCAAACCAAAACTTATTGGAAGTAGGTCAAATGTTTCCTATTCGTTAACAAAATTATTTTATTTTCGCTCTGCATCATGCAG
The DNA here is from genome assembly GCA_951213105.1 of Amaurobius ferox. Taxonomy (NCBI): domain Eukaryota; kingdom Metazoa; phylum Arthropoda; class Arachnida; order Araneae; family Amaurobiidae; genus Amaurobius; species Amaurobius ferox. The sequence goes on from OX578134.1 coordinate 58,085,870, forward strand.
GAATGTCTAGCACGGGGGGGAAAGAACATTTCGTTTACACATTCGGCGTCAGCTCATTAACGGCTGAAGTAAACACAGCTCTTTTTAACTCAATCGAAAACCCAGAGCCCAGGAATGGAACTTTCAATTTCTTTATGTAATTAATTTCAGAATATTTTTTTTTTCTTTCTCATTCAATACCAAGGGGAAACAAGGGAAATCTGAGGCCGAAAATACATTTCAAACTTTAAATTCAATATCAACGTTAATAAATAAGTCACTTTTCGACTTTTCTCACAATATTTTCAAATTAAATCATTTCATTTCTCTTATTTTTAAAATATTTCTCCACAATTTCTATTTAATATTTCGACATTATATTTTCAAATTTTCAACATTTTATTTTTCAATACCTCACCTGCGAGCAACTCATTCTGACAAAATTTTCAAACCTTTCAACAAAAACACGCTGGACACAATACGGAATTGAGCAAATATTCTGACCAACAGTTCTTCCCGAAACAAAATTTTTTTACTTTTTCTTTTTGAGCAAGACTTTTCATTGCTACCGAAATTAACACAGATGAGTGCAAAGAGGGATCAACCCACGTAAACAAGAGTCCTTAATATTAAGTAACATTCCAAACAAACAAAGTCAATTCCAACCCAAGACATTCCACACTCCTCAAAATTGTTTGCGAGGCAATTTCAAGCAACAAACACTGAATACAAACCAGTGTAAAACGGGTCGCAAATCCGATTACACAACAAAACACAAACAGAACTTAGGAAGGTCAAGACACGAAAATAACTATTTAGCAAAATGTTTGGATGCAAAATTTTAGCAAGGAGGCAGAAACAACCAGGTGGAGAATCAATCATTTCATTTAATCATCCTGAGGCAAACAAATCAATTTCAATCACTCACAAGCACTCAGGGAAAATCAATATACAAACATGGCTCTCAGTCCCACACAAACACATTTTTACAAGTTGACTTTTCAAAAATATCATTTTCATAAAATTACTATTTATTCTCAATATAAAACCGTGGAAACAGATTTTTCATTTTTTTTTTTTTTTCATAAATTCTATAGTTTTCATATCTTAACTGTTCCATCAATTATTCATTCATTTTTTTTTTCAAGTCAAAATTTTCATTTCTTAATTCTAAGTCAACATTTTTCAATAAATTTACCCCTTTTTCAAAAAAAAATTCCTGGCTCATCCCCGAATCATTGAAATGACACAGTACATACATTTCATTTTGTTAATACACAATTTTTTTACTTTATATATTTTTATGTACTTATTTAATATTTCATTTGTAAATATCATCATCAAATGTGTCAATATAACTCATACATGAAAATCAATTATTTCTATTCTATTTCAGTTTACCATAATACAATATTTTTCATTTACCGTACTTAAATGTACTCTTTTCTTTATTTATCATAAACAATTCACAACTCATTTATTTTACTCAATAATTTACGTGATCAAAAAGGGACCTTTATTTAATATTACCATATATATATATATATATATATTTTTTTTTTTTCATGAAAACTCAAATTTGGTCCAACAACTCGAGTCTGTCTGTCATACAGAACTCAAAACTTGTGTGCTCTCTTAGCTACACAACAACAAAAACTTTTTTCACACGGAATTATTTTTATTTTCTCACGTAATTATTTTTATTTTTAAACTCATCATATTTATCAAATCTTATATGTCATAATTAGTTGTTATAAAACACAGGGTGTAAAATCAAATCATTAAACTATTTAATATTTCAGTATTTAATATCTTAGTATTATTTAAAATTCAAATATTTAATTTAAGCATTTATAATCAATTTACAAAATTTTTCGATCAAATCTCAAGAACAACCCTCACTTCCAGTTCAAAATTTCAATCCATTTTTAACCATCTAACATTCCATGAGACTCGGACTCTGCAAACCCCAAATTTTCATTCTTTTTTTTTTTTTTTTTCATTTGGGAAAGGGCTCAATGAGCTCGTCGTAATAAACTTTTTTTTTTTCTCATTTGCAGCGAATCTCCTCGCATAAACTCAAACAAAAATTTCAAACCGAAACAGGAAGAATTCTCAAAATTCAAAACGAAAGTTCTTTCAAAACCAATACATATTTACATTTAACTTTCTGATATACCAAATTTAATTTTCAATTTAATTAATGTCAAGTTCTTAATTTAATCAATTTCTTAATTCTTAATTTTCACAAATTTTTCAAAGTTTGGAACATTTCTTAAAACATTTTACTGTCAGCTACTTCATATGTATTATTACTTTATATCACTCTATTATACACCCCTCAACAAGTCATAATAAATAAACAAATATAGAATTTTTCCGTTCCGTGCAACTTTTGCACCATTTTTTTTTTTTAAAAACTGGCTATGTGCCACTCTGCACATACCAACAACCAATACTTTATATTTTTCACTTCACAATATTTTTCAACACATACTTTTTTCACATTAAATGAACTAAATTTATTCTATATTTCAGATGTTATTTCAATAACACAAGTCATATTCATGTAGTCACAATCTGGTAGTCATAATTAAGGATTGTCATTTCAATGTAGGTGTACTTTCGATTCAGATTTTAAGTTAAAATTTATATTTCCATTTACACAGATTTTATTTTATTTTACTTTTCGAATGAAATTTCAGAAGACGGCCTCCATTCTCGGCCCAAATTTTCAATCTCACATTAAAACAAAACTAAACACACGGAGTTTCAAAAACTGCCAACCCAATTTTTCTCTCTTTTTTTTTTTTTCTATTGGGAAAATTGCTCAAAAGAGCTCGAAGATAAAATTACAGCAAGATTTCAAAAATCCCATATTTAATACTCTCAGAAATTTAGGATCAAAAACAGAAGAATTCCACAAAATTCCAAATCGAAACCATTTCTCACAGTAGAATTTTATACTATTTAAATTCAATTTTTAAAATAATTCTTTGATTAAATTTTCAATTTTACCAGCTTTATATATTATTATAGTTAGAAATTTTCATTTATCATAAAAATTTTCAGATTCTAAACAATTTTTTTCAAAACTATATTCTTAACCATTTTTATCGTACACCAAGCATTTTTTCGATTTATACCATGCCACTTTTCACTAAGATTTCACACATTTAAACTATTTTTCTGTATAAATACTTTTTACAATAATTTCATAAATAATGTATACAAATTTTCAATACAAAAGTGTGCAACTCTCAAAACCAAAACTCAAACCATACCACAGTCCAGTTTCACCAAAAATTTTCAAAACTCCATACAACAAAATTTTAAAAACACAGGTGCTCGAGAGGGAAGGTCAAAGGCACCAATTGTCATAGCTGGTTCCGTGGGCATCTAAAGTCACAACGGATACCGGCCAGACACGGCAGACCGAGAGTCTAACTCTCCAATTTTACAAAAATACCCAGGTTCGAAACACTCCTCTCGTCAATCGGAAAAATTCCAATTGATGACCTGTGAAGGAAAACCCACAAATACCAAGAATTTACCTTTACCTTCAAGGATACCTCAGAAGCTGAAAACACAAATACAATACAAATTCTACACAAATAAGAACACAATTTTAATTCAAATCCAATATTTATTAATTATTCAAGATGTGGAGTTGCAGATCAAATACAATTACAGATTTAGTAATTTAACCACTGGACCTCACTTTACTAAGAATCATCGGCTCTTTGCCGGAAATTAATATAAATTCAATAAATCAAATAATTTCATATTCCAATTAAGCAAAATAATGGTATGGTCAGAGAGAATGCACACACCCGGGGAACGTTAAAGGCTTAAGTAATTACTGCATTTCAAACAGTATTAATTCTATTTAAACTACTATGGCTTAGATAAATGCTTCAATATGAAGGAAAGGCTGTAGGCAGAATTTAACTAAAGTGCTGGCAGAAGATCTTAAGGATGAAAGTTCTGCAGCGGTCGATGCACAAGTCCAGACGACTGCCCATCGGCAGGTCTAAAGGTACAAGTCTTACCTCAAAATATTCTTGGAAGGACTCATGGCAGAAAGAGCACAGGCATCCGCTGGTAGTTTCCTTCGGGGCAACATTGCCCCGTTCCAGCAAGAACGGCCGAACCGCAGTTTCCGGCAAGGTGCCGGATCAGGTCAGCCGAAGGAACAGCTTCATATTTGCTTTCTCTGGTCCCGGTGCTCGACCAAGCAAGACGAGGCATCATCTCTAACGATTACACGGCGGTCGACGGTCGGCGAGGACAAGGCATCAGCAGATCTCGGCAGTGGCGACGGTAACAGCAGTGGCGATGGTAACAACAGTGGCGAGGTGGCAACAGTGGCATCTCTCCCGACCCTCACAACACGGTAACTCCGCCTGAGGGCTAAGTCCCGCGTCGACGTGAGTTCGAAGATGTTTCCAGGGAGAGAGCCCCGAGTCCGTCCGTACGCAATGTGGGTTGTTGAGTGGAGTACCGAGTCGATAAGACCTAAACCTCCGGCATGATATACTCTTGTATGATATTCTTGAAATTCATGAGCTGCACAGGTATGAGAAAAATGCAAAGAGGAGCAAAGCTAGTGCTGCCAACTATGTGAGAGTGGCGGCAAGAAAAAGGGGAAGAGAGCAGGAGCGAACAAGGATTAAGATACAGTGCTAGATTTAAAGCTCCCGTTTAATAAATATTTAAAATTAATAAAAAAAAAAAATTTTAATTTTAAAAGGTTCAGATACACTAAGGGGCAGGAAATGGAAGGCATAAGGAATTATAAGGCCTAAGGGGGTTCGAAGAGGACAGCTCGCGGACGCTTTCTTTGCCGACGAGGGTCGTAATCAGTTATTGTAAATAGTAACTCATTTTGGATGGTAGGAACGTTTTGAAAAAAGTTTGAAGAGATATTCTTGATGGTTTGTTTGATTGTTGGAATATTAAAGTCATTTCTTATTACGTCGTTTCGCAGATACCTTGGAGCTCTTCTGATGGTTCTAAGTATGCGGTTTTGTTCAATTTGGATATTGTTCAGACTGGACTTACTGGCAAAGCCCCAGACAGGGCATGCGTAGAGTAGGAGGGGGATGATAATAGTTTTAAAAAGAAGGATTTTATTTTTGAGGTCTAAATGTTTTGAATAGAGGAGGTGGTTCATGGCGCCGGCAAGTGTTTTGGCTTTTTTGGTGACATGGCTGATGTGATCATTAAAGGTGAGGCGGCTGTCAAGGTGCACTCCTAAATATTTTGCAGAACGGCCGAAGCAGACTGGCTGATCGTGGATTTCAATTGGAGGGGGTGGGAATCTTTTCCAAGAGAAAAAGATGGCCTGCGATTTGACGGGGTTAATTTTTATCTTCCATTGGTTGTAGTAGGTCTCAAGTAGGTCTATATGATTTTGGAGGTTAGCATGTAGATAATTAACGTTCCGATGTGCGGAGATGATACATGTATCATCTGCGTACATACAGAGGGTGGAGTGGGGTGCGCGGGGGGTATCATTAATGAAAATATTAAAAAGAAGGGGGGCAAGAATAGAGCCTTGAGGGACACCTGCTTTGATAGGATTTTTAGAAGAAAGGGTGTTTAGGATCCGTACGTGGAAATTACGGTGCTGGAGGTATGAGTTTATGATTTGAATAAGGGGAGGGGGGGCATTTATTTTGATGAGTTTATAGATGAGTCCTTTATGCCACGTACGGTCAAAGGCTTTCTCAACGTCGAGAAGAATGGCTCCAGCTGATTGTTTGTTGTGGAAGGCGTCAGAGACAAATTCCACAACACGCAACAGCTGGTGGGTGGTTGAATGGGCAGGGCGGAAACCAAATTGCTCGGGAATAATAATATTGTTGGAGTCAATAAATTTAAAAAGGCGGTTGTGGATAACTCGTTCAGCCAGTTTGCTAAGGGAGGAAAGCAAAGAAATGGGCCGGTAGGCAGAGGGGTTTGAGGGGTCGCCGCCATGTTTAAGAATAGGTATGATGATCGCGGTTTTCCATTGGTCGGGAAAGTGGTGTAAGAGAAGTATGGCATTAATGATGTGTACGAGGTAAAAGAGGATATTTAGGGGGATAAATTTTAAGGCTTTATTAGTGATTCTGTCTAGTCCGGGTGTTTTTTTGTTTTTAAAGCTTTTAATGATATCGAAAAGTTCAGACGGGGTGGTAGGGGTGATGCGGTCCAAAAGTGGGGAGGGGGGGCTCATGAAATTTTCAACTTGGCGGGTAATCTGGGCCTGAAAATGGGTGTTATTAGTAGAATTATTGGGTTTGAACTGTTTTTTGTAGGTTTTAGCAAGTATGTCGGCTTTTTGAAGGTTTGAGAATGCCACTCCTGTGGCGGAGCGGAGGGGGGGAATCTGGCCAAAAGGTTTCTTAACACGCTTTATTTCTCTCCATATGGTTCTGTCTTCGGGGGAAAGGGATTCAATGAAATGTTTCCAGCTTTGCTGTTTGAAAATTTTGATGTCCGCTCTAAGTTTGCGGTTTAATGAATTTAGGTGGGTTTTAATTTGGGTGTTTCTGGTAGATTGCCATAGCCTGCGAGTGAAGTTTCTTGTTTTAATTTGGCTAATAATGTGGGCTGGAAGAGTGTTGTAGCGGGGGGCAGGGCGGGTGGATGTAGCATCCGAAAGGGCCCGTTGAATTTCAAGAGTTACGTTACTTACAGCTGAATCAAGGTCAGCCGGGCTTTTAATTTGAGGATTTAGAAGGGTGGACATTTTGAGTGATTTTTTGAAGTTTTTCCAGTTGGTGAAGGTTGGGAGATTGGAAACAGGGAGGAGGGTATTTAAATTTAGGGAAAGAAGGACAGGGAGGTGGTCGGAGCTTAGTTCATTTAGGGTGTCCGTGGTGTGAGGGTAGTGAATATTCTTTAAAAGGGCAAAATCAATGGTGGAGGGGGCAGCCGAGAGAGAGTAGTGGGTGGGGCTAGTAGGTACGGCAATATGGATATTATTGGTCGAGGTGAAGTTATGAATTTGAGTGCCAAAAAGAGTTCTGCGGCGGCAGTTCCAAGACGGGTGGTGGGCATTGAAATCGCCTGCTAGGATAGTTCTGAGATTTGAGTTTAGGATGTTTTGAAGGTCGGGGATAATATCGACAGAGCCACTGTGTTTGACATAGACAGAACCAATAACAATTGGTGGGTGGTTTGGAAGGGTGACTTTTATAAGTTTGTTTTCTATTAAGTTGGAATTGATGGAAGACAGCTCGTAATGGGGGATATTGTTTTTGACATAGATAGAGACTCCTCCATATGGGGAGGGGGAGGTGGCATTTTGATATCTGTAGGCAGAGTAGAGTTTATAATTTGGAATTTTAAGGGAGGGAGGATGACGGCCAGGTTTTATTTCTTGTACTAGGAGGATTTCAAATGGGTTCGAATTTATGAAGTCGCGGAATTCTGTGATTTTGCCAGTAAGTCCATTTGCATTCCAGAAGAGGATCCTAAGGGTATGTTGTGTACTATTCATCATGGGTGTTAGAAACAGGACAAAAGACTTCTTCAAGAGCAGTGAGGATCGCAAAAAGTTTATTTAGGAGGTTTGAGTTTTCATTGAAGCTAGTGCGGATTTGGGCAATGAATTTTTTAATTTTCGTCATATCGATGTCAAAGCTTTGAAATATATTTTTGATTTCGGTGAAAATGCTTAAGATCTCAGTAAAATGTGATGAAAGATTTGATTTTGGTTTTTCAGAGTGGTTTGATGATTTTTGTGGAATGGTGTCAGGAACAGGGGGAGGGGGGGTAATATAAGAATGTATGGAAAGATTTGCCAGCGGTAAGTTATTTGGGTCGGTAAGGGGAGTTTTTTTTGGAGTGTATTTCGCGAGAGATTTAGCTAGTCTTGAGTTTTGATTATCCGGAATGGGAGTAGATTTCTCAGTGGCGGTTGAAGTGATTTCGGCAAAGGTTTTAGTCGAGGGCGGTGGGGTGGTGGTTTGTTGGGCAGGAATTTGTTTGTTTGAAATGTGGGTGGGCTGATTTGGAGTAGCATTTTGAGTGGGGATGATTTTTTGGGATGTAGGTCTGAAGGGTGGGAAGTCTTTAGGCTGCGGTGCAGGGGCGCGAGTTGCGGGTTGCGAGTTGCGGGTGGGGACATAAGGTCCCGGGATGTAAGCGTCTTTGTTGTACGGGTTTGATGGGCAGAGTCTGTAATTTGCCGTATGGGGGCCAAGGCAGTTTGCACATTTAGGGGGAGTTGTAATGGGTTTAGTACAGTCTCTAGATTGATGACCTTCTCAACACTTTACACATCTGTGGGGAAGACGGCAGCAGTCACTACTATGGTTGTACCGCTGGCAACGGTAGCACATCTTAACTGCGCGGGATTGAAAGTCTGTTATTTTGATTGTCATATCAAGGAGGGTGGTGATTTCTCGGATTTTTTCCCATCCCTTAGTGGGATTTAGGTAGGTCAGAAAGATGGGTAGGGGGGCTTTGGTGCGGTAATCTTTGAGTTGTGATATGCGATGGGTGCTGAAACCTAGTGAGTTAAGCTCATGGGCAATTTCATCTATCTGTGAATTTGGGGGGAGACCTTTTAATAAAATTTTAATCGGCCTGTCGGCCTTTAGGTTAATGGAGTGAAATTCGATGTTTGATTCTACAAGGTGTCTTTGTACTATGCGAAAATCTTCTATTGACAGGGGGTAGATTTTTATAAACTCGCCCGCTAGTTGGGCTTTTACTGGGTTTGTAGTTTTTGAGTTTAAAGTTTTAACTAATTCCCTCCAGTTATTAGGGCTGTTTACATAAAAAGGTTCAGGGTGGGGAGCGTATCCATATGAAGGGTTTTCCGAAGCATGATTTTGCGAGGCAGCAGGGGTGTGGTCAGGTGCGGGAGTGGTGTCCATATTGGAAGAGTTCCTATTGGCGGAGGCATTTTCCTCGTAATCCTGATCTTCTGTATTTGTTAAAGCATTGAAAGCGTTGCGAGTTGTTGTGGCTGTCTCAGCGGAAGTTATAAGTGTGGCCTTTCGGCAAGTTTTTTTGGGGGGAGGTTGAGAGAATCCTTCCATATCCTGCATTTCATCTGAAGAATCATTTACATTAACAATATTAGGATCATTTGGTTTTAAAGTATTTGAATTGGCAATTTCAGTTATTTGGGAGTTTCCCAAGGTAAGAGTAGAGTTTAAATTGTTTTTAGGAGTTTGGGAGTTTTCCCATGGAGCATTAGGTGCTTTATCAGATTGAGCTAAGTTTGAGTTTAACTTTTGGGAATTATCCCATACATTATTAGAGTCTACATCATTAAGATTAGGGTTTAGGATTTGGGGAGTATCCCCGAGACGATTATTAGCTTTGAGAATATCCAAATTTAAGCCTAGTAAGGCAGGATTAGCAGGAGTTGAGTCCTGGGTTAGAAGACTTTCTTTCTCAGCAAAGTGCCTGATTTCGTTAAAATAGGGGGTTTGCTCATTTGCAAGGGGGTGCAGCTCAAAAAAATTCAAGAGAGAGTAACACATACCCTTTAGAGTCTGGATACTCCTTTCAGGATCTCCGGCTTGGATGAGTCTCCATTCATTCATCAGGAATTTGAATGTCATGCATTGGTCTTGAGACTGCTGCATGGAGCCAGGGGTGTCAGGAGGTAATCTAGGAAGGTCTCCGGCACGAAATCTTTCAAGCATGGCAGCAACATCGTCAGGAAGTACTCTGTCTGTCGGAATCAACGAGGTTCCGGACTCCATGATAGAGTCAGGAAAGGCAATGATCTGAGAGAGAGATCGCTGTGACAAAATGGCTAAGAGGTCTGGTCGAGCGTCCGTACTACACGAGGTCTAACCCAAGAGCCGAGCCGAGCCGAGAGCCGAGAGCCGAGAGCCCCGAGTCCAGAATCACTCAGCTTAAATACATTCCAGATGGATCCAGAACCCGTCCAATCAAAAATATCAAGGGCTCACAACTTCTCCTTTCTTCCAATACAAAACTTCACTGCTTTCAAACACATCCAGGGATCCGCCCCCTTTCAACCGACGAATTTCAAGGCACGTGTATAACCACACGAAATCCAGCACAAGATTGCATCACCCAACAAAGCGAAAAAACATGGAGACAACTGTCTCCACCCGCAAGCAAGTGCGACCTTGAGCGACGTACGTTGTTCCTCGAGTGTGAGAGAAATTATTATAGCATGAAAATGGCCACAATTCGAAACAGATTCAGATATATTTAAATAAGATAAAATGACGAGAGGGTTCCAGGACACAAATTAATTAAATAAGAGTTTAAAAAGTACAGATATTATATAATTTACAAAGGAGTGACGAATGCCGTCACGACAATACTATAAGAATTTGGGCAAGATTATGAATTTCAAGTTTATTTATATTATATACTCCGTACGAAGAACGGGTATGCTGCTAGTATACATTAAAAAGAAAAGTTCACGTGTCAATTACCGATGCAATTAAAATATTTTACTCAAGAGTTCATGTTAAAACTGCACACGCAAAACGGACTAACCATCATGCCATCACCCTAACCTCTTAAATCGAATTACACAATTTTCATGTACTAAACACTCTTATAGCAAACCCATAACATCAACTCAGACCAAAAAATCTCAATCCGTTACGAGTGAGACAATCCGTTACGAGTGAGATTTCTGTTTTTCATATATCTTAAGATCATTATATATTTATATTGTATATATATAATATATATATAAATATATATATATATATATATATATATATATATATATATATATATATATATATATATATAAAATATAGATATATAATTTGACATTGTACCTCAGAGAGGTGGTAACTTGCTTCTCCCAAGAGGAATTAATGGTCTCACGAACATAAAAATTGTATCGCGGTTGTTTGTCACCACAATGATTGAAACTGTTAACTTTCGTCACCATTGTCCCATAAGCAACCACATCTATGTCAAATTCTGCCCGGATATACAGGATCAACGTCTTATATACAGTTTCGTGGAAATCCATTAATATTTGAGGCAGCTATGGTGTACACAAGAAATCGGCAACAGATGGACGGACATTATTCTAAAAATAGTCATAAGGTGTTCACGAGGTCTTAAAACTTATATTGGCATCCAACTCTCGAAAGCAAAAAGTTTCGTGTAAACAACACTTTCTCGATTTCAGGGGTTCTCAAACTCTTCATAAAGCGTACCACCAAAACTAATTTTCTTAAATTTCAGTACCACTAAAACTAAAATTCAAAAATTTCAGTACAAAAGAAATGTCTTGTAATAGGAAGTCAAGACTATACATTTAACGGACTTATAGTTACACATTTTCATTTCGTTTCTAGAAAAATATTGGAACAAAAATAATAAATTACAGTTATTTGATAGAATTTTTAACGAATATATAACATTACCAAAATGATTAACAAACCGCAAGATTAATTAGCAAAACGACTTACTGTGATAATTGTGTTTGTTTATCAAAATTAGTTTTGTTATATATGGCTCTATTTTTTGTGTTTAATTCTAGACGTAAATGTAACTCAACGTCGAGCTTCATTTTATGTTCGCCTTAAATTTGAAACACTGAAAAAAATTCTGCTTCACGTAAATACGTCGAACAAAATGGTATCAAAAATATAATTTTTAAATTCTATATCTGTTAGTATATGTACAGGGTAATTCAAAAGTTCGGAGCAAAAGTGAATCGCTATAAAAAAATATCTATGGGTCGGAAAGACATGCAGTTTGCAGATTAATATTCGTGGGGGTGGGGGATTTTGTATGACATGAAAAAAAATAGTTCAAAATCCCGCCACTGGGGGATGCTGCTCCAAAGAAAACAATGTGAGGCAATAATTGTGAAATGTCCACCACCACATTCCAGTAGTGACAATGAGTGCAGTCACGGTATTACAGCTGAGGGCTGATACAGCATGAAACAGCATATCAACGGTAGTGGCCGCTACCTCTTGCCGTAAGGCGTCTTTCAGTGCTGGTAAGGACTAGGGACTTCCTCTATAAACCGGTGATTTTAGGTATCCTCACAACCATAAATCCCAGGGTGTGAGATCTGGGGATCTCGCAGGCCATTCATGTGTGCTATGCCTGCTCAGTAGGCGAGCGGCGCCAAACGTTAACCACTCCATCACTTGACGTGCAGTGTGGGGTCGTATTCAATAATGTTCTTACCTGATCCTAATTTTGCGTTGCGTGAGCGATATGCATAAGTCACCTCCATGGCTTTATCTGCAGCAGCGCCCCTAGTGTCGAGATTTTGAACTATTTTTTTCATGCCATACAAAATCCCCCCTCCACGTTGAATATTAATCTGCAAACTGCATGTCTCGCCGACCCATACATATTTTTTACAGCTTTAGATTTCACTTTTGCTTCGAACTTTTAAATCACCCTGTTTATGCTAGTGTGTGTCTATGGGTCTAGGGAAGCTGTATCCTAAGAACAAATGGAGCGATTCAAAAAGAATTTGGTTCGATTATTACAATATTGCACCCCTATTGATTTTATTCTCAATCGCATGTTCGGAAGACTCTCCAATTTTTTAATGAACTTTCGAAAAAAAAAACTAAAAAATCAAGACCTACAATAATGTTCAAATAATTATTTCATGCATAATAAATTATTAAAAAGAGGATGGTACCAACTTTTGGCACTACACTGTTTGTTCTCAAGATATAGCGCATGTTCTGATAAATTTATGGGAAAGTTACATAAAATTAGAAAAAGTAGCAAGTGTCCTTAAATAGGTTGGTCTTGCGATATAAATTTGACAAAATATCGCCACCTAACGATTTTTTGAAAATATTAACAAATTAACAAAAATGTCTCCAACTTAGAAGAAATGACAAAATGGCGCTTTACCCTCGAAAATCACCTTAAAATTGATGAAGTTTCAATATTCCTTAATGATTAAAATCTTTTAATATATGATCTATATAGCTTAGCAGATTCTAACTATATTTCTAATTGCCAAGTTAGATTGGCGCGATATACGAATTAACTACGCATTTTGAAATTGTGCTATACACCGTCATTCAGAAAAGTGTCAAGTGTTAAAGAACAATTTAACCTTAAGAACATCATGCTATGGATCTTGTACATTATTAGTTTACCTTAACAGAAGTGAAGTTATTGCATTTTGTAGGGAAAGTCATGTACTTCCCACATCAGAGTTTTTCATGAAACATTTAAAACGCAACACATGTTAACGCCCTGCATGAGTCACACTTCAGTTGTTTTTTTTTTATAAATTTGCTTTCAATGCTGACTATTAATTGGATGAGGTGTTCCCATTTTACTGCAGTAGATTCGAATTTTTCGAATTAATTCGAATACATTTAATTAAAATGTCTCCATATTTGAAAAAAAAATGTAAATTCTTAAATTATTAATCTGCTACTTTTCTTGGAAATTATTTTCTTGGTCCTTTCAAAATGATGATTATTCATTATCATTCATTCCAAATATGATTGATTTCTTCTTAACAGGGTAAAAAGCAGTGCCGCCTTAACCCATTCCAGGAACCCTTAGCAAAAATAGATTCTAGAATCCACAACTAAACTTTTATAATAAAGAAAAGTTCCATTAGAGCCTGAAGATGAGCCCCTCCCCCCGCCCGAGCTTTGGGAGCCCTAGCATTTGCTTACTCTGCTTATATTGTCAATAACGACTCTGTTAGCAAGTGCTTTTATACTTCTATAGCATGCATTGTTTGAGTTAAAATATACTATAAAAACCACTTTCTCATATTTTTACTAGCTCTCAAAATATCAACATGCCTTATTCATCGAGTTAAAATTCACAAGATTCTACTGTGAGTTAAACTTTAATAAGAATGTTTGAAATGCAAAAGAAATCCGTTTAGAAGAAGTGTGCTAGATCCTCAGCCTAGCGCTTAAAATATCTCCTCTCATAAATTAATAATAGCCTGTAACATCACAATACTATATGGCGTCACCATGGAATGTAAAAAACAATGACACCATTGGAGTGGGTGGCCCCAAAATCCACTAATCCGCCATTGCACGAAACAAGTGCCGCAATATCGATCTCGGGTACATAAGAGCGTGAATGCTAGCTTTTGGGACGCATTCTTTTTGCGGGTTCTGTGACTGAAAATTACGAAATCTTAATTTTGAGAATGACTGTAACATAGTATAAATAAACTTCAAAATAGTTCAGTTGGGAAGTATCCACCTGCTTATAATAAACAAACAATAAAGGAAAATAGTATTTTTTATTTTCCTATATAAAAACTTTCCAAAGAGGAGAATTAGTTCTTGTTTAAAATTGGAATTGTAAACAACGGTGTTCAACTCAAGAGAAAAGGCTTATTTAAAATTCATTTATACATAGTGAATGCGCATTTATTTGTGAAGATAACACCAAAAATTCCCCGAGGATTTAGGACGTTCTAAAATTTCGGAGAAAAGAACAAATTTGTTTACATCCAGCTATCTGACAGCTTACTTTTGAAAAACTTTTGTGAATTTGAAATTGCAATGTTTATGCGTGATAAATATATTTTATATCATGTGATCACGAGTAAAATACCCCTAAAAATACTATAAAAACATCTTTTAAAGAAGCATGCAGCACAAACGTAGCAGTATCGACATATTTGGAAGCCAATAAAAAACCCTATTCATCAAGACGAACAACAAGAACAACCTTCGTTCATCAGAGCAAGATTGGCAACTGACTTCAGACCGGCAAACTTGACTGAAGCAGGGAATTAGAAGTGAAATAATAGATTAAAACCTTGGCGGAAAGAATAAGTAGTATAGCGCCATTATTTATTCTTTCCACCAGAATTATGAAAGAATAGTAAAATACCAAAAATATAAATGGACGCCTAATTTTATTTTTAGACGTCCACTTTTATATTTGGTAACACTACTTGTTAATTCAGTTAAACTAGGAGCATTAGTGACCTATTAAATTTAGAATGGCAACATACTGGTTACCACGTGGCTGATTCTTTTGCATTTTAGAGAAAGTTTCAGTACTTTTTGTATAACTTCGGAAATTTTGATATTTGATTAATATTTATTTTATATCTTTTCCTCGGTGTGTTTGGGTTGAGGCTTGCATTTATTAAAATTAAAGATGAATCAGCAGCGTAAATAGAAACTTTATTCCCTTAAGCAAAACATGTAACAACCATCTAAATGAGGAATTTTCACGGTTTTTTTTCTTATTTTTATCGTGTAGTAGAGAAAAAATTATAAATGATAGTATATATTTTTTTTAATTTTTGAACTTAGATAGTTAATATAAAAATGTTTAAACTCGCACTTAGCAATCCGGCGCGAAAACGCTGTTTCTGTAATGGCCGCTCTTGTGACGTCACTATGCATGTAAACAAAGAGCGCAATACACTGTTTACTGTGGATTCCGAGAGGTGCTCACTTGATTCTCCGACAAAATATTTTTATAATGAGTGAGATTCTAAAACCGATCTACAAATACTGTTTAGTATCTTGCTGCACAAATACAACGGTTAATTCAGTTGATAAGCTGTTTTTTAATGTTCCAAAAGATCCAATTAAACGAATAGCATGGACTAAACTAAAGCAATAAAAAGGGACGAGCAGAAAAATCCAAAATTATCGAATAAAACATCTTTTTGGTGTTGTGAAGATCATTTTTCGGCAAGTAAACATTTGCTTCTGTTTAAATATTATTTACTTGGATTTATGGTCGGAACCAAGGTTTTTTTTCGGGGGTTCAAACCCCCCCCAAAATGAAAAAGTTCACATTAAAAAGGTAAAGATCCATCAAGATATGAAATGTGGGTTTAACCCCCCCCCCCCCCCCGAAATCAAATCCTGGATACGATCTTGCTTGGATCAATAATAAACTATAAATAATCTTGTGTAAATAGTAATTTAAAATTAAAGAATTTTGTGGTCAAGTTAGGGATTGAACAATAAAACATACTCTAGCTTGTATCTTAAAATAATAAGTTTTAAAAACATAGAATCAAACCTTAAAAATATCTCACAATTTATTAAACAGGATTGGCGCTAGAATGTGCCCGGGGGGGGGGAGGTGGCAGTAATAAATATCTTGCCAGCGTTGACGCCAGCGGTTTTGGCGCCACCCGTTATTAAGTCAAACAATTTATTGAAATAAAGAATGGCACATTAATTTATAATTATTTCTTTTTGATGATATTTATTGTATAAATAGAAATGTTAACATTATATAGTAATTTATAATAATAAATGGCTGTCAGTCCTTGTGTAACAAATAAGTTGTGCAACCCTCATTTGTGAAATAAAGATATATCTTATTAATATTTATCTGATATATATATATATACTACTTTAACTATTATTTATCAATATAAATGCATTATATCATCAACTTATGCAGTATTTATACAGTAATGGTTCTATCAACTTTTGTCCCCATATACGGAACACAAAATTTCGGTGTTCACCCCCCCCCCCCCCCCCTTCATCTGCTAAATAAAATATTCCTTTTTTTGAAGGGGGGGGGGGAGACGAAAAATTAAATAAACTATCTCTTATAATGCTTTTATTCTTCCAATTATATCAAAATAATATAATTTGACATATTACAGAATATTCGATGAAATTTTTTTTAAGTTTCGATAAATCCTTTTAACATTTTTAATGGGAGACATTAAATCAAACTATAAATGTAACTATTTCTTTAGAACTGTTTTTTGATTCCTCTCTGTATTTCAGTTAAAGGAAGATATGGAGAATTATTGGCAATGGAACCTCACAAATCAGACTATGTCATTCAAATTTGTTTTTTTATAGTTTGTATTGTATTTACATTTCTTGAGTATTTCAGGCACGTTTTATTTGTCTTTACATAATTTCAAATTACAATATGAACTACTATAAAAAGTCAATTATTAGCTTAAAAGCAGAATAGGACATTGTAGTGTGCGACTATTTCCACGTGCAATCAAAATTAGATTTAAGTGTCAATATTAATGAAGATCATACATACCTTTTAGTTTTAACTCCTCGCATTTCTGCTCCAATAAAATTGGGATTTGTTCCCAAAAGCGAAAACATACATATAGCATCAATTTTAGGAAGATTATCGGATTGTCCTTTGACAAATCCCGGAAAAATCGACATCTTAAACAAAAATGAAATGGATGGGTTATACAATTAAAATATACGGTAAAATTACAAAAGATTATAAAATTTACGGCTCAAAAAATGATTTCTAAACTATGAATGCGAATTAGCGAATTGATCTAGCGTTGTTTTTAAAACGTAAACACTGATACTTCATGCACAGTGACGTCAGGCCAATCACGTAGCGTTTCAAGATCACACGACATCGCGTCATTTTTCGCTTATTTAAACTTTAATTTTTAATTTATTCAAAATCATTTTGACATTTAATGTGACATATTTGAAAATAGTAAGCCTAAAATTACCAGGAAAATATAAAATTGAGCATTTTCCCCACGTGTGCAAATTCCTCATTTTAATTTGCTCCTCAAAAAATGAAAGCGTTCCAGAAAATTCTTTTATTTTTGGGAGTTATTTTCATAAGGGAAAAACATATTTTTTTATATTTTCTTTAATTTCCTATATTTTTTCTCAATAGTTTTAATTAAATTTTTATCAACCACTGGTAATTTAATGAATATAATGTTCAAATGTATTAAAAATGGAGACACTACTCATTGCTTCAGCTTATATATAAAAAAAAATCGTTATAACCGTAGACCATTATACGTGTGTGCTATTTCCTGCTATGACGTCATTGCAAAATGAAATAAATCACCGTTAAAACCACGCACATATATTTGTCCGCATCCTGGCTTTAACATTTCGCTTGATAGGTCCTGCGTCTTTAAAACTGTGAGATTTTTTTTTATTTTTACACGGTGACTTATTACCAAGAATTATTATACCAAGATTAGATAATTTTGAAACGTGTTGTGACAGCGCTGGGTGATAGTAGCGCTGAATGACATATAAAACCCTATTAACAATATCGAGTCGTTTTGCAATCATGGAGCAGTGGAGTGGTGTGCATCGTGTATTTCAAAGGCACGAAAATCATCGTGCCTTTGAAATTGCTTAAGATGCAATGTCTTGTGCCCATTTTTAAAGTTGCTTAAGTTGCTACGCTAGAAAACTTTCTTGCGCATAAACTGCCGAATTCTCCAAAAATGATTGACAACTCCAGCTTACAGCAAGACGAAGCAGCGGCACACACGAATATCGATGACCATTTTCCTGAACTCGCGATGTTGTTAGAAGGGTTTTATATGTCATTCAGCGCCCCCTACCTCCCAGGGTTGCCACAACATGTTATAAAGTATCCCATCGGTGTCTACAAACGATCAGTGAATGTTTGTCAAACAGACTGATTTTTGATCATCACTGATTTTGAAACTCATTGATTTTTGATCATCTGAACAGCTATTTGACGTGTTTGTCAAAGTGTGAGGTCAAACATTTTCCCTGTAGAGCAGCGTCCGACTTTTTCGTCAAACATTGACGAGTCAGTATGATTGGCATCTGCATTGACCAATCGTGGGCCGATTACCGATTTGTGAATTGAATATAGTTATTTTCTTTTTTGCCCATTTGTTTTTAATGTGTAATCTTTTTCTTTTGGTGTTTTTCCTATTTAATTTTTTAAATTTTTTTTTTTTTATTAAAAATGATTTGCATTCATTTTTTCCAACCAAATTATAGAAGTTGATAGAGACAAGACTGTCTGAGTATCGCAATAAAATTTTTAGAAACCGGTGTTTATCAGAAATAGCGGAAATTATTGATTTGTCTTCTGATATATAAAATTTTTTTCAAAAATATAAAACAATACTATGAGGACACAATTTAATTATAAAAATAAAAAGTCACAGATTCGATGAGGAGTGGAAACGGTAAGCTGGGCAAAAAATTTGTTAATTTATTTAACAAATATAATTTAATATATCATTTTATATTTAGTAATTAATGCTTTTCTACTAGTAGATATAAATGTTCTGTAAGAATTTCAGGTAAGTATGAATATAAATACTTTGGTACCAGATTTCTTTTTGTACATGTCTTAATATTTTAATTAATAGACTTAATTGTTTTTCTACTTCTAAAAAATATCCATCTAAAAGTATCTCTGATTCAAATTATTTGTGAATGGTTATTGTCAAAAGTAAATTCCATACATACGTTAAATAGAGTGTTTTAAGAAATAAAAATTAAAATAATTAATGCTT
This sequence comes from Amaurobius ferox, assembly GCA_951213105.1. NCBI lineage: Eukaryota > Metazoa > Arthropoda > Arachnida > Araneae > Amaurobiidae > Amaurobius > Amaurobius ferox. Next base: position 58,105,074 of record OX578134.1, read on the forward strand.
GTGCCCTAAATTAGAAATTTAGTACATAGAGTTAAAAGAATTTTGGTGCCCTTTTTCAAATGTATTTATTGTGTATATTATGGAAGAATAGTTTCTACTTTCAATTTATGTTTATTAAAATCCATTGTCACATTGAATTATATGAAAATAATTCAAATTATTAAAAACTTTTAATTTTTTATGTATGCATTTAGTCTTGTTATTATCATTTTTGTTTCGATTTGAGACACTTATGATTTATTTTCAATTTCTTGTTTTGAAAACATAAATATGACAAACGATATTTATGGTGATATTACACAGGGCGATTTTTATTGCCGAAGTTTGGCAATTCCTCCCGCCAATAATACTTTAGGCCCCTCCTCTTTAACAGAACACCTCTAAAGCCACTGATTTCATTTAAAAAAGCATTCTTCAGTGTGTTTTTCTTATAATTTGAATCTTTTATATCCCAAATGTGTCTGTAATTTGATAAAAATTCTATTATTTTATCATATGGATCCTCAGACTTCAGCAATTCGGCTCGGCAATGATACCCAATGATGTCCATACTCTCTTATTTCGCAGATTTCATTCCAAGAAGCATTCTTTAGTGTGCTTTTTCGTATAATTTGGATCGATTATATCCCACAGGTGTCAATAATTTGGTAAAAGTTCTATTATTAGTTTTACATCTCCAGACTTCAGCAATTCCGGCAGGCAATGATACTTTAAGCCCCTGCTTTCTAACAGGTCCTTCCTGTCCAATGCCGTCTATTTCAGGAAGCATTCTTCAAAATGTTTTTTCATATAATTTGGATCTTTTATATCCCGCAAGTGTCTGTAATTCAGTAGAAGTCCTATTATTTTTCCATCTCAAGATTCTAATGTAATGCAGCTGCTTCGATGTGGTTACAGTGCCTAAAAGTAATAGTGTGTCGTCTGTCTATGCCTACCAATGCTGGGACTGTTCCCGAAAACTTGTCTCCGCCAGACGGCTCTGGTCTCTAACAAATAAGATATCAAAAGCTGCGGAGTTAACATTGAAACTTATGGGAATTTAGTGAAAATGAAATGTCCGATATCTTTGGAAATAATTGAAGAATTTGTGTGAAACTTGGTGTGATTATTGTAAGTGGTACATACAAAAAGTCATTTGATTTTCAGAGAGATTGAGCTAAAGATATATTTGAATTTTTAACACTTTACAACAAAGTTGAAAAGTGTTTATGACTTTGTTCATTCTGTCTGTCTGTCTGTCTGTCTGTCTGTCTGTCCGTTAGCACGATAACTGCCGTAAAAATGAGTTTATCAAAATGAAATTTTAGTATGTTGTTCAGACGGTCTGTAGGACCTATGGGAATATAAATAAATAATATCACCCAATTAGTTTTTTATTGAACCCGGGTTGAAAAAATGAAATACATTGAACCCTATGGGACCTAATTTTTCAAACATTTTTTAAGTAAATTTAAAATTCACGAATTGCTTCGAAATTTTTAGGAAATATTCACATTATCCCATAGAATTTATAAAAAAAAATTCAGTAAAATATGTTAAGTAGTTTTTTAATTAAAAAAATTATTTAATATAGGGAAAAAAACAAATTCAATTAAATTCTGACTTTGGGATATCTTCCAGAAAGAAAAGAGAGAGATATTATATAATAAATATCTCACCATTTGTTTAAACGTTTTGCATATGGGAGTGGCTTCATGTTTTAAAATAAATTTGGTAGATAACAATTTTTCATTTTTTTAAAATTTTATATAACTCTTCATGATAAATTTAATTGATGGCATTTTAAATGCACTTTCCTACGTCCTAGAGAGTTAAAATTTGGTACACAGCTTAAATTTGATGAACATTTTATTCGACAAAAATTTGATGGATCTTTAAATATAGATCATACATTTTTTTCGAAATGGCCTGAAAATAATCCCCGTTCACTTCTATAAATCATTGTTGTAATATTGTTAAAAATTCTGATGTGGACAGCACATGTCTTTCACTGCAGACTCATATTCGTTCTCTTTATTTATTCAATGATAATTTGAGTTTATATGCACAACATAAGTATTTTAAATGACATTGAATTTACACGTTAAACTTAAATTTGGTTCTCATTGGATAGCTGGACTTATTGTCAAAGGTGGCGTAGCGAAAACGCGAAAAAACTAGAATATCTCAAGAACGGCTAGTCCTAGAGTAATGGGGTTAGTCTTATTCATTTTGTTGTCAAAAATCACATATACAATAGGAATTTAATTGATATAATTGAGCACACGTAGTCTTTTATTTTTTTATATAACGATTTTTGCTGGCCATTTCGCAAAAATAGCCCGTTCCTTTTTCCCGAATCGTAGTAGAATAACCTACAAATGATTTATATACAAAATTTTGTTAAATTTGGTATATAAATCACTTGTAGGTTATTGAAATATTATACACCAAATTTTGTTAAATTCGGTTCATTAGTTTTTAGCTAGAGTGGATAAAGGCAATTTCTGCGGCCATTTCGCAAAGAAGGCAGATTCTTTTATTACGAATCGTACTATAATCTAATGAACATCAGGATTTCCCACAAAAACATACCTACCAAATTGTATGAAATTCGGTCCATTAGTTTTTCAATTAGAGTGGATGTAATATCCACACAGACACACAGAAACATACACAGATACACCCTTACACACACAGACGTCTTCCTAAAACTAGATTTTCGTGTTCTAGAAGTCCCAAAACGTGTAGATCCTTTGAAAATTCGAGTTCCGATCTTCGGCACGATTCCAATACTTTGAGTACATACACATACACATATATATTATCTGTGTATCTAAATTCCGTGCCTATGCAATTACAATAGTTGTGATTTTAAATGATCCCTAAACTTTTATTATTTCTTCAAGGAAGCCTAATTTTAACATATGCAGAATGCAAATATCTCAAGCGATTGTAAGATGAATTACATAAGAATTGCTGAATTTTTTTTCACACAAAATTATTTAGCTCTGGAGTCTGGAATACAAGTTATATGAATGAAATATTCATTGATTTTGCATAAAGAATCAGATGATTTATATTTCGATACAGTTTTAAATATTTAAGTATAATAAATTACTGTAGTACTGTGATAATGTAAAAGATATTACCACTGAATGAATCACATTTTAGAAATTTTTAAATGAAATTACATTTCAGTTGGAAAGTGTTTCATAATCAATGCTTATGCATGATTGATCTTTCTTGCTAAAATTTTATTTAATTTGATCTGGTGGTCGTTCAAAACTTTGAGGTTTAAAATAATCAGGTTCATTTATCACAGAAACGTGAAATTCGGTATGACGTTTTCTCTTGTGGTACATTTCAGTTTTTCGATTTTGAAGCTTATCGGGCTAGCCCATACTGAGCCCGCTATAGGACGTTACCGGTTTTTAGAGAGCAACTCGAAAATCGGAAAAAGTAGGAAATCTAAATGTAATATATCGTTTTCTTTAGGGCTATATTTTTATCTTTCGATTTTGAACCGTATCGGGTTAGCCCGTCTTGGGCCCGCCTTAGAAATTCACCCGTTTTTGTGGAATAACTCGAGATCAGACGTATCTAAAAATTCGAAGTTTAGAATACCCTTGTCATTTGCGGTATATTTTAACTCTTTGGATTTAAAACCTTATAGGGGTTAACCCATCCTGAGTCCAACAAAAGGATTGTACTCATTTTTGAAAATAACTCAAAATTCTGAACATCTACATGTCTAAATTTAATATATCATTGTATATAACAATTGGGGTATATAACATTTTATCGCAGTTCGAACCTCATCTGGCCAGCCTGTCTTAGGCCTGCCATAAACATTTACTCACTTTTCAAGAATAACTGGAAAATCGGAGTAGCTAAAAAATGTAAATTTAATATATCATTTCCTTTTGGATAGATTTTTATCTAGGTTTTGAACTTCATCGGGCTAGCCCGTCTTGTGTTCGCTGAAGAGTGCATTCGTTTTTGAAGAATAACTCGAGAATCGAAGTAGCTAAAAATTCCAAGTTTAACATGTCTTTGGTTTTTGCAGTATATTTAAGTTTCTTCGGATTTGAACTTTATCGTGCTAGCCCGTCCTGGGCCTGGCATATGAATGGACCCGTCTTTTTAGAATAACTGGAAAATAGGAGCAACTAGAAAATATAAATTTAGTACAGCCTTATCTTTTGAGAAATATTTTAATTCATTCGATTTTGAACAGTATCCGGCAAAACCATTTTGAGCCCACCTTAGTTCATTCCCGTGAACGTATATGAATGAGTATATTTGAACGTTCAAAACGAGTTCATTCTTGTTGCGGGCCCAGAACGAGTTAGCCCGATAAGATTTTACATCCAAAGAGTTCAAATATACCTCAAAAGACAACGACATGCTAAACTTGGAAATTTTAGCTTTTCCGTTCGTGAAATATTCCCCCCAAAACGAAAGCATTCCTAAAGTGGGCAGAAGACGGGCTTGCTAATTAAGGTTCAAAATCTAAAAAAATAAAATATACCCCAAAAGACAATGATTTATAAAGTATTTTAATTGATCTGCTTGAGTTATTTAATAAAACGAGTACATTAATATGTCGGGCCCAGGACGGGCTACCCCAATACGGTTCAAAAATCGAAAGTATTAAATTTTGCCCCAAAAGAAAATTACTAAATATATTAAATTTTGATTTTTTAGCTGCTTTGATTTTCGAATTATTCTTGAAAAACCGATACATTTCTATGTTGGGCCGAAGATGGGCTAGCCTGATAAGGTTCAAAATCCAAAGAAATAAAATATACCCTAAAATACTATGATATACTAAATATAGACATTGTAGCTGCTACAGTTTTGGAGTTATTCTTAAAAAACGAGTACATTATTTTGTTGGGCCCAGGACGGGCTAGCCCGATAAGGTTTTAAATCCAGTGAGTTAAGATATACCTCAAATGCCAACGACATTCTAAACTTAGAACTTTTAGATCCTCCTTTTCTCGAGTTATTCTCAGAAAACGGGTTAATTTCTATGGTGGGCCCATGACAGGTTCACTCGATACGGTCCAAAATCGAAATAATTAAAATAAACCCCAAAAGAAAAGGATTTATTAAATTTAGATTTCCTACTTTCTCTGATTTTTAAGTAATTCTCTAGAAACGAGTACAGTCCCATGGCGGGCTAGCCCGATAATCTTCAAAATCGAAGAACTGAAATGTACCACAAGAGAAAATGGCATACCGAATTTCAAGTTACTGTGATGAATGAACTTGATTATTTTGGACCTTAAAGGTTTGAACGGACACCAGATCAAGTTAAATAAAATTTTTAAAATACGAATATATCCCTAGCTCAATCTCTCTGAAAATCAAATGACATTTTGTGTATACTACTTGTAATAATCACACCAAATTTCACACACATTCTTCAATTAATTCCAAAGATATCGGTCATTTCATTTGCATTAAATTATCATTAGTTTCAATGTTAACTCCTCGCTTTTGATCTCTTATTCGAGATCAGATCCGCCTGGCGGAGGCGGTTTTTAGGGAATCTGGTTTTCACCTCGGTTGCCATACTGTCTCTTCTAGACTCTGTAATGTGGTGCTTGCATTGCAGTCGCCATCTTGAATGCAAATGAGGAGAGGAAAGGCGGAGCGGAGTGACGTCCAATTTTATCATCCTCTGATCGGTTCGCCGCTCAGAAATTGAGCAATTTTTATTGTCGAGTACAAAGGAACTGCGGCAATCCGGCGGAAAGATTTCTTTTCATTGAAATGTATGGTGTTACTGAAAAATTGCTGGAAGGAATTGCTACGTGTAATAAGCGAAATTAAGACACACGTGCAACAGCGCCATCTAATAGAAATGAAGGGAAACTATATCATTATCATAAGATATCAAATATGTTTGATCGAGTGGACAAAATACACTTCAAACACAATTCTGAGTATCGACATCTTTGACAAACATTCACTAATCGTTTGTAGACACCTTTACAAATAACATAGTACGTGGAAAACACAGACCGTCTTACTCGTCCTAGGGCATGAGCAGCTGTTTAGACGGGCGGGAAATAACTTATACTAGTTGTTGTTGAGACCCAGACCGGCCGACCTACCAGAAAGGTGTAAGGTAACTGTTTGGACGGTCGCGAAGTGCCACCCAATTTAGACCGGAACCCAGTGGGGGAGGCATCCACAGGGGCCATACCCTCCTCCCCTACCACCAACCACTCGGAAAGACTTACGGACCCACATGTTTAACGTGATAGTACGTATACTAGTTGTAATAATAGTAAAATACTTTACTTTTTCAATAAAATTTTTGATGAAATCATTGTTTTCATCACAACCGCTAATCGGCCGATGGCTACCAAACCACTCAATGGGTCTCTTTTGTTGTGATGCTCTAATGGACTTTCTATTGACAATGAATAATTTTAAAAGTTATATCTTAACGAGAAAAAAAATACAGCTGGCTCGAAATTTCGGAAGATTAATGTTTAATGTGCATTTATAATTATTTAATGGTCTAATACAAAAATAGATTGCGAATTCAAATTTTATTCACGCATAAAAGAGGCCATAAATTAGGTTACTTTCGAATGTTTAAACACATATTATTGAAATATAAATATTTCAATATTTAAAACAAAAGCAAATAAATTTAGTCGTGTTATTAGAAGTATTTTAAATAATGAAAAATGTATAAAATTCAATGGAGTAGGCAGGACTGGGATCATAAATCCGCTCCCTCCTCCAATGGGGAAAAAATTGCAATAATTCTTGAAAAGGACTGATATTGAAAAATGAAATTCAGCACTCGGCCATTCCTCTTTTAGAGTTCTTGGCTTCGCCTATGATACAACTTGAGCTTGTCATTTTAATATAATTTGAAAGATATATTAAAAATATGTTTATCTATACATATAATAACGGAGATTTACCCCCGGTGGTGAAGAAAGAGGGAGGCAGATAAAATGCACTTTCAAATTCTACAGAAGCCCCTCCATCGACCTTAAATGCTGAATCTTAGCAAACTTACAGTATCGACTTTGGTGCAGTTCCTAACGGAGCCGGACTTTCGATTTACTTCTCAAGGTGGAGGAAATGCAGTTTTTTTTTATTCAGAAAGTATTCTAAAAGCCCCCTGGTGACCTATAAAGTTGATTCTTTGTCCCCCTAATTTGACCGTCCTGACCAGCCTGTCCACAAAAACATGCAAAACTCTATAAGCAATGCTGTATTTCGTGGGATCTCAAAAATGGAAGCCAATCACCCGCTCGGAAATTTGCAGACCATCAATCTTCCTCCGCATGCCGACTCCCTATTCCTCCCTGGATCACAAACGGTAGTCACGTGCTAGATCCTCGACGACCTCGAAAACTGTCCCCGTGTCTACAAGAAGTATTTCATGATAAATCTGTAAGTCGAAAAACCCATCCGATCTGAGAGGTGATGGAGGTGACAGGTTAGGAGAATGATAGTATGGTCTCTGTGGTTGGTCATTGGGTTCCGATCTAAATTGGGTGGCACTTTCCCTCTCTCCAAATGAATACCTTACTCCTTCAGGTAGGTCGGGTGGTCTGTGAAGAAAGAAAATAAATATACCAATGATCATTAAAAACTTTAAAGGTGTAAGATTTAATTATTCCAACAACCGTACAATTTATGAAACCTATTTTCAATTTATTAGTACTATGACGGATGTTGTCCTGTTTAATTGTGAAGAATAAGGTGTTCTTTTAGATTGTAAATTCCACTTCGATCTCAAATTTAAATATAGAGTCTGTTTGAAACATCCGATAAAGTAGATAGGAATACAATCTCAGTAGCTTATTGAATAAAGCGACAATTGGTCAGGCTGAAATCTGAAGATCGAATCCCACTTGGGACGAGTTTTCACACATTTTAATCATTGATTTTGAAATCGAATTTAATTTGGCTTTATTGTCTTAATGTAAATCACTCATGAAAACAGTCTACCTGCCATGATGTTTCAAACAGATTAAAAAAGAACATAAATATTTTAATTAGATCCGCATTGTCACTTCTTCCCAAACTATCTATTTCGATCCAATAAAGTTAAGCCTTTCTCATAGAATTTTTAGAATAATTACTGTTTTCAAATATACTGCAGTATGATTTTTTTTATATTTATTATCAAACATTTTTGGAAAAAATATATAATGGACAACATTTAGCTGAATTGCTGCCAAATTGATAAAAAAAATAAATGCGTGATGTCAGAAACTCTGTTAGAGTGCATCTGTTAACAATTGATTAATGGAAAGTCGGACGATATTATATTTTATGAGAAAGTAATATAATAAATAAATAAAATTAATAATATGTTATTTTACAACATATTTTGTGTTAAAAGATTTCCTATTCAATCTCTAAACTCATAATTCAGGCGTTGGAGATGCTTTACGTTATGATAAGGCACAGAATTTCTAAAATTTGATATTTCTAAATTCATGTATCAAGATTATTCTCATTGATTGAAGGAATTATAAAAGAAAACCTGCTAGATAGATAGTTTGTCAAAAATTATATAAATTGTTTTTTTTTTATCTACACACGAAGCACACATACAAATTTATGCGATTATTAGAATTAAAATTTATATTTTAATTCCTCTAAAGATTTTTCTGGAAGAGAAATGCAACGAATTTAATAGGGATAACCTTCAGAGGATATGAGAGCGATATGCCATTAAAATTAAAGTCCACTTGACAGTAAACGCTTGTAATTTCATCCTAGTACCTCAACGGTAGAGGGTGGGTTTGCCAGTTCAAAGATCCAGGGTTCGATTCCTGGATGGGGCAGCAACGTTATTTACAATGGCGCTTGACCAAACCAGCCCTGTAGGTTAGTGAAAAGATGCAGATCTGAAAGACTTCCTAATACGACTAGCACGGATTCAGTGAACTCTGACATATTGAGCGCCGATTTCAATTTGAGAGGATAGCAACCGCGCAGGAAGCTAACCTGGAGGATAAAAATAGCACCAGGAGGCTAACCTGAGGCAAAATTAGCAGGAGGTCATCAGTTAGAGTGCCAGTTGCACGCCAGTCCGATATTACAGAGTGGAGAATGTAGAGCCCACTTTGACAGTAAGAGCTTGCAATTTCGTCCCAGTAGCTCAACGGTAGAGCATCATCTAGGTGAACCAGAAACTTAAATGTGAGATTCTATTAGAAAGGGTTATTGCTTTTCTCACATGTCCAAGTGCGTCCTGAAAGATATTATTCTGTATCTCTATATATCGTTATAAGGTAAATTTGCCAAGTATATTACGGAAAATATCCAATAACATTTTCTCTGTATACTTTTCACTCAAAGTTTGATAAACTTAGCAATACTGGTCAATCATTTTTATAGCTGACTTTGTTAAGTTAAAGCTTTTTTGTTAAGTTAAAGAAATTGGCTTTTTTTTACAAGTTTGTCTTTAAACTGATATAATATTCTCTGTATTAAAAGGTCACCTGTCTTAACAGTCAATTCTTCCCAGTAATAAAGGGGTCCTTTTATACAGGTCTCATTTTTTTCTGCGTATTTAGATTTCAACATACTTTCTAGCAGTAATATCAGTATAGTCAATTAAAAGTTTGTAAAATACAGCATATATACTAAAATTAACTGCTCAACTGGTTTCAAAAGCAAAAAATAGCATTTTTTTTCAGGACCGGTTAGAAGCGCGCCCTCACTTACGGCGGGGGATAAGGTAATTAGTTTTGTCACGTTAGGTGATTTTTGTATATGTGCTGCATTTTGTTATTTTGTATATTGCTATATTTTGCATATATGGTGTATTTGTTACTTTAGATTTACTTTATCGTGTTATTGTAGTAAGTTTTGAACGATTATTTGAAAATAATTATAGTGTTCAGTTATATAATCTTTGTTTGATTTTTTAACTTCACTTTGAGTTTTAAATGCTGTTCGACTGTTGTTTGGTCAGATTGGACATGGGTATTATGAGCACTATGCAAGGAGCATATGTCTGGACAGTGATAATGCCTATTTCCAACATTCCTTTTCACATTAATCAGATGAAACAGCATCTTTAAAAATAAAATAAATATGTGCAAACTACAAAATAATTATTTCTGAACAAGTAATTCGTTAAAATCGAGGTGCATTTTAAGGGATAAAAATGTTATGTGGGCAGCACATTAAATTAAACACCTACGGACTTAAATTCCTTTCCTGTTTATCCATTATATTAAATTTTATTGTCCAAAATAACACTGGTATTTATTTGATCCGCGTATATTAAATGTGATGTTTCAATACAATATATTTTTCATGTGGCAAATTTACGCATTTCCAAATGTAGCCAGAGCGCCTTAAAATTCCAAAAAATTTAAATACTTTGAAAATTATTTACCCTATCGTAATGGGATTTATTTTATTTATTTTGTCGTCAAAAATTACGTATGAAACGGGTATTTAATTAATGCATTTCAGACCATTTTGCCTCTTATTTCTGATTTTGACAATTTTTACAGGTCATTTCACACACGCCCACATCCGCATCCACAATAAAAAAGAAAAAGAAGAAGAATGCTGTTTTTCCCGAATCGAAACAAATACTTAACCAGTACTAGGGTAAAGCTCCCGTCACTTGCTTACCAAATTTCGTAAACTTTGTTAAATAGATTTTGAGCTAGGTTGGATTGAGCAGACACATTAAACAGACACACAGTTTCACAGACAGACACAAATCAGTGGTTAGCGCGAAGGCATTGCACTTGGTTGGACTGGGTTCGATTCCCGCCACTACCAAAACTGCCGCCGTGTTCATGCGGAGTACGATCATGTTGAAAATGTGGGTCCGTAAGTCCTTACGAGAGGTTGCTGGTATGGTAAGGAGGGTACGGTCCCTGTGAATGCCTCCCCGACTGACTTCCGGTCTAAATTGGTGACACTTCCCGGCCGTCCAAACAGATATCTTATACCTTTCTGGTAGGTCAGACGGTCTGGGTCGAAGAAGAAGAAGAAGACAGACACACACTGAGACAAGTTAAAAATGGTAGTTTCGTATTATATAGTGTCCTAAACGTGTAAGCCGGTCGAAAAATCGAGTTCCTATTATCGACACGATTTCAATACCATCTTTAAATACATGTTTAATTTTTTAAAAGAAAAAAATTAAATAAAAAGAAGTAAAATTTTATTTGTTTTAGCACTAATATAGTATCAGAAATTAAATTTATAAAGGATATAACTATAACAGATAGATTTTTTATAAATTTTATTTTTCATTTATTAATAATATGATTTTTGTGAATCTTTAACAAGAAATTAAATTTTTAAACTTATATAGTTCACATTAAACTTTTTATAGGTTTCATTTTAACTATTTGGAGAAAACTAAATTTATTTATCTTGGATATTTCATTGCAAAAGGTTTCATAAATCAACTTTTGAAACCATTGAATAATATAATCAGAAAATATATTTGAAAGATTTTCCTGAATATACAAACGCCATTCATCAGATTCCCGAAATTTCTTTTAGAAGTTTAACAGATAGCTTTAATTCTTAGAAGTGAATCCCTATAATATTTACTTAAGGATTCAACTCATTTAAAAATACAATTTAAACTTAATGAAGACTCTTTCATTCCTTTAAATATTTAATTGAATCACTTTTGGCATAAAATTCGTATTTAATTCACTTACTCTTATTATTTGATCTTTTTAAATTTGGTGCAATTATTGGAATCAATGCATACTGAAACCCTGTTGATTTTACACGCGATAAAAGGTTTCGAAGACTTATCAAGTTTTAGAAAACAAATTTGAAAAAAAAAAAAAAGCTTATAAAAATACTTACTTCATTAATGTAAATTAAAAATCTATACATAATTTTTCAATAGAAAACGAGTGGCACTAACAATACGGTAGCATGAGCTGTTCTATAGATATTGAACTTTTTAACTCTTTACAACATAGTTGAAAAGTGTTTATGACTTTGATCATTCTATCTGTCTGTCTGTCTGTCCGTACGCACGATAATTGCCGTAAAAATGACTTTATCAAAACGAAATTTTAGTATGTTGTTGAGACTGTCTGTGGGATATATGGAACTGTAAATAAGTAATATCACCCAATTAGTTTTGCATTAAATCGGAATTGAATAAATGAAATACATTTAACCCTATGGGACCTAATGTTTCAAACAGTTTTTCAGCAAAGTTGAAATTCACAAATTGCTTCGAATATTTTAGAAAATATTCAAATTATCCCATAAAGTATATAAAAACAATTTCAACAAAATATGTTCAGTAGTTTTTTTAATAAAAATTCAAATAATAATTACATCCATATAATATGAAGAGCTCACGTGACCACATTTTAAAAGAAAATATGGCATCCATTTTTTTTACCCAGAGTAAAAATCGGTATTTTTCTTCTGCTTCTTCGACCCAACCACCAACCTCTCGGAAGGACTTACGGACCCACATGTTTAACGTGATCGTACTCCGCGTGAACACGGCGGCAGTTTGGGCGGTGGCTGGAATCCAATCCGGGCCTACCGAGTGCAACTCCAGCGCGCTAACCACAGGGCTACCGCAATCCCAAATCGGGATTTTTAAAGTTCTTTTACATTTATATTAAATGTTGCATCCGTCCTAAAACCGCTTTATTTTTGCGTATTTTTTGTGCATCTATATTCTATGCCAACGCAGATGCAATATTTTTGAGATTAAATGACCATAAATCTTTGATTATTTCTACAACGAAGCCTAATTTTAATGGATGCAGAATGTAAACAAGTGATTGTGAGATGAATTATATAAGAAATGCTGAATTTTTTTCACACGAAATTATTTAACTCTGGAGTCTGGAATAAAAGTGTATGATAAAAATATTCACTGCTTTTACATAGAGAGCCAGATGATTTATATTTCGATGACGTCATTTGAATAAAGTTCATTTTTTAGGATGAAGTTTTAAGTTTTCAAATATAATAAATTATCGTAGTACTGTGATAATTTAAAATATATCAGCACTGAATGTATCGCATTTAGAGATGTTTACATAAAATTGCATTTCATTTGGAAAGTGTTTCATAATCATTACCTTATACATGATTGATTTTTCTTGTTTAATACATTTATTAGGTTAATAGGGGAAAGATAGAGAGGTGGAGAAGATGGACACGACGCAGTTTTAATCCTCCTGGTCGAGTGGTCAAGGCGAGCGTTTCCACAGCAATCGCTCGAAAGCCGCGTTGTGGGTTCGAGTCCAACGTAAGGCATGGATGTTTGTGGTGTGGGCGCAGTGTGTTCCGCCCGCCTTTGGTGCGCCTGGGGCAACGTCCTAGGACAGCTAAATGGTTCACGGTCTGGCCGCTGACAAAAGGTGATAAGTTAAGAACCTGGCCATTTGATAAAAAAAAAAAAAAAAAAAAAGTTTTAACCCTCCTCAATATAGTGAGATTGTGTCGGTCTAATATTTACAGTGGAAGTTATTTCTCGCAGAGAAAAAAAACAAACTAAATTAAAGTCATAATTTTTCGACATTTTAGCTTACTTTAGCAAGCTGTATTTCACACAATTATGCCGTGAACGATATCTGGTGTTTCTGAGAGATTAGGTGTAGTTGAAGTAATAATCAATGCGAAATAATGAAAGAACAATAACATTATTCATAGTTTATTAAACATACTCTGATACATTAGAACCGATAAGCATTGAAGGTGGACTTACTTTTTATTGAAACAACAATGAATACAACATTGGCATTTATTGTGATTTTTACAAATACTAAATTAAATTAACCGAAGTGTGGTTCAGTTCGACCTACTCATACCAGAATCTATTTTTAAAAAGCCTGGGATTTTTTTTTTCATACTTTGCATATTTTGCAAGAAAAAATAATGAAAAATGTGTATTGTTGGTTTAAATAATCCCAATTATAGCACGGTACTCTTCATCTTAAAGGGCTTGAAAAATATTTCGATTGATACCAAGTTTGAATATGTATTCCGTCGGGTGGCAGTGGCATATTTTGAAATTCAATTTGTGGGGTGAGGGTCAGTTTTAAATATCAGTCTCAAGAGGTCCACCTTAGAAGTATGCAGTTAGAGGTAGCCGATAAAAGTCTTCCATATTAAATAATATGGGAGACTTTTATCAATAATTTAAAATTTTGCCTCATATTAGGTAATAAACGTTTGCTCCGTACGGAGAACGCAGATGGGTAAATTAAAATCCGATGCAGAAAAATTATAATTTCAAATAAAAAATTGAAGACTTACTTATCCGACGAAATTCCAAAGTAAAAAAAAAAACAGTGCTCTTCGCAACAATCAAGTTGTTTGAAACTACAGTAACAGAAAATATGTTCTGGCCTGGATACAGCAAAATAAATATACCAAGCCCTTGTGCCAGATGCCACGTTTCGTAAGATCATGTGATCTATAAATTTAATAGGAAAGGAATACATTCCAATTTTAATTTTTCGGTTTTTAATTCATTCGGTTATTATTATTGGTCAAGAGCGAGTTGCAATTTGTTATATTTTTAAATTTATAGCAAAAAAGTTTAATTGCTTTTGTACTGTGATTGCTGGACTCGTGATGGAAATATGAAATCCAATAGACACTGCTTACTTTAAAATTTAACACTGATACTTTATTTTAAATTTTTTCTGTGATTTTAGTTTCAATTATTAGATTCCAAATGTTTCTAAATTATCAAAATTAAATAAATTCTACTTTTAAATTGAAACACAAGAATATTTGATGCTGATGAGCTTTAACTAGTTGAAAACCGTTTATGACTTTGTTCATTCTGTCTGTCTGTCTGTCTGTCCGATCGCAGGATAACTGCCGTCATAATGACTTTGTCAAAATGAAATTTTAATATGTTATTAAGACGGTCTGTGGGACCTACGGAATATAAATGAATAATATCATTCAATCAGTTTTGGATTGAACCCGGGTAGAAAAAATGAAATACATTGAACTATATGGGACCTAATTTTTCAAACATTCTTTAAGCAAATTTAAAATTCACAAATTGCTTCTAAAGTTTTAGGAAATATTCAAATTATCCCATAAAAATATGATAAAAATTTCAGCATAATGTTCTTGGTAGTTTTTTAAATAAAAGCTAAAATGATAATTACACCCATATGATATGAAGAAATCCCGTGACCCACTTCAAAATAAAATATAGCATCCATCTTGTGTCAAAATTGTGATTTTTAAAGTTCTTTTTAATTTATATTTAGTGTTGTATCCGTCCTAAAACCGCTTTACCTTTGCTTGATTTCTGTGCATCTATATTCTGAAACAACGCAATTACAATATATTTGAGTTTAAACGATCGTCAAAATTTGATTATTTCTACAACTTAGACTAATTTTCATTTATGGAAAATGTAAACAAATCAAGCTGTAAGATGAGTTGTATAAGAATTGCTGAATTTCTTTAAAGCAAATTTATTTATCTCTGGAGTCTGCAATATCGCTGATATGAATGAAACATGTATTTATTTTACATAGAGAAGCAGCCGATTTT
The DNA here is from genome assembly GCA_951213105.1 of Amaurobius ferox. Classification (NCBI taxonomy): domain Eukaryota; kingdom Metazoa; phylum Arthropoda; class Arachnida; order Araneae; family Amaurobiidae; genus Amaurobius; species Amaurobius ferox. The sequence continues at coordinate 58,120,605 of OX578134.1, forward strand.
ATAGCAGACTCTTTCGATGAAGTTTTAAGCATAGAGTTAAATTGCTTTTACCTTCAGGGTTCTAAGTTTTTAAGTAAAATAAATTATTGTAGTATTGTGTTGAATGAAAGAAATGGAATAAAAGTGTATGAATGAAATATTTACTGTTTTTACATAGAGAACCAGACGATTTATATTTCAATGACGTCATTTGAATAGAGTTCATTCTTTTTCGATGAAGTTTTAAGTTTTCAAATATAATAAATTATTACAGTATTGTGATAATTTTAAAAATATTTTAAAATTTAAGATGTTTAAATAAAATTGCATTTCAACTGGAAAGTGTTTCATAATCAATGCTTTATGCATGATTGATCTTTCTTGCTTTGAACATAATCTCAGTGAAGATCATTTTTCTCATTTAATCCCTGATATTACCAAAACAAAATGATAAATAATAACACACTATATAGTAATGCTCATTCTTGATTCGTACCGATTTTTCAAATATAATTCATTACTAGTATATGTAACATAACTTGGGTTTAATTCCTTAAACCTTTGGACCCTCCTCCTTTGGATCATCTTTGCAGTGCTTTCGGGACGGTTAGCTCGAGTGAATTATTTTAAAAATATCCTGGGCTTTGGCCGGATAAATTCTTAAATCAGATCCGTTCAGACTTAAATAACTGGCTTTTGGTCTTAGCCTCTTAACTTTCCAAATTTGGAGACTTGGAATTTCCCTCCTATTGCAGTAACAGATGAAGTTTTTTTTTAATTCATTATTTCTATAGCCTTAATACGCGGTTCATTCTTTTTTATATTACTTTTTTTATTATTATTTATTGAAGGTTAAAACGGGTCGCTTATCTAATTCAAGGTTTTCAGAACGACAAACTGAATGCAGATTCAGTAGATTGTTTTAGCACATATATGTTTAGGAATCGTTTTGAAACTTTTCAATTTCGAGGGGGTTTGAACTCACTATACCCCCTTAAATACGCCCCTGTCGGGAGGTAAGTGTCACCCCCTGACGTCACAGACACAAAATTTGTATCACGGTTATTTTCCTCTTCGATGATTTAAACTGTTGAGTTTTGGGACAGTTGAGCCATAAATAGCCACTTTTATTCATAATTATGTCAAATTTTGTCTTTTTCTGTCATGTTAGGAAAATATAAAACTTCGAGTAAATTTCGAAGTTTTCTCTTGAATTTCCAAAAATGTTCTATCTAATTCTACATTTTTAAATAACAAAGACGAATATAAAAGAAGTTTTGTGAAAACCATTAATATTTGTGGCAGCTGTTGTATACACAAAAAATCGACCATAGACAGATAGATGGGCATCACTCTGAAAGTAGTCAAAACGTACGTTCAGGATATCCTTAAACGTATATTGACTTCAAAATCTTGAATTTGAAAATTTTCGTGAAAACAATACGTTCTCTATACTATATTCTACAGTATGAGAAATTAAAAATCTTTGTCGTAACAACTGGAAAAATTATAATGAATCCACACATATGTGACAAGAAAATTTCGAGAATAAAACTGAAGTCGAAAAATTCGAACAAAACCGCCAAATCATCTGTCAAGAGAAAATGTCATCTAGAGTTCCATTTTTTCCCCGCCCTTCACAGTTCTGACATATTCAAGAACAAACTCCTAACAACGCATAGAGTACTTTCATTTTTTCCTAGTTTGACACTTTATTAAAGATAAAACTACTTTTTAATAAACCGTTGCTGGAGATACAATTTTTGAAAGCATGTTTTGCAAGATTAAAAAAAATATATTCATTTCTTTTCAAAAACTAAACACATTTTTAATAACTTTGGCCTTACATGTGGCATGTTTACTCAAGCCTTTTAAACTGTTGACGGATATGGAATTAAAGTTAATTGAAAAATGACCAGAAAGAGATTATCATTAGCTATTTAAAATTATACAAACTTCAATAACAATGGTGTAGCTAGAATTTTGGGGACCAGAAGCAAAACTCGCCGTTTTTCATTGACTACAAGCCCTCACCTTTATAACGATAACTCAATAGACATAAAAGTTATGAAAATGACCTTCATTTTAGGGAGTAAAGTTGCCATTTGCAACCGTGATTAGGTTAATATAAAAATATCGAAGGGGCCCGGCAGAAATAATATTGGGCTCATCAAGATCAGGAATCGATATAGACTGGAACCGATTTATTACTTTATAATAGGATGTTTCAATGCATATAAGCAATATTAAAGTTCTGTAAGGAACTTCATTAATCCCTTAGCCTGAACTTATGTCTATGTAATGATCACCTGTTTGAAAAGGTGCTTTAAAAATGGTCCTAATATGATTCAACCACTCTTAAGTCAGTTCATGCTTGGAGGTCATCTCATTAACTATTGTTGGCTTCCTTCCTTTTAAGCCTTATTGCAAATACAATCGGCTTACAAATCTCGTAAAAGAGCAATGGTGACTAAGTGCTGTTGTTGTTGTTGAGACCCAGACCGCCCGACCTACCAGAAAGGTGTAAGGTAACTGTATGGACGGCCGGGAAGTGCCACCCAATTTAGACCGGAACCCAGTGGGGGAGGCTTCCACAGGGACCGTACCCTCCTTCCCCTACCACCAACCTCTCGGAAGGTCTTACGGACCCACATGTTTAACGTGATCGTACTCCGCATGAACACGGCGGCATTTTGTGGTAGCGTGCAAATATGGTGACTAAGTGCGTAAAAATGCGGCTTGCACAGGCATACACAGAGCCTAATATTGATCATACACGGAATGATAAAATTGTGCAAATATATGAAAGCTGTGTGGCGTCAACATGTGGAAATCGAAGCAAAAAAAAACTGTAACTATAGAAGAAAATGCAGTAGCACTAATTGTTCGAAAGATACAGCGTCCACTGGTCAGGCACAGATCTGTGCTTGGAATTCTGGTTGTGGCATCAATTCTATACAAGCATAATTATAATGTTAATAGTGTGTAAATTTAAACAACTTAAGTACAAGTGGAGAAGTACGCTTGTAAAAATTTAGGTCCATATGTTTTAATAATCTGGTGAATTTTTGTTTGAAACAATACAGAAAATTAAAATTTGCTGTAAATTAACACACATTTAAAAAATGGAGAAAACGTATAGAATGTCACAAAAAAGCCTCAGCGAGATAGCTTTTTGGCATGAAACCATATGGAAAGAGAACGCATTAATCCATACATCGAACTAGTCAAAAATAAACTCCGCGAATTTTCTCACCTCAGCATGTAAAATGTACACTATGTACTGCCAATGCGGATATCAATATATATTTTATTTCTTCTGATTAGGTGGGTTACTATAAAGGTAATTTTACCTCAGAGAGAAAGACACGGATCTCCAGTATGTAATGACGTTTTTCCTATTGTACGATCAATATGATAGTTACATTTCCTGTAATGTTTGTTAAATTGTCATGTAGTAGTTGTTGTTGTTGAGACCCAGACCGTACGACCTACCAGAAAGGTGTAAGGTAACCGTAAATTGTCATGTAGTGTACATGTTCATCCTACAGTACTAATACAGATTATTCATAACAATCACATCTATATAAACTGAAACATGTTCAAGTTAGCAGAGCTTTTGTATGAACTTGAGTATACCTGTCCTTCTCATGGAATGTACAATACAAAGAAACAAGAAATTCACAATCATGTGCACATTCTTGTAGTATTTTAAATTATGTTGACATTCAAAGCATTGCATTAAAATATTTATTTTATTTCTCCTAAAATGAAGTTTTCAAAGGTTGATCTGAAGAATAAAACATCCTGGTCCTATTTGCAAACAAATTTACAAAAAAAAATATATATATATGAAATTCAATCCATATGTATGTCAAAATGAAAGCGTAAAAGTGTACTAGAAGATATATCCCTATATTTAGCCACTAAAACATTTGCAAACATGTTACTGAAAGTTTCAGGGGAATCCGTAATGGAGAGTAAAGTTCCTAATAGATATGATAATATATATCATAGGTTCTCAACCTTTTTTTGCCCACCGCCCACTTTGAGAATATTTTTTTCCTAATGCCCCCCCCCCCCCCAAATTTTTTTACTTGCGAATCTGAAACAGCTATTGCCACGATTATATTTAAACGGGTAATATTATATACTATAGTCATAAGATAGGATATGGCTCTATCCTATTTCTGAGTTTAAAGAAGACTGTTTCAATAAGAACAATTAAAACGCATACTTAATTATATTGAAAAGCATTTTTATTAACATTCAAAAGATATTGAATTTATAACTTATCTAATGAGAAGGTTGAATTTGATGCATTTTAAGGAGTTTGTTAATATCAGGCTCGATTTTACTTAAAAACAACCGTCAGTCGCCGCGTTCAGTAACATGGAGCCGATTTCTCTTTTTAGTTACCAACGGTTACCTTACACCTTTCTGGTAGGTCGGACGGTCTGGGTCTCAACAACATCAACAACAGACCCAAACAGATTGTAAAATCGAGTCAAACAAGTACCTTTTGACAGCCAGCGCACCTCTGTGTGAAGCAGCAATCGGTTGAAATCATCATTGGAAATGCAAAGCTGACTAAATAATCTGTCATTCAACGAGTTACTTCTGATATTATTAACTGCTCTGATAACATATTGCAGTGATGTATGGAGGCGTTCACTCAAATTCTTCGCAACCAAATGCTGGCGATGAATTACGCAATGCACAGCAAGCACATCTGGGACTTTATTTTTTAAGCACGTTATGAAGCCTTTGTGACGCCCTGTCATAGCCGGTGCGCCATCCGTAGCAACTGACAAAATATTATTAAAAGGAATTTCCTTTTCGTCTGATAAACCTCACGTATGACAATAACAATGCTTCATTGGTTGTTAAAGTGGACTCATCCAGCTGAATTGAAAATTGACAAGTCTGCAGATGATTGCACAATGATTCCACAATGTTTTCAGCTAACTCATCAATTCGTCTTTGCACAGAACTATTGCTCAAAGGAATTTTTCGGATAATATCTGCAGCTGGTTTATGGAGCACAGTGGTTATTTCTTCATTTACAACTGGTAAAATTAAATCTTCCCCAATATATATAGTATGTGGTTTGCATGTTTTAGCAATCAACAATGAGATATTGTACGAAGCTCGAAGTCCGTCATCGTCTTGCTTAGAAGCTGATGAAAAAAAGTTTTGATACAGTTGGTTGAATTTCGTAGTTCTTTTTCATGTCTTGAAAATAGGTCACATCTTTGTCTTTCTTATCCGGGTGTATTTTATTAAAATGATCTTGAAGCCTAGAAGGCTTTATCGCTTCATTTGAAAATGTTTTTTGACAAATAAGGCACATTGGCGATGATGGATTTGTGGGATTTTCGATAAATCCATGTACTGCCGCCTTAATATAATCCATGTACTGCCGCCTCTTCTTTTTTGCGTCCGACATGGTTTTTACTTTACAGATACGTGAGTAGTATTAGTGTACTTTTAAAACCCTGTCATCCATTGCGCGCGATAATGCTGCTAATGAAAATAAAATAAACAATCACTGCCTTATATAGGTTGGAGACATATAACACGCATCGACAGGAATAAGATAAACATGCAGTGACTCGTTTATAACACCCGGCGCCGAAGTAAAGCGCGGGGCCAAGGGTGATGCGGGAGCAGAGTGCGGGTTAGAACAAGTACAGATAATACTGTCAATCCTTGCAGGATTGCAAAAATCACGTTATTTAACAAAAACTTGTTATAACTGAATTGCTACAAGCATATTTTTTGCTATTTTTTATTAACAGGCTTTTATTAACTTTACCTGTATTTATATATGAGATATTTCACGTGAAATTGGAAGATTTGAAAATTTTTAATTCAAATCTAAAATTAAAAATTTTTATATCATTCAATTTAATGTAGATCTGAATGTAATGGAATCTTTAAGTTCAATTTTCATCCACTTCCAGAACTACCGAAATATGTGAATTTTCGCGCACGTGATAAAAATGATTAAAATACATACAATAACAAAAATCTGATGTGGGCAGCACATGACTTTCCCTGCAGACTTATATTAACGTTCTCTTTATTTTAACTAAATTTATTTCACTTTTAATTCAATTTTCGTTCTCATGCGGTAACCGGGCTTATTTTCAAAGGTGGCGTAGGGAAAGTACGCAAAACTAAAATATCTCGAGAACGGCTAGTCCTAGTGTAATGGGGTTGGTCTTATTCTTTTCGTCGTTAAAAATTACGTATTAAATCAGCATTTAATGGATATATTTGAGTATACCCAGTTCTTTAGTTTAGATTTGGACGATTTTTGCGGGTCGTTTTGCAAAAAAAGGCAGGTCATTTTTTTCCGAATCGTACCAAAATCTAATCCGCACCAAGGTAACCCACAAGTGAATCATCTACCGAATTTTGTGAAATTCGGTCCATCAGTTTTTCAGTTAGAGTGGATACAAGCTTTTGCGGGCCATTTCGCAAAAAAGGCGGGTTCTTTTATTCCGAATCGTACCCCAAAACTAATCAGCACCAGACTCGCTCACAAGTAACTTTCCTACCAAATTTTGTGAAATTCGGTCCATTAGTTTTTTAGTTAGAGTGGATACAAAATCTGCACAGACAGACAGACAGACACACAGACACACACACAGACGTCACGCTAAAAATAGTTTTTTCGTATTCTAGAGGTCTCGAAACGTGTAGATCCGTCGAAAACTCGAGTTGTGATTTTCGGCATGATTCCAATACTTTCCCTATACATTACCATGTATTGCAGAGAAAGTAAAAATCTGATGTGGGCAGCACATGACTATCCCTGCAGACTTATATTAACGTTATCTTTATTTTAATTAAATTAATTTCACTTTTAATTCAATTTTCGTTCTCATTCGGTAACCGGACTTATTTTCAAAGGTGGCGTAGAGAAAATACGGAAACTAAAATATCTCGAGAACGGCTAGTCCTAGTGCAATGGGGTTGGTCTTATTATTTTCGTTGTTAAAAATTACGTATTAAACGAGCATTTAATGGATATATTTGAGTATACCTAGTTCTTTAGTTTAGATTTTGACGATTTTTGCAGGCCATTTTGCAAAAAAAGGCAGGTTATTTTTTTCCGAATCGTACCAAAATCTAATCAGCACCAGAGTATCCCACAAGTGACTAATCTACCGAATTTTGTGAAATTCGGTCCAGTAGTTTTTCAGTTAGAGTGGATACAAAATCTTCACAGACAGACAGACAGACACACAGACGTCACGCTAAAAATGTTTTTTTGGTATTCTAGAGGTCTTGAAACGTGTAGATCCGTCGAAAACTCGAGTTGTGATTTTCGACATGATTCCAATGCTTTCCCTATACATTACCATGTATTGCAGGGAAAGTAAAAATTAACCAATATTAAAGTTTACTTTAGTTAGTACGTGATTAGCGTGTTTTTTTTTTTTTGTCTTTTTTAAACTATATTTTTTTAATCTGCCCACCGCCCCTCTGTACCATCTCAACGCCCCCTAATTTTCTCTGGGTCATCTACTGCCCCCTGAAAGTCTCAAACGCCCACGTTGAGAACCTATGATATATATAGATATAAATATAAAAATAACGCTTTGGCAGACGATAATTAGATGAATATTTCAGAAATAAAGATGGAATTTTCATGAACGTCAGTAGTTGCGGCTTTCCTGATAGTTTGTGGAAATTATCAACAATGCAGCGAAAAAAATGGGCAAAGGTTGCAGAAAATTTTACAGCGTATTCTCGTAGATTAGAAGGTAAACAAGTGTATTAGAAAATATACCCGTACTACAATATATAAGTTTAAAAATTATTTGCCAAAGTAAAACAGATGACATAAGAAATTAGAAATATCAATGACCCCCAGAATCTTTAATCCAAAAGGTTCATAATTGATATATAATCCAGTCAAAAATGCAATTTCGATGAAATTTAATTTATACACATTTCTTTATTACTGAAAGTCGTCTGACGTATAAACAGACACATTGGATTCAATTACGTTGCTAGAGGACATGATATAATTTTCGTCAAATAGTTTTTTCGAAAAACATATCGTCTGCATAAATATATCATCTCTATGGAAGGCTTAATTGTGCATTTTTACTATCCCTGCAATACATGGTAATGTATAGGGAAAGTATTGGAATTATGTCGAAAATCGCAAATCGAGTTTTCGACGGATCTACACGTTTCGAGACCTCTAAAATACGAAAAAACTATTTTTAGCGAGACGTCTGTGTGTGTGTGTCTGTGTGTCTGTCTGTCTGTATGTCTGTCTGTCTGTCTTTCTGTGAAGATTTTGTATCCACTCTAAATAAAAAACTAATTGACCGAATTTCATAAAATTAGGTAGGTATATCACTTGTTTGCGAATCTGGTGCTGATTAGTTTTGGGTGCGGTTCGGGATAAAAGAACCCGCCTTTTGGTGCGAAATGGCCCGCAAAGGCTTGTATCCACTCTAGCTAAAAGTCTAATGGACCGAATTTCACAAAATTTGGTAGATAAGTCGCTTGTGGGTCACTCTGGTACTGATTAGATTTTGGTACGATTCGAAAAAAAATAACCTGCATTTTTTTGCAAAATGGCCAGCAAAAATCGCCAAAATTTAAAATAAAGAACAACGTATGCTCAAATATATACATTGAATATTCGTTTAATACGTCATTTTAACGAAGAAAAGAATAAGACCAACCCCATTACACTAGGACTAGCCGTTCTCGAGATATTTTTGTTTTTTCGTTATTTCTCTACGCCAACTTTGAAAATGAGTCAAGTTACCAAATGAGAACGAAAATTTAATTAATAGTGAATTAAATTTAATTAAAATAAAGATAATGTGCATACAAGTCTGTAGCGAAAGTCATGTGCTGCCCACATCAGATTTTTACTTTCCCTGCAATACATGGTAATGTATAGGGAAAGTATTGGAATCATGCCGAAAATCGCAACTCGAGTTTTCGACGGATCTACACGTTTCGAGACCTCTAGAACACGTAAAAATCATTTTTAGCGAAACGTCTGTGTGCCTGTCTGTCTGTTTGTGTGTCTGTGTGTCTGTCTGTCTGTGTGTCTGTCTGTCTGTGCAGATATTGTATCCACTCTAACTAATAAACTAATGGACCGAATTTCATAAATTTGTTTAGGTAAGTCACTTGGGGCGAATCTGATGCTGATTAATTTTCGGTACAAATCGGGATAAAAGAATCCGCCTTTTTTTGCTAAATGGCCCGCAAAATTTTGTATCCACTCTAGCTAACAAACTAATGGACCGAATTAAACAAAATTTGGTAGGTATGTCTTTTGTGGGACATCCTGGTGCTGATTAGATTTTGGTATGATTCGGGAAAAAATAACCTATCTTTTTTGCAAAATGGCCCGCAAAATTTAAATTAAAAATCTACATATGCTCAAATATATCCAGAAAATGTTTGTTTAATACGTAATTTTTAACGACGAAAAGAATAAGACCAACCCCATTACACTAGGACTAGCCGTTCTCGAGATATTTTAGTTCATCGTATTTTCTCTACGCCACCTTTGAAAATAAGTCCGGTTACCGAATGAGAAAGAAAATTGAATTAAAAGTGAAATAAATTTAATTAAAATAAAGAGCACGTGGATGTAAGTCTGCAGGGAAAGTCATGTGCTGCCCACATCAGATTTTTACTTTCCCTGCAATACATGGTAATGTATAGGGAAAGTATTGGAATCATGCCGAAAATCGCAACTCGAGTTTTCGACAGATCTACACGTTTCGAGACCTCTAGAATACGAAAAAACTATTTTTAGCGTGACGTCTGTGTGTGTGTCTGTCTGTCTATGCAGATTTTGTATCCACTCTAACGCAAAAACTAATTGACCGAATTTCATAAAATTTGGTAGGTAAGTCACTTGTGGGCGAATCTGATGCTGATTAGTTTTGGGTACGATTCGGAATAAAAGAACCCGCCTTTGTTTTGCGAAATGTCCCGCAAAAGCTTGTATCCACTCTAGCTGAAAATCTAATGGACCGAATTTTACAAAATTTGGAAGATAAATCGCTTGCGGGTTACCCTGGTGCTGATTAGATTTTGGTACGATTCGTCAAAATTCGCCAAAATCTAAAATAAAAATCTACGTATGCTCAAATATATCCAGGAAATGTTTGTTTAATGAGTAATTTTTAACGACGAAAAGAATAAGACCAACCCCATTACACTAGGACTAGCCGTTCTCGAGATATTTTCGTTTTCTCTCTAAGCCACCCATGAAAATGAGTCCAGTTAACAAATGCGAATGAAAATTGAATTAATAGTGAATTAAATTTAATTAAAATAAAGAGAACATGTATATAAGTCTGCAGGGAAAGTCGTTTGCTGCCCACATCAGATTTTTACTTTCCCTACAATACATGGTAATGTATAGGGAAAGTATTGGAATCATGTCGAAAATCGCAACTCGAGTTTTTGACGGATCGACACGTTTCGATACCTCTAGAATACGAAAAAACTCTTTTTAGCCTGATGTCTGTGTGTATGTGTCTGCCTGTCTGTCTGTCTGTGCAATGTATGTATCCACTCTAACTCAAAAACTGATGAACCGAATTTCATAAAATTTGGTCGGTAAATCACTTGTATGTGACCCTAGTGCTGGTTAGTTTCGGGTACTATTCGGAATAAACCAACCTGCCATTTTTTACGAAATGGCCCGCAACAATTATATATTTCCACTCTAACTCAACTAATCGACTGAATTTCCTAAAATTTGGTAGATAAATCACTTATTGTCGACCCTGGAGCTGATTAGATTTTGGTACGATTCGGAAAAGAACTACCTACCTTTTTTTACGAAATGGTCCACAAAAATTATATATTTCCACTCCAACTCAATTAATCGACTAAATATCACAAAATTTGATAGATAAGTCACTTGTGAACAAACCTGGTGCTGATTAGATTTTGGTACGATTCGGAAAAGAACAACCTGCCCTTTTTTAGGAAATGGTCCGCAAAAATTTCATGTATCCACACTATCTAAAATACTAGTTGACCCAATTTCACAAAAATTGGTAGATAAGCTACTTGTGGGATACTCTAGAGCTGATTTGATTTTGGTACAATTCGAAGAAGAACAACCTGCCTTTTTTTTACGAAATGGCCCGCAAAAATCGCCAAAATCGACAAAAAAAAAGACTATATATGCTCAAATATATCAAATGAATTTTTGTTTTATACGCAATTTTTGACGAGGAAAAGAATATAACACACTCCATTATACTTTAGGACTAACCGTTCTCAAGATATTTGAGATTTCTTTCATGTTTGTTACTCCGATATCGGGAAAATGTCCAATTACCAAATAAAAACAAAAATTGAATTAAAAATGCAAATTTAGTGTTATTTGGTGCAATAAAACTCAATCTAATGAATTATTAAAGAAATAAAGAAAATATCAATTTGAGTCTGCAGGGCAAGTCATATGCTGCCCACATCAGATTTTTACTTTCCCTGCAATACATATTAATGTATAGGGAAAGTATTGGAATCATGCCGAAAATCGCAAATCGAGTTTTCGACGGATCTACACGTTTCGAGACCTCTAGAATACGAAAAAACTATTTTTAGCGTGACGTCTAAGTGTGTGTCTGTGTGTCTGTCTGTGCAGATTTTGTATCCACTCTAACTAAAAAACTAATGGACCGAATTTCACAAAATTTGGTAGGTAAGTTACTTGTGAGCGAGTCTGGTGCTGATTAGTTTTGGGGTACGATTCGGGATAAAAGAACCCACCTTTTTTTTGCGAAATGTCTCGCAAGAGTTTGTATCCACTCTAGCGGAAAAACTAATAAACCGAATTTCACAAAATTCGGTAGAAAAGTTACCTGTGGGACAATCTGGTGCTGATTAGATTTTTGTATGAATCGGAAAAAAATAACTTGCCTTCTTTAGAAAAATGGCCCTCAAAAATCGCCAAAATCTAAAATAAAACACCACGTATGCACAAATATATCCATTAAATACTTGTGTAATACGTAATTTTTGACGAAGAAAAGAATAAGACCAACCCCATTACACTAGGACTAACCGTTCTCGAGATATTTGAGATATTTTAGTTTTTCGTATTTTCTCTAGGCCACCTTTGAAAAGAAGTCCAGTTATCCAATGAGAACGAAAATTGAATTAAAAGTGAATTAAATGTAATTAAAATAAAGAGAACGTGAATATAAGTCTGCAGGGAAAGTCATGTGCTGCCCACATCAGATTTTTACTTTCCCTGCAATACATGGTAATGTATAGGGAAAGTATTGGAATCATGTCGAAAATAGCAACTCGAATTTTCGACGGATCTATACGTTTCAAGACCTCTAGAATACGAAATATCTGTCTGTGTGCCTGTGTGTCTGTGAGTCTGTGTGACTGTCTGTCTGTGTGTCTGTGTGTCTGTCTGTCTGTCTGTGCAGATTTTGTATCCACTCTAACAAAAAAACTAATTGACCGAATTTCATAAAATTTGGTAGACAAGTTACTTGTAGGCGAATCTAGTGCTGATTAGTTTTGGGCATGATTCGGGATAAAAAAACCCGCCTTTTCTTGCGAAATGGCCAGCAAAAGTCTGTAGCCACTCTAGCAGAGAAACTAATGGACCGAATTTCACAAAATTCGGTCAATAAGTTGCTTGTGGGTCACCCTTGTGCTGATTAGATTTTGGTACTATTCAAAATAAAATAACCTGCCTTTTCTTGTAAAATGGCCCACAAAAATTGTCAAAATTAAAAACAAAAATCTAGGTATGCTCAAATATATCCAATAAATGCCTGTTTTATACGTAATTTTTAACGAAGAAAAGAATAAGACCAATCCCATTACATTAGGTCTAACCGTTCTCGAGATATTTTAGTTTTCTCGTATTTTCTCTTCGCCACCTTTGAAAATAAGTCCAGTTACTAAATGAGAATGAAAATTGAATTAAAAATGAATAAAATTTAATTAAAATAAAGAGAACGTGGATGCAGGGAAAGTTATGCAGGGAAGGTCATGTGCTGCCCACATCAGATATTTTACTTTCCCTGCAATACATGGATGAGGGAAATATAGGAAAATTATTGGAATCATGCCGAAAATCGCAAGTCGAGTTTTTGATCGATCTACACGTTTCGAGACCTGTAGAATATGAAAAAACTATTTTTAGCGTGACGTCTGTGTTTGTGTGTCTGTGTGTCTGTCTGTGCAGATATTGTATCCACTCTAACTAAAAAAATAATTTACCGAATTTCATAAAATTTGGTAAGTCACTTGTGGACGAATCTGGTGCTGATTAGTTTTGGGTACGATTCGGGATAAAAGAACTCGGCTTTTTTTTTTTGCGAAATGGCCCATAAAAACCTGTATCCAATCTAGCTGAAAAACTATAATTTACCCAATTTCACAAAATTCGGTAGATAAGTCGCTTGTGAGTTACCCTGGTGCTGATTAGATTTTGATACAATTCGGAAAAAATAACCTCCCTTTTTTTTCAAATTGGCCCGCAAAAATCGTCAAAATCTAAAATAATAATACTACGTATGCTCAAATATATTCATTAAATGCATGTTTTATACGTAATTTTTAACGAAGAAAATAATAAGATCAACCCCATTACACTAGGACTAGCCGTTCTCGAGATATTTAAGTTTTCTCATATTTTCTCTACGCCACCTTTGAAAATAACTCCAATTACCAAATGAGAACGAAAATTGAATTAAAATTAAATTAAATGTAATTACAATAAAGAGATCGTGGATATAAATAAGTCTACAGGGAAAGTCATGTGCTGCCCACATCAGATTTTTATTAATATTTCAACAACCTCTGGTCCTAGAAGCTCGAAACATGGACTGAATTTTAAATGAGACTAATATTTCAAGGCTACCTTGAAAATTTCTTGAAATTCGGTGAAGCCTTTCTCTTGTACTGAACACACATGCACATATACACTCTAATACAGAAATTCCCCGCAACCAAGAAAGAATTTTCCAAATGGGACAAAATTTGGTACGTGTAATGTAGATGTACAGAAAAAGAAATGACTAGAATTTCAGAACAATTGGATGATTTATTGCACTGAAAGGTCTACACAACGCACGTCAATATGAGCACTTCAATATGGTGTTGATCCACCTTTGGCCTTGATACAAGCTGTTACCCGACGTGGCATTGATGTATAAAGTTGCCGGATGGTGTTCTGAGGGATGTCGTTCCAAATGGCCACTAGTTAATTCGTCTACATTCAGGGATGGTTGCAGGCGACGCTCCATCTCAGCCCACATGTGCTCAATGGACGAGAGATCTGAGGATCTGGTTGGACAAGGAAGTGTGTCGTAAGCACGCAGACAGTCATTAGAGACGGCTGCCGTGTGTGGCCTGGCATTATCCTGCTAAAAAGTTAGCTCGGGGAGTCGCGAAAGAACTGGCAATACAACGGATCGTAGAATGTCGGAAACGTACAGCTTTGCTGTGATGGTGCCACGGAGGACTAACAAAGGGGTCCGGCTATCACACGAAATAACACCCCAGACCATAACTCCCTGTTGCCGGGCCATGTAGCGTGTGACAGTAAGAGAAAGATCCTGACGATCATCGGGCTGTCTCCAGACACGTCTCCGCTGGTCGTCGGGACTCAGATTGAAACGGGACTCAGCACTGAAGACATAATTCGTTCACAATCCGAACAATTTCACGTTGATCGGGTCGGACACCACTGTAATCGCTGTTGGCGGTGCATACTGGTTAGTGGTTAGTGGAAGGCGGCGTAATGGGCGCTGCGAGTATAGATTACGCTTCCGTAGTCTTCTTTTAATGGTTCGGGTGGTCACTTCCGTGTTTATCACACCTTGGATGGTTGATAACGACTAATCTCGTGCTGTCACAGCTGCTATGACAATCGCTCTATCTTCCCGCTCTGTCGTCGCTCTAGATCGCCGCTTGCCGCTGAAATGTGCCTTTCCTGACCCATTCCTGCCAACATCGTCTAATTGCTGCATCGCTCCTACGCAAATGCCGAGCGATTCTCCGGTTGGCCCATCCAGCCTCATGCAGTCCAACCGCACGCCCTCTTTCAAACTCCTTCAGATGCTCTTAGTGGCCGCCAATTCGCCGGCGAGGCATTGTTACAATCAAGGTAAGTAAACGCAATCGAAATTCAATGCACATTTTGTTCCTGAAAGCAAGATTTGCTCCTTATATACACCACCATGGTGCTCAGTTTCAATACGCTGTAGTTTCGATTATTTATTCATTGGCTGTGAATTTTTGATCATTTGTATATCCAATCCACAAGTGTTTGCTTGTACAGTTTCATTACTATTGGATTATTTTGAGGGGTGCTTCGATGTTTTTGTCTTAGTGTTTACATACCCACAGACAGATTTTCAATTTTATTTATATAGAATTGAAATTATATGATTAAATATTTATTAATTTAGCAGTTTTAAATGGATTTGTCATTTAAAATCAATATTTCCTAAAAACTTTTGAAAAAAAATAGCAGTACACTAATTCCCACTTTAATGTATGGTAGGGAAATTTACATCACACAATTTCTAGGTGGAATTCTGATAACTGAAAAGTAAAGGTCTCAGTTAATTTTCGAAAAAATGTATCTATGCACCGTTTGATTTCTATTCATTTTAGACATTTTAGCAATGTCTAAAATGGCCTATGGTTTTCTTAAACGTATATTATTCTTTTGAAATTTTAGTCGTTTTATTATAACAGTGTAATGTATAAAAAGAGCATTATTGAACTAATATTTTAGAATATAATTTAATCACTTCATTATATTTTATGTCATCGTCATTAGTTTATATTTATTAATTTATTAAATTAATAAATCTTAATTTTCCATTAGTTTTACCCTTTTTAATTAAAATATTAATAATAATTAGACTGTTTTCCTGATTTAAATTCACAAAAGTTCAATAAGTTTCGTGTGTTCTCAAATTGGAATTACTGGAATAAATTTTATTGAACTCGATCAATTTGTTTTTGGTATATCCTTCCCACAGACAATAATGTATTCACTTTCAGGTATGTTCAGCATGTGTAGATGCATCAGAATGCAAGAAGAAAGTAGCTAACCCTTTAGCAATATTTTTGGTTAATTATTCTATTTTTTATTTGGAAAATGATGTTTTTGCACATTTGAATATGAAATTCGTCTTTACTCATGAATTTGCTCCTCTCAAAATATGTTTCTGTAAAGTGTAAAGTTTTAAACTACCATTTAAATCTGTTTTGTTTAATCTCAAGTCAAACGCTTTTAATTCTATCAGCAAATAGAAATATACATTTTCAGTGAATTTAAAAAATGACTTCTTTAAATCCGTAATACATTATTAATGATTAATTACCCTGAAAATAAAAAATATTGTTCCGCTTTTAAATTTAATCTATATTCATTTTTAATATTAAATCCATATTTACTCATGAATTCTTCCACAAATATTTTGCTATAACGTGTAAAGTGTTAAATTATCATTTAAATCCTTGTTGTTTAATCTTATGTAATACACATTTCATTATATCAGCAAATAGCAACATACATTTTCAGTGAATTTCAAAGATGAATTATCTAAATCTTTAGCGCATTATTAATAAATTAATTACGCTAAAAATATAAATTATTATTCTGCTTATGGGAGAAACAATTAATTAATTGCATTACAATTTTAAAATAGCATTCAATTTGTAGTCAGACCATGGATTCACTTTTCTGTAGGCAATAACAATTTAGTAAAATATAAATACTAGTAATTTATAGGATAGGCTTTGTAAATCTATATTCGTATAGCTAAATGTGTGTATGAGTGAGATTGCAAGTGTATTCTGTAAGACTCTTTACGAAAATTCAACTGGATTCTGTGACTTGAAATTTTGAACTAAGATAGAAGTGATTTTCACTCATGTTGGAGTGAAATGATCTTTTATTTGTATTTTTACTTTCCTTATATACATAATGTATAAGGAATGTATTGTGACGGGGTCGAAAATTCGAATTCGAGTTTTCGACGGGAGAGCACGTTTCAAGCATCCCTGATCACGAATCAAACATTTTTGAAGTGATGTCTGTGTGTGTGTATGTGTGTGTGTGTGTGTGTGTGTGTGTGTGTGTGTGTGTGTGTGTGTGTGTGTGTGTGTGTGTGAAAGTATGTGTGTGTGTCAGTGAGTCTGTGGAGACGATAACTGACGAACGAATGGACGAATTCGAACCAAATTTGGTACAAAAATCACAATCCGTAAACACTGGAAGCCTATTGTTTTTATACGTAATCGAATGTTCAGAACCCCCCTAAATTTTCGAATGAAATTTTGAAAAAATCGTCAAAAAATCAAAACCGCTAATAAAGTTACGCAAATAGACATTTCGTATGTAATTTTTCATTAGAAAACGATTGGCTTAAATTTTAGAACGCTAACATGAACCGTTCTCGAGATATTGTACATTTTTCAAAAAAATTATGAAAAAGTCACATAAAAAAAAAACTCCTATTGAGAAACATGTCCACTTTTCATATGTAATACCATGCGATAAATTGAGTGACATCATTCTCGTGGACTTAGCTCGTTCCATTCATGAAAAAATATACTTTGAATAATACTTTTGTATTTGAACGCCAATAGTCATTTATCTGCTGTAAGAATAACTTTTTTCTTAGTGCATAACGCTTGGCGAGATTTTGGCGACGAATTTGGCGGAATGTCGCCAACTTGGCGACTTTTTAGAAATGTTGCCAAATTAATGAAAATCTCGCCAAATGGATAAAAATGATGCTAAATCAATGAAAATGACGACTAATTGTCGAAAATTCAATATCTTGGAAAGAATATTAGTATCTACTATAAGAAAAACCCATTTTTTTACTGTAAAAGTAGTAAATTCATTACATTATATAAGGAAAGTCATGTGTTGCCCACATCAGATTTTTAAAAATATTTTCTAAAACATTTTATGCAATATTTTCCGAAATCCGACCTTTCACTGATAATGCTTTAAATCTGTTGTTTGGGGAAATGACTTAGTGATTTAAAAACAGTCTTTTACTCGTATACTAATTGCTGTTGGGATGTGAAAAAAAAATATATAAAATTTTTCTAAATTTCATGATACCAAATTATTTTAATAAGCAACGTGTAAAAAAGACACTCCAAATATTTATTTCAACAAATTACAATTTGATGACCCGAATTTTGATTTTTAACATTTTTTAAACGCCTAATCCTAAAAAAATGGAATACGTAATATAAGATGTCTAAAATGTATATTTTGTATAAAATATATTTATGTCCAAAACATATACTGTGTCTAAAACATATACTGTGTCCAAAACATATACTATGTCCTCATGATTATGTCCAAAACATATAGTGTTTTCAAATTATATTTGGAGACGTCAACCAAAAGTGCACACCACTGTCAGGCGCAGGCTTTGTTCTTTTTGCCTACAATGTATAAAAATAATGTCGAAAGGGTGATAACATTACAAAGACGCATTTGTAGTAAAGCATAAGATATGCTACAGTCTATTTCTAAAGGTGTTTAAGGTTTTTTACGGCATGTTATATGTGAGAGGGTGGTCTATCAATTCCAGCAAACGTTAGATGACGACGAATATAGATGAACGTAGACAACCACCAAAGATTCATCCCAACAAGGTAAACAAATCAGCTTAAGGGGGAATACTACCAAAAGCATTTGATGAGAGCAAACCTTATCATTTAAGCACAATCGGATGGAGATACTTTAAGAAAGTGAATGCATTAGTAAAACGCTCAGAAACACCTCAACTTCTAAATTTACAGTTCGATTAGAATTCAGTGGTGGATTTTCTACCATCTGTTACAAATATACAATATTCAAATATTACTCCCTGTTGATAAATATTTCTTCATCGTCATAAATAAATCAACCGGTATGCATACCTCCTTCGCTCTTTTTATGACTGATAAATCAGTGTATGTTAACGCACTCGACGATCAGAGAGTTTAATTATAATATAGATTGGCTATAAATAGAGTTTAGGTGAAGCCTGATATGGATTCAGCATAGAATTGCAGATAGGATCGAAGTTATCTAAGGACATTTCATATCAAGTTCTGATGATGTTACCCGGTTTTTCTGAAAATTTGTATGAGTGTACGAAATAAGTATGCAAAAGATTATAACAATACTTAATAGTTACAATTAAGTTCCTAAATTAGACAAACTAAATGCAACTTGAACAAAGTAAATCAGATAATTAAAACTAAAGATATAAACTTTTACGGTTAAATTGAGTATGTGGATAACTTGAGTATGTGAATAAATATGTATGATAGGAAACAACCATCTCAATTGTTTTCCTTTATATCCCATCTATTCAAACAAATGCCTTTCTATACGTAATTTCTGTTATTGTTCTCCCTTAATGCTAGACTCTATAAATATTGAAACATATCTAAGAATCAGGATATTCAAATTGAACTCTTCTAGATTTGTTTAGATAACTGTTCTGTTCAGACAGTTCAATTTGCACTTCTGCATCATTCATATAAGTTTTACTCAAATCTTATAGCAGATAATGTTCATATAAGGTATGCCCCTAAGGTATGCCTATGTCAGTTCTAAATGGGTAAGGCCTTAACCCATTTAGAACTGACATTGCGAAAACGCAACATTAATTTCTAATTTTTTTAAAATATTGCTCTAGGCGTTTTCAGACTGAAATAATTGGATGCTATATACTTTAATCGTTCCTTAAAAATTAATTTTATTTCCAACAATCATGATTTTAGCACACACACACACTAAAAAAAAAAATCCTGTTTTGAAAGAAAAAAAATCTGATGTGGGCAGCACATGACTTTCCTTATATAATGCAATGGATTTACTAGTTTTACAATAAAAATTAATGTATAAGATCCACGGCGCAGTATTTTTATCGTTGAATTGTACATTTTTGATTTTCAGAATGACAACATGTAAAATTATTTCAAAATACTGAATTAACTTATATTTCGCGCTACTCTAAACAATCATCAATATTGATAGCATCCTCAATAAGCGATATAGTCCATATAATAAAATACTTGAATAATTACTTCATCATCTAGTCGTCATTTTTATTGATTTAGCGACACTTTTATCAATTTGGCGAGATTTTCGTTAATTTGGCAACATTTAAAAAAGTCGCCAAGTTGGCGACATTCCGCCAAAATCTCGCCAAGCGTTATGGAAGGAGAAATAAGTTATTCTTGTAGCAGGTAACTGACTATGGGCGTCAAAATAGAAAAGTATTACCTAAAGTATATTTTCTCAAGAATGCAACTAGCTAGATCCACGAGGCTTACCATACATTTAAAATCGGATTAGAATTTTAAAAATAGAGGGCAGTTCTTCGTTCTGTTTACCATTCAACCATTACATTACAAATTGACAATGCCTAAAAATCGTAAAATCTCAGAACGAACATTAAAATCCAAGGCAACACTGCACATATTCGTAAATAGGGATTCTCATTAGGATGCAATGTTGTACATTTTGGATCGCATTTTTACGATTTTAATCGCAAAACTGTAATTGGGAAGCATGTCAGACTGTCAGCTGCGATTTCGATCGTAACATTGTATCTTCAGCTTCTGCACACTATTTATATCACCCCTAGACGAAATATTGAAGCACTGGAGAGGAAGAGTCCGTGAGCATGCGCATTGCACCGGATTTTGTTTCCCATTGGGAATGACCGCAGGATTGAGATGCTAGTATATAAGAGGCTACATTTGTACACAATTTGGTTTCAACTTCTTGCATCTTGCATGGTTGTGAAAATAAATTTTGCTCCGTACGACTAGTTTCCCATATAAAATGTTAAAACATTGTTTTGTCTTTTTATATCAGTCTAACTTATACAAACGTTGGTTCTATTTGCTTGAACAGTTTCAGTGAAAACGGGATTGCACCGATTTGCTGACAAAAACTAACAGACAAACGAACGGAATTCTAGAAAGTACTTATTTGAAAAAGCCCCTTTGTATAAATTTTCAATTTAGATGAAACGTGTTTATAAAGGTTAATATGTGCAGTATATGATAAAGGCTGATATGCTACAAAAGTTGATGTGCAGTGTGTTAAGATGAAATAAGGTATTCAAGGAAAAATTTCGATATTTTTCCCCCATTCATTTATTTTATTATTATCATTATTATTAATTTAAATTTTACAGTTCTGATAGATTAATGAAATGCAATTTATTTCGTCCGCAAAGGCAACGTTGAAACAAGCCGTCGAAATTATTGACAAACATTGGGTTGAAAACAAATGATGAGCAATAGGCTTGGATGTAATTTTTACAGATACTTCAACGAGAGTGTGTGCGGTCAGCGCAAACGACAAACGCATATTACTATATTGCGTGGTTGTCTATGCTCAGATATCGCAAATCTAAAATTTAATTTTTGCACTTTTTTTTTATCAGAATTGATTTATAAAACAGCTGAATTCCAACTATCCCCGTGTTTAGGCGGAATGTGGGAAGTGAAATATGTGTGTCCGAAAATCCTTCAGAGAAGTTGGTGGATAGGAAAAAAGATTATCCTCCCTGTTGAGACCCAGACCTTCCGACCTACCAGAAAGGTGTTAGGTAACTGTTTGGACGGCCGGAGTATCCTCCTTGTGGATGTCGTGCTCACAGGTCTCTAATCTAAATTGGGTGGCACTATCATGGCGGTCTAGGTCAAAAGAAAGCTTAAATGTTACCCGAACAAATAGCTACTGTAAATTTTCTAGTGACTCGCACAGTCTGGCCAGCGTAAGCTTATAGAGTATATGTAATCAAAAAAAAAATCACATAGAAGGTTCTATATTGTGTTCGGCAGATAAGTTTACTCGTATTACGTCAACAACCCAACTGATGATAACGAGCTGATACACCCTCTGTGAAAATTTCTGGGAAAAGAATTTAATCGAGAAGTTGTAAGTCAATCTACAAAATTTGTGAAGATTTTTGAAATTCGTCAAAAGTCTCCTCGAGATATTTCGTCGAATTCGTCAACAAGAACATCAAATTTGCCGCCGAGGTCAAGCAAACTCAGACCTTCAAATTATAAGAATGGTTGTCTGTTATGTATTCGTGATAATATGACGTCACTTTATATCATTCATATTTGCGTATCCTGCGCCCTAAAATGTCTCATCAAAATCTAGTCACTGCAACTAAATTATAAAATGCTATGAAATCACTATATTGAATCTCCAAAATTTTACATTTTAAAGATTTTTTTTCATTTAGTCTGCGAAAACTGTAATTCATTTTTATAGGATTATCATAAAAACCATTCACATCGTTCAATTTTTCGTACTCCGCGCCCTAAAATGGCTCACGTCAAAATCTAATCACTCTAAGTTATAAAAGACAAAGAAATCGCAAATTTGAATCATGAAAATTTTTTATTTTAAAGAACTTATTTGGGGAATATTTTACTATAAAGGTAATCCATTCTGGCAGCAACTATTTATATCAGAAAAATTAATTAACTCTCTTGATATGAAGCAGAAAATAATATTTATTACATTCCATTTTTGCATTTCATTTTACAGTTATACATAAACAACCCTTTTAAATTCCCTTTTAAATTAATAAGATATATTTAGAAGATGTAAAGATGTTATTTTCTTGAAAGTGTACTTTAAGTGGAATAATTATAGCTTTTTGAAAATTCCTTTAAAGTTTCAATTGATTTTAAATATATCTAAGAATAAAATCACTAAAAGAATATTGTAAAATCTGAAGTAAAAATATAGTATTTGAATAACTATACTTGATAAAAAAATATTTTATCGGAATGAAATGTAAAATTTTTATATAGAAGAACAATATATTTTAAAAATAGAATAAAAAGATTTTGAGTTAGCAAATTTATTTAAAGCAAAACTTTATAGCTTTATTTTCAATAAAAAATGTTTACAGTGAGTTAGTTCTAAACGTATTAAATTTGGCAAAAAATATTTCGTTTTTGCTAGTTGTTGATCATGTAGGTCAATTCATGAGATCCAATTGGTGGAGTAAAACCTATATAAGTACTTTGTAAGAAGTCAACGTTTATTTCAATTTGTTTCGGACTCAATTGATTCCGGGAGTTGGCCGACGCGATTTTTATTACATTTTATTTAACTTGATTTACTTCTAATTTGCTTGCCAAAGTGATTCAAATCTGTTAGGCAATTATTTTTATTATCTGTTAGGCAATTCAAGTTCCATTACGCAGGGTAACATGGAATTTAGTATTCCGTTGTCTTTTGTGGCACATCTTAATTCTTTGGATTTTGAACCTTATCTCTCCTGGCCCCACCATAGGAATATACTCGTTTATTGGGAATATGTCGAAAACCGGAGCAGTTATTAAATTCAGTTTTGGTATGTAGTTATATTTTATGGTCTATTTTACTTCTTTGGATTTTGAACTTTATAGGTTTAGTCAGCCCTGGACAACTTATATAACGAGTAGTACAATGCCATAGGTATATACAACGAGTATACTAGTTTACAGTACGAGTATACTTGTCAGTCAACGAGTATACTCGTTTATTTGTTATAACAAATTGCTTTTTTTTCATGTAAACTTTTTATTGTCATCCCTCAAAAGCATAAAAAAATTTAAAACTCTTTGTAAGGTTTCTTCTTCCTGAGCTTGTATAAACAAACCCGATCAGCGAGGGTCTCGAAATCTGTAGATATTGAAGGTTCTATCCCTTCCCTAGGCCCATACCAACGTTGTTATTCATATCATGAAATGCTACATAAGAAATATAGCGCTATGTAAATGGAGGATAAGAAACGACACTTACGAGATACCCCGGCCATCCAAATGGTTGGTTGTGTCCTCTGGACGAGTCGGACGGTCTGGGTCTTCAACTTACGAGATACTTTGTTTTTAAATTTATTTCCTAAATGCATTCTTGCTTTCAGCTCCGCTGTTTTTATTGGGAACATACATATGTTTCAGTCATTGGAGTGCTGTGCAAGTCAGAAACTATGTCATTTTAAGTTGCTTGTACGAAGTTTTTTGTTCATAATTTCTTTTTTTACGGAGGTTATTGCATTAATCTTAGTGTGCGATGTAATGTCTTTTTGCCCTTTAAACCGCCGTAGAACAGTCCATCCGCTGATATGTATCGAAATCTCAACCGTAAATATTCCCATAAGCAATATTAACCGATAAGAGAAACTATGCAGTTGAGTGAAATCTGTAAAGATATAAATTAATTTAATAAAATGAATAGCATACTGATCCTTGAGAAAGTTATGATTTGTTGTTCATCAAATAATCTTCTTTTTCATTACGTTCTAAAAGAAACGTTTGGTGCTGCCATCTATAGCCATAAAATGAATTGTGTTATTTTAATACTTTGCCATTTTAATTGACTATTTATGACGTTCAGGGAAAATATTTTCAGGACCTAAACGGGGAGACCGTTTAGGCTGGCGAATAAGATCTGAATTTTATCCATATCGTCCTCTGCGGCTTTTATCTGGGCAATGACTTTAGAAGAGCATTCGTAAACATAATCAAGATTGGCACCACGTCTGCATACAATAGACAAAACCAAGAACAAAACGTTTTTAAAAAACGAAAGGTTTTTTATTCAACATCCTACAAGACGTACAAAAATTGCTAAAAACTGCCAGAGCGCTTTCGGACGTATATACGCCCTTCATCAATGGCTACTTGAGCAGTAAAAGCATGGAATGTTTATATATATAGAGACCATTTTAAAAACAAATTTTCATAAAATATAAAATGGTAAATGAACTTACTAAAATAATACAAGAAATATACACTGAAATTACGCTTACGAATTTTTAAATATTACAAGGAAAGAATTAATACAAATTTTAGAAAAACGTCAAGCATGATATTTCTGAGAATGATGTCACAAAAAACTTTTAAGAGATTTGAATTGCATAGAGTCGAAAATGAGTCGCCAAGCATAACTTAAAATTATAACAGGATCAAAATTACCGTGAATCAATTTGTAATTTGCTTGGCGACTCATTCTCGACTCTATGCAATTCAAATCTCTTAAAAGTTTTTTGTGACATCATTCTTAGGAGTATCATGCTTGACGTTTTTCTAAAATTTGTTTAATTCTTTTCTTGTAATATTTTAAAATTCGCAAGCATAATTTTCAGTGTATATTTCTTCTATTATTTTAGTAAGTTCATTTACCATATTATATTTTATGAAAATTTGTTTTTAAAATGGTCTCTCTATATATAAACATTTCATGCTTTTATTGCTCATGTAGCCACTGATGAAGGGCATATATACTTCCAAAAGCGCTCTGGCAGTTTTTAACAATTCGTAAACACGTTTGGTAAGAATAATGGATCTCTACCTGAGCTTGTATACATCCACCCGATCAGCGAGGGTCTCGAAATCTGTAGATATTGAAGGTTCTATCCCTTCCCTAGGCCAAATTTCATACCAAAGTTGTAATCCATATCATGAAATGCTGCATAAGAGATATAGCGCTGTGCAAATGAAGGATAAGAAACGGAACTTACCAGATACTTTGTTTTTAAATTTATTTCTTAAATGCATTCTTGCTTTCAGCTCCGCTGTTTTTATTGAGAACATGCATATGTTTAGGTCATTGGAATACTGTGCAAGTCATAAACTATGTGGTTTTAAGTTGCTTATATGAAGTTTCCTGTTCATAATTTCTTTTTTTACGGAGGTTATTGCATTAATCTTAGTGTGCGATGTAATGTCTTTTTGCCTTTTAAACCGCCGTAGAAGAGTCCATCCGCTGATATGTATCGAAATCTCAACCGTAAATATTCCCATAAACAATATTAACCGATAAGAGAAACTATGCAGTTGAGTGAAATCTGTAAAGATATAAATTAATTTAATAAAATGAATAGCATACTGATCCTTGAGAAAGTTATGATTTGCTGTTCATCAAACAATTTTCTTTTTCATTACGTTCTAAAAGAAATGTTTGGTGCTGCCATCTATTGCCATAAAATGAACTGTGCTATTTTAATACTTTGCCATTTTAATTGACTATTTATGACGTTCAGGGATCTTTATAAAATATTTTCAGTTGAATGAAAATTTATTCAACAATCGTTTTCTCGTGAGTTGCTAAATAAAAGAACCCACACATTTTTAAACTTTAAAATAAATAATTATATTAGAGCGAATGGGGTACAATTTGAAAATGATAAATGAAAGGTTTCATGTATGCTGATAATAATGCATCTACATATAAAGTTTCATTTATTTCTTATTTGCAACAATGGATATTATAATACATACACAATGCCAGTAGCATAGCGTGATATTTTTGACTGGGGAGGTGGAGCAATTGGCGTGTAAACTTGGAAAATGTTTTGTATTATAAGTGAAATTGATATTAGAATTCACACTTTGAATAAGTTTTATTTCCTTGGTGAGTAAAATAAAATAATTTAAAATAAAAATGCTAAGCGTGACTTAAATGCACGATATTTTAAAATATATTATCTATGTAAGATAAATACGTACAAAATACAACATTTTAAATGTTTCCTTTATTCTAAATTAGAACTTTTACAACCAATTTATTAAATATAAGTCATTGTCGCTCACCCTCGGAAAATGTTCTACAGGCGCCCATGTATGAAAGAGTGCACTGAAAATTGGTCAGAAATCTGGAATATAAGCTTAATTAAAAATCGGTGTAGTTAATAATGTCCTTAAATATTATTGTATATTAATTATTTACAAATACTGTACTATGAAAACTTTAAAATATCTTAAGATTATTATAAGCTAAGAATTCGATAGAAAATTATCGACCACTTTTTTTATTTACAGATTCTCGTGTAACACGGAATTTTTTAAAGGGAAATCAGATTTATTCTTTCTAAAACTCTCAAATACGCAAACGGATGCTTTGCCATATTCATGCCTATTTAAAGAAATAAGTCTACTTTGCAAACTACTTAAGTTTAAAAGAAGTCATTCTTAGTTTAGATATTGATTAAAGTTATGCTAGGTTAAATATGCTAGGTTGCAAATAAATGCTAGGTTATTCGTGAAAAATGACTCAAATTCTTTAGTATAACAAATAATGAATATTTTCTGCGAATATTAATTAATAGAATCACGTTTGATCCGAAATGGAGGATCCATTACCCTTGCACTACAAAGCCTCACCTCCCCATCATTGAGGAAACGCACAACTCACATTCAATCATTCATTGAAAATGGGAAAACAATAGCCACGCCTTCTATAAGCTAGCTTCCCATGTTAGAACGAATGGATGGTCTTAATGTCATGCTTCTCCTTATAGACTACGAAGTCTGGATGATTTCAGCTTCTAAAACATTAAAATATGCATTTTAGTAGGAAAATAATTTGTTACTTTAAGCAAATAAAGGCAACAATTTTTAAATAATGCATATATATTCGCAAAGTATTTAAAAATTATAATAAATGAAAGTATGTTTAAATAATTCTTTAAATTATATTTTAAACAAGGAAGGCTCAGCTTTTTAGCCTCAATGGACGCTACGCCACTGCACAATGCAACGACTATACAACTTTTAGAGTGAAATTATTATATAACCATGGAGTTTTACATGTGTATGACATCAGAAACTGAAAGTGATACCATAATAATACTTTATTTCTTATCATTTTATAAATTTTTATTAACACTTTCCAATATAGTTGAAAAGTGTTTATGACTTTGGTCATTTTGTCGGTCTGTCTGTCCGTTCGTACGATAACTGCCGTAAAAATGAGTTTATCAAAATTAAATTTTTGTATGTTGATCAGACGGTCTGTGGGATATATGGGAATGTAAATGTATAATATCACCCAATTAATTTTGGATTGAACCCGGGTTGAAAAAGTGAAATACATTGAATCCTATGGGATCTAATTTTTCAAACATTGTTTAAGCGAAGTTAAAATTTGCAAATTACTTTAAAAATTTTAGAAAATATTCAAATTACACCATAAAATATATAAAAAAAATTGAGCGAAATATGTTTTGTAATTTTTTAAATAAAAATTAAAATAATAATGACACCCATATTACATGAAGAGATCACGTGACCCACTTCAAAATAGAGTATGACATCCATCTACTGTCCCAGTGTCAAAATCGTGATGTTTAAAGCTCTTTTAAATTTTTAAATTTATATTAAGTGTTGCTATATAGATTTATATTAACTTTGATTACTTCTGCAACGAAGGCTGGATGTTAATACGTGTAAATGGTTGTTAATACTAATTGTAATTATTTACTTCGTTATAGTTTTTTACAGCCATTTATTTAACTTCACATGGAGTATATATATTTGCCTGGCTTCAAAGTCCTAACAAACTCGGTGTCACCAATCATAGCGACATAAAATCAGACACATTGTATTCTTTTGTGGTACATTTTAGTTCTTTAAGTTTTGAACCTTTCTGGAAACATGCTTCTGTAAAGAGGGTACAATTAGATGAATAACGATAAATGTTAGAGGTGTTTTTTCTGTGGTAAAAGTAAAGAAAAGGTTTGCTACAGCATAGGGGGGACTTATTAATTTCTCTCCTTCCTAAATGAAGCTCTTGGGGAGGTCCTTCAAATCAGAAATTTCAATTCGATTTGAAATCCGAAGGAGAAAAATTTTGGGTCTGTTTTCACTATAAGAGATATAAATTTCTTCCCAGTAGCTTAATGGATAGAATGTCGATTGACTATATGAGTGGTTTGAATCCCGGTTGATTTCACTCGATCATTACTTATTTATAACATGTAATACACCCGGTTATAACACATTTATAGTTTAGACATCCTAAAAAAATGATTTACTTTTTTTTTCTCATTCAAATTCTATATTGTTAACGATTATTCTCTCTTTAAAACGTCTATATTCTATTAAATACGAATAGTAGCTAGAGCAATTTCACTAACAAGTGGCATTTTCCAAACAAATCTAAATAGAACAATCACTGTGGATCCGAATTCATTCAAATAAAACTCACGATTGGAGGCAAAAAGACACAGATTTTGTGAACCCAATTACACTATTTGACACTCTCTCCGATCCCTTCAAGATAATTGATCCTTGGGCACCCCTTACCATCCAGAAACATAGAAACGCCTGATGCTGAATATAGAGGTAATGGATCAGAACACATGGATCTTAAACAAGTTTCTCAGTTCTTGACCAGTCTCATCCTCATGCTTGTTACGCTTTCTTCGCATTTCTGAGAATTTCATTCCCCTACTCTTAACTCTCCCGAATAGATCTTTCACAGACATCGTTATTAGGTTTAATATTCAACCTAACTATATACCCCACTATTTTCTTTCGCCAGTAATAATTTTTTCCTCAAACTAGTACTATCATTTCATTCTAGTAAGGCTCTGTCAATTTCACCTGAACGCGTGGGGCATAGCTATACCAAAATCAATCTCACAGAGTCATGCTAATAGAGTCATAATTAATCTCGCAGATTTATCATCAACATCAAAATTTATTTTTATTATCTAACAACTGATAAAATAATCTGCCATACATTCAAATCATGAATTCGTCAGAGGTCCTGATAAAATATCCAATTTTACGGTTACATTTTCTCCTTTGTCGTCTTCTTCGTCGTCCTCTTCGTCGTACAGGCTCCTGATCCGAGCCCTGAAACAGTAGAGTACGATAATTGAACCTACTGACAGAGCACAGAAACACGAGGCGACCCCATGAAGTAAATGCCTGTACTTGTCCATGTCGTAGAACCAACAGTTCCCGGTTTGACCACAAGCCATGTCCCATACGAGGCAAGCGGAATCAACAATTGATCCAAGAGTGATCGGAAAGGGAAGGAAACCTGAAAGAAAAATAGACAAGGTAAAGTTTTTTTTTGTTTCTAACTGTGTTACCTTCATATCCTTAATAAGAGGAGTCTTGATTTTTTTTATATAAGCAAAAATAGTCGTTGGTATATTTGTATTTTCAAAAAACAATTCTGTTAAAGGAGGTGAAAAGTTATCCACCCCTTTCTCACTGTTTTCTAATTTTACCAAAATCTAATTGATACCAATTTATGAAGCGCGCATGCCATTGCCGAATATCGAGTGAAAATTAACTAACTAATTTAAACTAACTACTCGTAACACGTAATATCGTAAACTTACTTGTAGGAATGGCGAAGAAAAGCAGCAAGGAAATAGCTTTGTGAAGTATGTACTAATTAGAGTTTGAACTCATTCAATGTGCTATCTTGTCAATACCAGCCAATGCGGGCATCGTGTCAATCCGTGCATACTCGGAATTGCAGGCATAGGCGTCGACTTGAAAAAATATTCGGGGTTCCGAAAATTTGAATTCAAAAGACCCATGCATTTTTAAAAGGATTGAAGTCTAATTTAAATTTTATTCATAAATATTATCTGACACAATAAAACATCTGAAATGCTAAATTGAAGTCCATTATATTTAAGTACAGAAAAAATCAATTCCCGATAATTATTTATTTCATTTATTTTGCATTTGTAAAAGCAACATTATTGTATACATTACACAGAAACTGAGTGAATTTCCGACTGAATAATCTTCATAAAAGTAATATATATATATATATATATATATATATATATATATATATATATATATATATATATATATATATATATATAATTTACTTTTTAAGTGTCTTTATTAATGTTAAAAATATCAACAAATTTCTCTTTAAATCATTTTCGATTTTATATCTTGCATCCAAAATAAAATAAATTGTCTGACGGGTAAATTTCAATACACGCTTAACAGTAAATGGCAATTTAATAACGAAAATAATGAAGAAACTTGAAGAATAGATAACGAAAGGCAAAATTTAAGCATATGTGCGTACATTTCTCCCACTAAATACGTGTAAAAAAATTGAGGGTTCGAGGAACCCAGAAAATTAGAAAATTATTGGATATTCAAAAAAACATACGAAGTCGGTACTTTGATTGAAGGTGATGTTATACAAAGGAAATGGAAATTTCATAACAAGTCATAACAAGAAAAACTAAGAAAATAATACAAGAACTTAAAATCTGACAAAATTGTTGTTCATGAGTAAATTAAATATTTTAGTCTGTATATGATTGGGGTGTACTTTACATTATGTGAGGTTGAAATCCAATGTACTAATTAAATTTAAAACTTCAAACTACTTTAGTTTCATGATGGGTTCTAAAAATCAGCATCGGCCAATACAGCTTTAATTTCTGGCATAACATTAATAAAATTGATTCCACCGATTTAAATTCCACACAAATCTTTAACAAAAAAAATAAAGTAAAACTAGTAACCACTTAAACCTATTAATTTAACAAAACACTACATAAAAATACCTATTTTTTATTGTATATATTAATTGCTTTTATTATGCTAAAAAGAAAAGTAAAAGTTTTTTTTATAAAATTTTGTATTTTATGATTTTATAATCATATAAAGTCATCCTTAAAAGGTTGACCGTAATATTACGTGCCATTATAAAACTGTTAAAAACAACATACATTTTTACATTGGTAATGAAAAATTTATTAAGAAAAATGTTATATAAGAAACAAAATTAAATATATATGACGTCATAAAATTATGATAAGTCCTGAAGTTATGATAAGTCACGAAGTTATGATAAGTCACGAAGTTATGATAAATTTTATTTAGAAAAACAAAATGGGGTATGTAAGAAACAAAATTGAATGGTTATGAATGATGTCACAAAGTTACAAGTGATGAATTTATAGTAAATCACAAAGTTGTAAGTCACAAAGTTATGATAAGTTACTTTTCGTATGGTATTTGTTGTATGGTAAATATGTAACATCGTAGGTTTTGGAGGGATCGCAACTTATAAAGATGGTCCCTGTATTGCTTTTAAAATAAGTATATGTTTCCCCAGAAGGACACCTACAAAGGAAGTGAGAACAGCGCTTCTTCGACTTCGTTAACGGATGCGTCTCAATTACAGAGGGACTCGCAACGGGGACCTTGGAAAGAGGCGACCTCTTGACCGCCACTGATCACACGTGCGCCCGAGGTCGTGAGAACTTTCGGCCAGATGACACATATTAATTCTTGGGTCCTAACCAAACATACCAGATGACAGCACCCAATAACAGATATGTAACCCTGTGCTATCCAATCGAAATAACAGGGGCTGCAGTGTCAGGCCAATGATAACCATGGGCGTAGTTTTGGTAGAAGGTGACAATTTTCAGATGTTCGAGAGAGAGTCAGATTTTGAGAGAAGTAACTTCACTTGATTTTGTGAATTTGGAGAGAGAAGTGTCCTAAAACAACTGCGGAGATGACGGGCACCCGACGCCTTCTGATCCGATCACGGGCCACACAACGGAGTCTTGAGGTCTGCCGTGCATGTCTTTTTATATACATTTTGATGGCACGATTTTCGAACTCTCTCTCGACATTTTATAAGCCTTCGCCTTTGAGTAAATTGATTCTTTTGTTCTTTGAGTAAATTGATTGTTTTAACTGTACTTTGGTGTATAAACATAAGATTGGAACGATTTAACTTTAATCTTGAGATGAAGGAATTTAATTATCTGTTACAAGTATGTGTAATTATGAGAGGCGCTCCTATGGAAAAGAGCAATTATTATTTCAATTAGATGTGAATACCACTAATGTTGTGTTAATTAGAGTAACTTTGAGAGGATGATATGGAGAATAATTATGTTGAATACTTATGTTTAAGTTAAAATGTTAATTAAATGTGTTCTTATTATTTTAATCATTTGTAAATAAATTTGCTATTATGTTATATTATATTCGCTGTCCTCATTGTCCACTTCTATTTTATAATTTATTTATATGTCTTTATGTCCGACACGGCCAATGTCGAAGTTGACTTGCGTTCTAACTGGCCGTGTGGTGAATACCCACTCATCAATACTCTTCAAAACAGGGAGCCACACATAGGGCAACATCGCATTCCTTACACTGGTATCTTGATTCACGGCGAATTTTCTTGCCTTGTTGATTCTTCCGCGAACACACTACACAAACGACATATAAACTTGAAATAAAGCAAACGACATATTACTACCAAATTTTCAGAGTAAAATGTTTTTGCTGTTGCCCGTAACATTATGTTAGAGTCAAAACAGCGTTTACCGCAGATTAATAGATTAACCACCTATAGGCACCGACCCGAAGGTTTACAGTAATTACAGCCTATGGTGGAGGAATATCTGCCAAAACAAGAAATCAAAACTTAGTGCCAAGATAAAAATGATAAACAATTATATACGATATGTTTGTCTGTACTAGATACAGATAGTATTTCACAAATATTTCACATCCATAAACACTTATATGCAGAACTGTTTGAAATGGGAGCAGACATAAAAATATTTCCAAAATTGGTTATTCCATATACAAAATGCCACGAATAATGTTCAAATATATATACATATATATACATATGCAAAATATATATATGCAAAATTACTTATGCAAACATACATGCAAAACTATATATACAACATATACATACAAATCTCACAAATTATCATGGCTTTCGATACTATATTAATACATACAATGATATTTGCAATGATTAAAATAAATGGGAATTTAAAATTAATTTGATTGCAGTATTTATAGCAAAATTTACAAGTACTACAAATAAGTATGCAATAAACAGTGAGCGAATGTGTGGAGGTTACCATTAACAATTCGCAGGATATGTTCGTTTTCCTCTAGGAATTGAATTATAGATTTTATTCTCTATTTAGTCCAGCTATAACCCAGAAGGTTTTTGGCAAATATTGGCATATGTTATCTACTGGGTCTTTTAAGTGGATAAGTTGTCTACTGGGCCTTTTAAGGTTCTTTGTAAGTTCGCAATCAAATACAAAATATCTCGGAAATCCTATTTCACCACAAATACAGTTTTCGGTGCCTCTCTTTTGGATTTTGTAAAGTTAGTTTGGGAAACAGCCATGCCCCGAGAAAAACTGTACCAATTCTCTACTGCCAATCAGTTGCTCTTGAGACACTCTGGGAAGGTAGTTGAACGATTATCTTCCTTTCTCACCTTCATTCTACTACTGTTGCCACTTTTTTATGGTATTTATATTTAGATGTGATCTTAGCGATGAACAGGGATATGGTAAGTTTGTACTCTGAACAGAGATATCCGACGTCGCCTCAGAAGATAAACAGTCTGGAACTTCATTTCCCAGAACACCCGAGTGACCTTTAGCCCATCCTATAAAAAACTTTTGATGGATGCTGTTGGTTATGAGAGTTATAATTTAATGAGCTATCAGATTCTTCGTTTAATATTGTTTAAGAGTTTCAATACTCGATAGACTGTCAGAGTAAATAATATAATTCTTATGCAAACTTTTGGTAGCCCAAAATATAGCTTCCTTTATTGCGAGCAGCTCTGCCTGGAAGACGCTATTTTCATAGTGCAGACGAGTTGACCATTTGCGGACACACATGCCATTGTGAAGAGCATAGTAAGCTGATGCTGTTCCAGAATCAGTTCCAGAACATCCGTTTAAATAGTTATGTAATTAGATATTTCTTGTGATGACTTAGCAAAGTGTAAGCGAATGTTACTTACTGCTGGGTCCGTTAATCAAGTAACCATTTTTGTTCGTAATCTTTCTCATCATAATACATATTATTCCACTGACTGTTTGTTTCAGGCGTGTTACTTGCTCCACGATGACTTCTTTTTGCGCTGTCAGTATTATTGGGGGATACTGGTAAGCACTTGTAGCGCTACTGTAGATGTTGTGCGTTAAGCCCTTGAAATAAGCCCTTGAAGAGCTATCCCTTGAAATGATTCTAGTTTTCTCTTTGCATGGATATTCAAGTTTAGGGCCTAACTTCTCGCAGCATAGCACAGGATCCTTTCTGTTACTGATAGATACCATGTTTTTAAGATCTTATAATTTATGCCCCACCCAGATGGTGCTAGTCTTCTGACATTATAAATTTGGCAGCCAATCTTTGTTCGCAGGTTTTCTATGTGTGGAATCCACGATAGATGTTTATCCATTATAATTCCGAGATACTTGATTTGGTTTGGTCTTGGTATGCTAACACCTTTAATCTTGAATATAGGTTTCCTTTTTAATTGAGATGGTTTTCCTACGCTGAAGTTTTTGTTGATGAAATTGATAGTTGGAGCTCCTCACAATGATCTGTAAATGTTTTTATGCCGACATTAGTTGCATCTTCCAGAAGTCTACGTGAACTGCCTCCTGATACATAAAGTCATCTGCATACGCTGTGTTCTTGGAATACTGAATTTATTAAAAATTATATCAGCCATTATTGACCAAAGTAAGGGTCCTAAGCAAGAGTCTTGTGGAATCCCCCGTAGATTTGAATATATTTCCAAGTTGTTTCAGAATTAAGTTTAATTGCCCTTTCTTTCAGATAACTACTTATGATGTATTGTACATAAAATGGATAATTTATCTTTTGCATTTGTTTTAATAAGATGGACCAGTTCATGTTATCATATGCACTTTGTATATTAATTTATACTAAGGCAGTGTAGTTTCTTTCGGATATGTTGTCTTCTATGCATGGCAGGACGTATTCCAGTGCTGTTTCAGTAGAGTGACTCCCTCGAAAACCATGTTGATGTTTGCTCATAAGACCATTCAGTTCTAGAAAGTGTACCATTCTCCTATGAATTATTTTTTCTAATACTTTTGACAAAGTTGGTAGAAGGCATACCAGTCGATATGAACGCTTCTGGCTAGGAGACTTGTTAGGCTTCAGAAAGAAAATAACTTCCCCAATTTTCCAGACTCATGGGAAATATCCCAGAGATAAGCATTTTTGCATCAATGTTGTTATCGTTATTGGCATGACTTTAAACACTTCTTTCAGAATTCGCATATCGATATATCGCGATCGAATCCAGGAGCCTTGTTAGAGCTAAGTGAATAAAGTGCGCTTTTCACTTCTGCTACTGATAGACAGTATGAGAAATTGTCGGAAGTACTTTCTTCTATCAAACGAGAAAATGTGCTGTTTGTCAGGGTTGGTTTTTTCGTAATGAAAACAGAATCTGCAAGATGTTGTAACACATTCTCTCGATCCAAAGGTATTGCTTGCGGCACCAAGTCATAAGGAGCTTCTTCCGTTGTGAAAGATTTGTTGTAGGTCATTTTAAAAGCTACTCCATACTTCTTACTTCTTTAGTACAAAATGCTTTCCATGCTTCGAATTTTGCTTGTAGCATGGATTTTTTATATACAGCTCTCCCCCTTTTGAATTGTTGAATGTTAAATACAGTTGGATAGTGTTTTGTCTATTGTAGAAAGCTTTCAAACGATTTCGTTTACAAGTAAGCAGAGTAGACCACCTCTTTAATTATGGTTCGTGGGATATATTATTTTTCTTATATGCCTTGGAACATGTTGCTTGGATACGATCAGTCAATTTTTCTACTTATTTCTCTACGGTATCGACTGTAGTTGCCTCTTGCAATTGGCGGCTCAAGGGAATCTTTTGTGGTAACAGTTGCGTCACAAGAGCGGTGTGTTTAGAAAATTTTGTTTTACAACGTCTTTTCGATTTTATCTCAACGTCTTCCGTCAGTGTGATTATCACATACCTGTGATCCCTCAAGCAGGGAGTTTCATCGACTTTCATCGGATTGTACTTTGTTATATACATTAAGTGAGCATAGGGAGATATCAGGCCGTCCCTTCCAGCTCGAAGTTTCAAACGTTGGAGTACTGGATGGATCATTCAGGAGTATTAGTTGATGTTGAGCTACAAATTCCTGTAATAGAAGACCTCTTACATCATTGGATAAGTAGCCCCAATCCCTACCATGTGCACTTAAATCTCCAGAGAAGAAAATGCTTGATAAGTTAATGTTAGGTAGATGTTCCCACTCGGAAAGATTTTCTGCAAGGGACGCTAAGGGTGGAGAATATTGCGTATCAATTGAGAAACAGCCATTTTTTAATTTAATGTTTATGAAGACAGAATTAATTTTCTTAGCTGAGCAAACATGTGAAAAGATTTTATTAGCAATTTTTTAGCAATATTTTTAAATCCATAAAAAATAAGATTCTTGTAATTTAAATCAAGGCAGAATAAAAAAAAAAGAAAACCATACTCAAGACAAAAAAGAAATTAATATTCTTGAAATTATATCTGTACCCTTTTCCATTCATTCTGGTAGCAAGGACAAAATTTACTATCTGCCCTATGAGCATGTTATAAACGAGCTTTTATGCAGTTACTACATTTAAGATTCCGTTCCTTGCAAGTCTGAGCATCTGACTGCCTGTACAGATAGTGCAAATTTCTGGCCTTCCACAGTACTTCCTTAAACGCTCATATTCCTGGCACGGAAAGCAACGTGTAATTGAAATGAATGGTGCAATTCTGCATGATCTGAAATCTATACAAATTCTAGAATGTCGTAAAAGAATAGCTTTAGTGTCCATATCCACCTATGCTATCTGTTACATAGTGTTTTACAAAAATATGTAACATTGCTAAAGAGTGGAGAGGATGGCGACCTACAAAAGATGGCCCCTGGCTTTTCACGCAATAGGTATAAGGTTCCCTCCTGGCCACCCGCAAAGGGAAGGGTCAGTGGAGCTTGGACTGCATGTGGGTGGTCCAGCACAAGATGAAGGAAGACGCATCCGGGGGGTAAGCGGTCGTTGGGGGCGCAGTTAAGCCCGGGGGTTCACGCAGGAGCGTGGGATCCCAGCCAGCAATAATTCAGGGGCGACTGACCAAGCCCTGCTGTCACGGACTGGCCACTGAGAGTGGAAGCCAAGTGTCCACCAGTAATATTTAGGGGGCTTAAATCCGGTCAGCAAATAATATTTGAGAGGGAGGAGACTTGATATTACAAGTTTTTGGAGAGAGTTTTTTGCAAAAAGAGGAATGGAGAGTGCCTCTTGCGAGCTGGTGAAGTGAAGTTGGGTTTTAGTTGACGGAGCGAAAATGCTCTCCGGTCCCCGTTTACAGAAGAGCACGTATGGCCGTTTGGCCCAAGAGATAAGGTGAGGCCTACTTGCTATACGTACAACACTTTTTGAAATGTTCTCTCTTCTCTCTTTTAAATTATTGCTACCTGGAGGGTATAACGTTTTTGCAACATATCAATGTTTTTTTACAAGTAGAAATATTGTTTGAGGATTGCTGATATATTAATGACTTATGAGGATTAATAGTTTTTCGATAAAGATTGGTGATGTATTTGGGATATTTTTGAGTAGAATTTATTTTAAGAGGTTTTGTGGTGTCTTCATATTTTACTATGTACACATACTTTAAGGGAGTAGCTCATGTGTTATGAGCAAAGCTATTTCATGCTTTTTATTTTAAATGTTAATTTTGTAAATAAACTTATTATTTTTGTTATTTTAAATCTAATCCGTGTCCTCATTTCAATTCTTATTAATTACGTATTTTTTCAGCTTTAACCACTTGAGATCATTTATAGGCCTTTATCTTCATGTTACATGAATATTTAAATATTTTAGCGTTCAAATCGAACGTGAGGTGATTCACCTCGTAACACTATCCAGTGCGGAAGACCATGACGTCCTTTCATCTGCTTTAAAGGCCTCAGATGTTTCGGTGAATTCGGAAGCAGGTTAAGAAGCTTTTCATTCAATTCCGTCGCCTTTACATGATCTGACACGGAGTAAATAATAATTCTCTACGTGCTCCCGTTAAGGCCCTATCACATTCAACAACTTTTCCGGCAATTTTTCGGACAACCAACTTTTCGAACAATTTTTACGCCGAGTTGGGGGAAAACTCGTGTCAAATAAGGTAAAAAAATTGGGACAACTTTATCTGACCGGTATAGAAAAAGTTGTTCATTTGGGACAATTTTTTACCAACCAACCAATCACAGATGAGTAGCGAAGGAATCACGTGTGTAGAAATGTTGGCGCAGATTCTGGTTTGGCGTGAAATCCTCGCGCAAGTTTGAATCTGTGGAGCGCAAACAGATGGAATATAATAACAGATAGATTATATTGATATAATAACCAGGCAGCGCGAAGTATTATTTTAGTTTAGATTTAGAATTTTGTTAAGTATTTATAATATTTCTGTGTCATAAAGGTGGATGTCAATGGAAGTCGTCTCGAAGTCGAAAAAAAGTAGTCATGCGAGATGGAAATGGAGTTATTGAATCAATACGTGAAAAATCATTTTTGTGGAATTTAAAAGATCCACTGTATTTAAAAAAGAATTTTAAGAAACATGGGTACGAGAAAATATCATCTTTACGAACCATCTCTTCCAAAGTGATTTTATTTACATGAAATATTATATAATAAAAATTAAGATATTATTACTAATATAATATCTTTGGTCTCTTCTGATTCAAATTTATATTTACCAGAGGCTTGCTAGTTTACAGTATTGTCGCGTTTCAGAAAATCCGCCTTTCTGTGAATTTAAACAAGAGCGTACGCGAGTTTGCTTTGGCGATATATACATATTTCATCAGTTTTCTAAAATAAGCTAACTAAAGTGATTCCATCACAAAACACAAAGGATCCTAATTTAAATTGTTTTAGAATATTTTCTGCACTATGGCAATTTCCTCGTTTTAACGAATACAATTATGTTCTCTTTCTCGAATCGTTAAAAAAAACATCAGACAGAATTTAGAAAATGAATTTTCATGTATGTTCTCCATTGACTTTTTTTATCTTTCTATTGCAATACTAAAACAATAGGAAAACTTATTCTGTTTACTCTTCAAAATAGTACTCTAAAATAACACTAAATGCATTGCATGATATAATTTGTTAGTGCATTTCAAATGTGAAGTTTTGGCTTGGGTGGTAGAGAATCAGCTCAGCAAACAACTGGGCTCTGGTTCGAATCCAAGCGAATTTTAAATTTTACAAGTGCTGCCATCTGTTGCTAAAATATTCAAATATAGTTTTTCTTTAATAATCTGCAGAATTTTTTTGTTTTAAATTACTTTACGTTCTATATACAAAATAACCTTATATCAGTAAATTATTTTTAAATTTGAATGCTTATAAAAATTTATTTCAAAGTTACTTTGAAAAATATCTTGAAGTATACTTTATACCAGGTATAGATGGAATATATTCTTAAGTGAGAAAGTGCTTGTAAAATTAGCAAATATAAAATGTGCATGTAAAATTAGACAGAAATCATCGGACATCCTTATACGAGTAGTAGTTATCTTTCGACATGTAATTTTGAACATTTTAGATTAGAATAAAAACAAAAATCAAACTACTTTGAAATTTTAATAATTTAATGCTAACATTTGAAGAATTTTTTTATTATTTTAAACGCACATAAACAATTAGAAATTTACAATACATTTGAAAATCATTTACTTTTAATAAAAGAAATAACTTTGTATGTAAATATGAAAAGTTTACTCTTTTAAATTTGAATGCTTATAAAAATTTATTTCGAAATTACTTTGAAAAACATCTTGAAGTATACTTTATACCAGCTATAGATGGAATGTATATTTAAATCTATTTTAAAACATAATTACTTAATAAATATAAATGTAGATAACATAATTTTTAAAAGTTTACTTTAATGAGAAATATTTTAAACGTTACAAATGAGCAAAGAACATCTTCGGATATTTAATATAGATACGTATTTGAAAACCTTTAAAATCAAGTATAAAATGGTAATGAACTTAAATTTTTAAGACATGATATTTTAATAACGGCATTCTTGAATTTAAATACTTTTTACATTTTCTTTTTCTTTGTTTCATTTCAGTCAATATCGGCAATATCGCTTTTTAAACTAATTTTGTATCTTAAAATAGAGTGAATATTTTTCAAAAAATATTTATTTGCCTTTTTATACGGATGTGTGACAAATCCAAATATTTTTTAATGTTCATTCATCAGTTTAAGCTTATGATATCTGAAGTAATCCTTATAAAAAAGAGCAAATCAAAAATTTACAATACATTTTGTCCACATCCTTCTCGGTTTACTTTGTTTCTTCTTCTTAAGCAAGAATAATCCTAGCGTAATTATGCCAAGGCATATTTGATTTTTCCCTACAGCTGATAGCAATTTAGTCATAATTACAAAGTAATAAAGGTTACAAAAGGAAGTACTAAGTAAAAGTCTTGTTTTACTGCCGAAGTTGAAGCGAGAACGCGGTGCCTGCCGAAAAGTACATGTACAAATGTATAGTTGTCGCCAAAAGGCGATAAACATACCGCCATAGTTTTGTCATTTAGCACAACTTCTTCAAACTGTCAATAACCCTATCGCCAACTTTTTCGCGGAAAAATTGGGGGAAAAGTTGTCCGAAATAGTTGGTTGTTCCAAAAGTTGTTGAGTGTGATAGGGGCTTTAGAGATTGTTGCATTTATTGACTGTTGGAAATCTTTGCATTTTGACAAAGACTGTTTCATTTCTTCTGTTTCTTTCCATGTGTTTGCTTGTAGCACTAACTTATTGTCTTTAGTAGATTTCACGTCTGTTGGGAAAATCTTTAAGGATCCGTTTTTACTGAGCTCCTGTAGTTGAAATCTAGTTTGTTCTGCTGTTCCTGTCTTGGCCGTTCGGGGCAAAATAACTGAGGCTTGAGTAAAGTCTGAGAGAAGCAGTTTGTATAGTTTTATTGAAGGTAGATACTCTATACTGCTGGAATATCTCAGCGAGATCTTCCTTCACAAATGCAACTTTTGTAATTTCACTTGAATGTTCCACATCTTTCTGAATACACACTGTTTTAATGGTTCTTAGATGTTTTTTATACAATT
The DNA here is from genome assembly GCA_951213105.1 of Amaurobius ferox. Lineage (NCBI taxonomy): Eukaryota > Metazoa > Arthropoda > Arachnida > Araneae > Amaurobiidae > Amaurobius > Amaurobius ferox. Next base: position 58,162,420 of record OX578134.1, read on the forward strand.
CTAATGTCTCTTTTACTAAGACGACTTTTTTGCAGTTAAACTGTCCATATTGAGAGTTTCTAAATCTTCCAGCTGTTGCATGATGGAACTGAGAAAAGCACTTGAAGGTGGTTCATTTGTGTGGTTAATATTGCTACTGTTTTCCGTCGTAACTGAGCTCGATGATGGAATTAGAGTTGGATAATTTCTGGTATTAACCATATTAAATTGAATATAATAATAATAATGATAAAAACCTTATACTAAATAAGTGAATAAAATGTAATGAAAGGTTGTACACTGAGCTCTCAAAATGTCAATGGATATGAGTGGCTTCACTTGTTACAAAATAAGCGGGAAAGATAACATTACGCAACATCGCTGTATATAAAAATAACTATAAACACACTAATGCATTAATACATTCTTAAAAAAATAAGAAATATTCATTTGTAAAACTACACACAAAAATATATATGCACACACATATATATATATACCTACACTTTTAAAGCTATATAAATGTATATATATAAGAAAAACAACAAAAACTACAAGTTTACTAAATCAATAATAAAACAGATAATAAACAAATATGAACTGAGTACCTTAAAAAATATAAGAGATAACCAACTGGCAAAGAAGCAAAACAAATTAAAATAAACAAATAAAAACAAAACTGTAATACAACTAACTTAATATTAGTACAGGGAAACAAAATAAACAACTTTTACTAAACTGGACTAGAATGCACTGAACGTTTACCGCAGAATCCCGTAATATTACGTTCAAATTCGTTAAGTGGTTAATTTTATTACTCGTGGTACTTCGAAGGAAGTTCATCAAAAAAGAGTACCACAACTGAAGATTTTCTGAAATTGAAATACAATTAAAAATGGCGTAATAAGACATTGTATTGCCGGTAACTTTATTTACTGAAGGATAACATGTTGATTATTTTTCTTGATTCAATGCAATATAATTTGCTATATTAGAAATGCAACATATTTCCAAACTGATAATACATTGATCGGCCAAACAAACAAAGTTGTTTGATACTTTTTAGAGTTAAATCATGACACAATATAAATTTTTAAATAATTTAGACTTATAAATTTAGAAAATTTAATCAATACTTAAAATTATCGATATTAGTTTAACCACCATTTTCTTTAAGAATAAATAACTGGACTCATTCACCAAATCGAGAAACTAACTAATTTCCCTTTTCATAAATGTAAGATGAACAAAAATAAAATGTACTGATATGGGAATGATAAATCTGTACAGTAGAATATATTCTGTGAAGTTATTTTTACACCCCATTTTATCATTTACTGATGAGACAGGAATACACCTCATCATTGAGCATAGGTCCCTTTACATTAAATAATATGCTATGGTTTAAAATTAACTTTGTTAATGCATTACACAATATAGAAATGACCCGGTCGTCGAAACAGTTACCTTACACCTTTCTGGTCGGTCCGACGGTCTGGGTCTCAACAATATAGAAATGTAGCACTAGTAGACGTAAATTTCGAAGTGTGATATTTTCACAATTGGCTACGTTACTAGGCCTTAGGAGATGTCGTCAATTAATAAATTCAAGTTATCAAGACATTCTCGGAATATTATCATATCGAACCCCAATTCATGGTTATATCATCCTGTCCAACTTAATTATTCGCCCCATTGGACTGTCAAATTTTATACCAATTGAATCCGTCACATTGGGTGATACCGCCAATGCCGGGCAATCAAGTATCTATCAGAATATTTTTATATCATAATCCATTTGATAATTACATCATTGTATTCTAACGTGTTATCCGTCCCATTGGTCAGTAAAGTTTTATGAGGTCTCAGCAATTATTTTTTATATGTTACTCGTAGTTTCTTTGCTGCATATTTTCTTGGGATATGTCCTCATTTTTCATGAATTGTATTGGATCACATCACAATTTACTTCACAATTTATACAGCCCATGACCATTAGACCCCCGTTGTGAGATTTTTTGGCCCACAAGTCAATCGTTGCCTTTGAGCAATGAGTTACGGTTATAAGTGTGGACCATGGAATAATTTTCCAATAAAAGTTCGATAATTCTGACAATTTCATACTCCATTGTAAATTTATCCTTCAGGGTATTGAATCCCCTAAATTTGTACTGGCCTTTAATTTTGGTTATCACATTTATGCGAACGCATTCTAGTTTAGTTTTTTTTTAGGGGAAAAAGGCTTGAATATAGAAAACGACTTGTATGAATTTATGTGCAATATATATATATGAATTAATAGTGAAAATCGCTTTAAAGTAAAATATACTTGCATCAGAAAGCTAGGCTGGCAGTTAACTTACCGAAAAGGCAACAGAATGTTTCAAATACCCCAAGTGCTAGACTCTTATCACTAGGGTGCACTGATCTGAAAAATAAAGAATGTTACAATATAACTGAGAAATATGTAAATATAGAAATACATTTAATGAGAACTGTAACCGAAATGTGTATTGCTGGGAAGAACTGCATGTTTCATAGATCAAGGATACGAGAAATTTCAATCAGACACTGTTTTCTGTAACAGCATCGTGACACAGATATAGTTATTAAGTTTTTATACACAGATTCGTTCAAATTACTTATTTAGTATTTTATTTTCATATTTAATGGCGGGTCATTTAAGGATCAATTTTCTGGAGGCTATTTGAGTCGAAGTGGAATTTATACCGTTTTCGTATTTTTTAATTTTCTTATTTACTTTAAAAACCGGCGTTGATGGTGTTTAGTAGAATAACCGGCGTTGTCCGGTATTCGGGACACAAGCAATCTTTGCCCACGGCCTTTGTTTAAGCTAAAAGATATGGTTTTTAATGCTGGGCTCTAACATAATTAAAAACTGAGACAAGATCAAATCAATAGAATGCCTTAGATTGGTAGAAAGTGTCAGTCTTGCGAGTAAAAGAACGACAGCAAAATATGCCTGACTGAAATTATTTCTGTGTTGCATAGCAACGGCCTTGCAAACGCTGTCTTACGGGGTAAAAGTAAAAAATACATTTTACAGTCGAGATCAGGAAAGACAATTTTTATACACCCAATAAAAATTTTGGAAGAAATTCACAAATAGAGTAATTAAAATAAAAATAGAATACGAAGATATTTGGAAGATTGGAATTGAGCAAATCTTCAATTCTCAATGCTACAACATAAAAATAAAATTACCTAAACTGTATGTATTTAAGAGTAAATAAATAAATAAATAAATAAATAAATATGAATAATTGTAGTACTCATTTAGTTCAAAGCTCGTAGGATAGAATATTATTCGGTTTTTCGACGGTGATAAGATGGAAACCCTGGAATAATATTTTCGATAGCTACGGTACGTTGAGTGAAAATCGATTAAAGTTGCCCTTCAACATAAAATTATTAAAAAATCGAGTGTTTAAAATTATCTCAAATTAAATGTTGGTTTAAATATCTTATTTACAATATTGGTAGATATTTTATTACCATCCATCGTGAATGTAGATTCACCCCTATATTCACCATTCTAACTCCATGTGTGCCGTATAAACATACGGCACTCATAGAGAAAAACACACGTAAGTAATCACATGCAAATATATTGCCATCTACCATTTTATAATGGCCAGCCATAATTTTCTATTGCATGTTCTGTATAAATGCATTGAGTGTGATGAAGGATAATACACGAAAACAATAAAAGTGAACAATGAGAGTATGTAAATATGAAGTGAGGTGAAGCAGCGGTAACAGTGCTCCACTCACTATAAATACCCATATATCCATCTATTAAATCTAAAAAAATTTAATTTATACAATCTGTTTTTTGGAAAATGCACCTTTTAATTGCAATGTACGGTTCATTTTCGGTACACTTTTACCTCTATGCAGGACTGCTTTACTTCAAAAGAGTTTTTGTTCTGAGTTGACCAGCTGAATCATTCAAGTTCATGCTTGAGTTACAACACATACGCAGATAGCAATTTTTGTGTTGTTGTTATTGGCAATGTGCCAAAGAACAAAGCCGTCAGCGTTTAAGAAAAATTTGTTTTTATTGTTTGCTTTATTTCACCGCTTGCAATGATACAGTGAGGTGTATGTGAATATAAAGAAGAGTATGTAGATACTATTAGGAGTATGCGAATTCTAATAGGCGTTACATGAGGACATTTTTAATATGCAGGTGAATGGTTGCTAAAGGGTATTACACGAGGACATTTATAAATTCTCATTAAAAAATCAAAATAGAATAACATTAGCAACGTTTAAAGAAATTCCGAAACGCATTCAGGCCTTAAAAAAATTTTCCGCGAAAATTTGAATTCATAAAATTTTGAGAGAACAAAACTTTTTCTATACTGTTTATGAAAAGTTTAAAGAGCATTTGTGTACCTCAGTAAGATCATGGTGTGCGCCACAGAAAAGGTGTTGCTAATGAAGTTGGTAACCAGCAAGATGATAAGATAAGCAAGTGTCTGGGTCCAGCAGTCATCATCGACGCAAAATCCTTCAGTGATTGTGCCAGCCTTCAAATCCATTTCATCCCTAACACAAGAGCAGTTTCCAAATGACTAGAAAAGTATAAAAGCTTAGATTACTTGTTTAGAAGTGTAACAGTTTCAACTTCTCCGAGATAACATTTAATTTCCATTATATAGATGAAGTTTCGTTAATATTTTTTATGAAACTAAGAGACTCTCTATCTGATAGGCTCCGATAAAGTATACATATCAATATTTCAAAACCAATAACATATTTAATTAACATATATTGGAAGATAAGAATTAATCATAATAGATAATTTTGCAAACCACTTTATAAAGCAGAAGGTACACACGCCCTTTTTTTATAAAAAGAATTATGATTCACATTTTAAACTTTAATGAAAGCATTTTGCAGGTGGGTAAATTCCTTAAAACGTATACTAGGTATGACTCAATAGGAAACGAGGGGCATTTCAATACTAGCTTTCTATATTTAACTCAGCCGCTGTTCGATAAATTTCGTGTTCGAGATTCGCTGTCACATACTACAAAATTTATAGCATACAAAAATATGAAACTTAGTACATTTGTAGAGAAATATTAGGGGAATATATTGACATAAACCGTTTTTAGGTTTGAAATTTGGTGTGATAAATATTTAATGTCAAAGCCAAAGTAAGTGCATTTGAGCTGCGAATTTGCGTCCTGGACTGACTAACAATAACAATAACTCGAATTTTCTCAGCATGTACCTATATAATTGAATTTTTACGGGAAATTCAACCCCTTCTTTTAAATTTCCATTTAATTAATTTGTTATTCAATTTTTATACACTTTTGAAGTGAAATGTATTTTTTTTTCCACAGGCGAAGATTTAATTGGTCGAGCCGATTACCAGCTTCACTCTGATTGGTTTCTGGCAAAAACGTTACAAAATGGTCAAGGACAGAGTTATTGAAGTATTAAAAATATTAAAAGTATTTAATTTCAAACATAACTATAACGTTAGTTAGTGCACTCGGGACTATATGACATGTTGTTAATTATAGGTCTTATCGTTTAGTCTTACAAACAAATACAGCGTTTCGCAACTATTGTTGTCATGAACATTACGATTTAATTCTCATATTGCACAGCAAATATATCTTTCATTGTTATAAATATTTCTATACTGAAAATGTAACACAATATTTGTCCTCTACATTATGAACAAACAGCAAAAGGTACAGATAAGAGATTTTGTCGTTTGTTTGTAATAGAGTAAACAACGGTTATTAACACTAGAACGACGTTAGCTGTCATTTTGACAGCATAACTAATTTGAGAAACGATTCCTCCAAAACGGCTGATCCCAGCCCATTGAAATTTTATGACTTTTCCTATTTTCTTAAAGTTATTGAAAACGCAGAAGAAAGTTATTCTAGGTTTTATAATAAGAGAACAAACACATCAACGATCTTCCAAGAACCACGGCAGCAGTCAAAATGACCGCTAGAGAGATTTCACACGATGATGTAATCCGACAGCGGCGTTGCGCTACTGTAAGCCGTAAGAATGATTGCATCAGCTTTTTAGCTTCACTCGGAGCGTTGTTTCAAGACGAACAACCACTGTGCTCGTGCTGGATGTAAATTATTGCATAAAATTTTGGCGCGATGTCTGGTGAGAAATGACTGACTACTAATGAGTGTCTAGCACTTTTGCAACAACATAGCGATAATTTCAGTGGTAACGGCGATGATAGTGATGCAGATTTTGTAGTTTCTGATAAAAATGAAATTTCAGAGCACAGCGTCAGCTCCTTAGAGGAGCAAACAGACTCTAACGGTAATGATACGTCCAATTCAACTCGCCTTCAAAGCAATAGCTCTACTTCAGCAAATCTTCGTGCTAAATATGGTACTGAGTGGAAAATATTGGATTAAATCACCGCTATTTCCGGGAGATGCGGTCCTCAAAACGTTGTGAAAAAAAGAGGCTAGCTCAACTCGGTATGAAAATAAAAATGTTGGAGGAAACGAAGCTTCATCGTGGCGTTTATTGTTTTCAGAATCCATGTTGAAGCACATTCAAAAGTGCACCATAGAAGAAGCTCATCACCAATTAAAATTCGATTCATGCAGCATTGCTAAAGAAGAACGTTTATTGCTTTGGTGTACTCAAGAGGCTCCACGTGTTATTTTTTCCTTAGAAGTGAACGGCAAGTTTCCAAAACAGTGGGAACCTCCAATATTCGCCGAAACGATGTCGCGCGACCGCTTCAAAGACATTCTTCGATTTCTACGATTCGACCAGAAATCGACGCGTTCGACTCGATTTATCAACGACAAATTCGCCCTTGCTTCTGAGCTATGGTCTCCTTTCGTTTAAAACTCCCAGCTCTGCTTTACAGCAGGTGAAAACATCACAATTGATGAACAACTGTTGCCATGCAAATGACGTTGCAAGTTCCTCCAATACATGGCGAATAAGCCTGATAAATTTGGATTGAAATTCTTGTTGGCTGTGGATCTCGAAACTAAATATTTCTTGAATGATTTCATGTACCTGGGAAAAGACGAAGAAGGGGACAGAAGTCTGCAACTTAGCGAGTACGTGGTTTTGAAACTCATGAATTCGTTTCTTTCGAATGGAAGAAACGTTACAACGGACATGGCCTCTGTATTATAAACAAATGCAAAACGTGCAGATATGGAATTTTGCCGTTTGCTCATAATGCAGTAGAAATAGGTTCTTGCAAGCGACACGAAAGATTTCGAGATGCTGGCTCAGCGAGTCCCAGGAAATAGGAGACAAAGCTTCCCAACTCAAGAAGCGAGTTTCGGAGTTGGTGAGAGCAACGACCTGGATGTTGAGCTGGGTGAAATTGTTCGTGAATCGAGTTAAGGTCGTGAATCGAGTGGTGAGCGTTAGTTGATAACTTTATCTGAGTTTCGCTTCATTTAATTATTCATCTGAGCATTAAAAATATGATGCTGCATTTAGGTGTGTTGCACTATATTAAATATTTATTTAGAAAATACTGAATGTTTCACTATGATGCACATATTTAGCACTACTGTCAATTATGAAGTAAATTAAAAGCAAATATTCAAGGCGACCAAGAAACTAGGCATTGTCAATCACAATGGGGATTAAAGTTCACCATTGATATTACCGAATTTTGGTTGATAAAACTTATTACTGTAATAACCAGTAGGTGTACAGAATTTTCGACCTCACTCAGAATCTCCGAGAATTGATATATAATTTTTTTTAGTGTGGCAATAAAATTGGCAGCTTTGGAGACACATTTTGTCGCTAAAGTTACTACTTTTCCTGAAGAAAGTTCTACAAATTACAGTCGAGGTCCTTACATATCGGGTCTTTTTGATTTTCTTGTAAAATTGTAGATTTTAAATTTTTACTATTTTTATAGGCCAGTCGAGAAATGTAGGTCGCATATAAAACCTTTATTTCGAAGTATCTAAAACCTTTTGTGTCGATATTTAGTAAGTAGACACCCATAAACTTTTATAATAATTTGCAGCCAGGAGATCTTCAAGTTTTTATGATATTTTTACGGTCCAACAGGGAAAAAATTAAGATAGTGTCCGAAGAATAGGAGTTGCCGACATTTTAGGCACTATTTGTTCAAGAAAGTCATTTTAAGAACTATGAGGTCTAAATAACTATTCGATTATTATTTTCAGGAGTTTTTATTAAAATATATGTTTACTGTAAACTAACAATTCGGTTTGGTTCAGTTAGATAGACTAATAACCAAGCTAAGCAACATTTCTGCGATCCTGAGGTAGCACAGGATAAAGTTTTGGATCGCGGATAAAATAAAGGATTCAGTTCGGGATTGATGGAGTAATCAATTGGCTGGATATAAAGGTATGAAGGATGGAGTGAGAAAGTTAGACGGCAGCCTAGTTGAGTGGAAGGATAGGTGATTATAGGAATCCTAATAGATACCACTGTGACTAAAAAGGTTTAGTATCCTGGGTTAGCCGAAATACAGTGCAAGGAAACAGGAAAGAGTTTCGGGTAAGCATAAAAGCTTTATAACTCGTCTACGATTTAAGCTAAATATCAGCTGGCAGGAAGAAATATATTACCGTATAATATATGTATTCATGAAGGGACCAAAGATCACTACACATTATTTGTTCAAAAACGGATTACAAAAGTTCTGATTTTCAAAACATACATTTGAAATATTTAATGACTGGGCCAAGAATTTGTATACAGAATACGCTATTTATTTTTTGTTCAAAAAACAAGAAACCAGTAATTTTAACAAAACTATTAAAAAACTCAATCCGGAGGCTTCTAAAAATCCGACTTTTATTGTGAATATTTACATGAATCGTTTAAATTATTTTTGAATTAAAAAAGCATATATATTTACGTACCTATTAAAATTGATGGAATACTTTGACTACAGTTCACAAAGCTACTGTTACACTGAAAGCGCATGTAAAAAGTGACAAAATCATTTTTAAATAAAAGGACAATAGCTATAGTAATGTGCAAAGCCGTCTCAATATAATTGCCAAACAATATCACACATGCTACATTTTATGTGAGTTAAAAGTGTCCTGTGTACAGGAAAGACATTGGCTAAAAATGAATTAACTGTGAAAACAGTAAAAGCATACTATAAAATAGTTTAGTAAGCAAATTGTTCTTTAAATTGAAAATCGTTAACGTACTTTGTACAATAAGAAATGCATGAATGTAAGAATCGAAGCGTAAATTATAATGTAAACCGTAAAATTTATATGGCTCAAATTTTATAGTTATCGTCATTCCCTATTTAGACATCAATGCCGTTTTCTGTTATTACACACAGCATAATATAGGGGAGAATACGTTGTTTTCCCACCTCGTTTTACTATAGAGAGACATTTCACAAAGAATTAATAACCCCAAAAATATTATGCATAATATTTTGCATAATATTTATTATATTTTTTATTATATTTTGCATATGTAATATTTTATCTATTATACATAATATTTTGTTTGTAAACAGCTTATTTTTATAAATAATATTGTACTTGTATATATTTATTATTAAGATCGGCACAGATTTTAAATTACTTGGAAATTGAATTGATATTGTCAAATGGCAAGTGGAATTACTCTTTGCTTTACGATTATCAGAGTGGCATTACAATTACTAGAGTATGTGGCATCATTATTAACCCAGTAAGTGGCATTACTATTACTAGAGCAAGTGGCATTATTATTACCACAGTAAGTGGCATTACAATTACCAGAGTAAGTGATATTACTAATACCAGACCAAAAGAATCTCCATAAATAATATATATATTCGATTTTTTTAAGTGTACATTTTTGTACCCCATTGCATTCAATTAACTGCCAAAACAGTTAGAAGCATATCACAAGATGGTTTATCATGAAACTAATTATTTTAATTGAAATTCGTTAACGTTACTTGTACAATGAGAGATGCATGAATGCATGAATTTTAGCGTAAATTGCAGTTGTACACCTTAAAATGTTTAATGTGGCTCAAATTTTTGTAGTTACCTTTTTTTCCTCCCTGGACACGATCGCCTTCATCTCTTGCGTACAACCTGCATAACATGGGGAAAAATACGTCGTTGTACCATCCTGGTCACAAAATGGAACAAAAGCTGTTGTGGAGCAAGAACAATTCCGATTGCATTCTCCGCTTAAAATTAGCCTAAAACACAGAAAAATATTTGAATATTTAGTTTGTAGTAAACTGTAGGTAATTTGAATAACATATTTATACCTACGAAAATATCACGCATAATATAAAAAATATTAAGTATCTAGCACATGTCTTTACCCACAAATGACCAAATTTTAGCATTCGGAGACAGCAAAAATTACAGCTGTAGTGGTTTCATAAAAATACTTGTGAATGAAAAATTGCAGAATTACATTACAGTACATAATGAAAGAAGATATCTGTATGTTTGCTTGTTTGACTATGTCATCTGTAGCAGAAAATCTAAGCATCGTACAGCCATAAAATCTGTTGCAGGGATACAAGGAAAAAAAAGTCTCACTGGGATTTTGATTAATTCAAATTAACCTTTTAGGTATTTAATGTTAAAGAGCCATTTTAAGTATTTTTTTAACAAATCGGCTTTTTACGATCAAAAGTATTATTGCAGAATTTTCATTTTAACACCAAATGATAGATCGAAAAATTACATTTCAAACAAATTTTGAACAGAATTCGTATTAGGAATAGACGAATTTTTGTGAAATGTTTTATGTGCATATATACATTTCGTGTTTTGATGTCGTAATGGATTTTAAAATTCCGATATAGAAAAATTCACTGACTTCGTAACTTAACAGTGTTTATTTGGATATTACAATCCGCTCCAAACCAAAAATGATTTTTTTTGCATTTATTTGTTCATTAATTATGATTATAAAACATAATCATAACATATAATCCTCAAATGCGCACATTTTTCTAGAACTTTAGATATTTTAGATATTTGTTTATGAACCTAGGACTTATGGAAAAATACTGAAAGTCTTTTTCACATATTTGGCTTTTTATTTACAAATATTTAGTGTTTGCAGATCTGTAAAGCTGCGCATTTACCTATCATCTGAGCATTAAAATGAAAATTACGAAATATTTCTCTGCACAGAAACAAAATTAATAATTTTTAATTAGTACTCATGAAAAGCTGCTTTGAAGCAGTCTTTGTCTCTATTAAAACACAAGTTAACCGTGCATTTATCACATGACACTAAATGTAGCCTCGGCAGCTCGGAAATATGCATATTATTCTTTTTTCTTTCCATTCCGGCCAGTGATGCTGTGGAACCAACCTCACGTCTGCAGTAGGGAGGGAAGAGCCCTTATAATTTATTCTGCGCGTAAGCTTCGAAGTTCAACTGGAGAGGGAGATTTAACATGAATGTGTCGCTTTGCACATATGCCAAGCTGCGCACTAATGGGTTTAAATATCGCACGGTAATATATATGGTAAACATTTTTCATATATATTACTCTATCGTATAAGTATCGAACTGAAATGCATTTAGGTTTAGGGAGACCCCCCTATGAACATGTTTTTTTATAACTGGTTGTTGTACCTAGACCATCTGGCCTACCCAAAGGTATCTGTATGGACGGCCAAGACGGTGTCACTAGTTTAGACTGTAAACCAATGGAAGCGGCATTCACACGGAATGCATCCTCCTTCCACTATCACCAACCTCTTGGAAGGAGTTACGGACTCGTATATTTAAGGAGCCCGTACTCCGTTAATACGGAGACGGTTTGTTTAGAACTGGGAATCGCATTAGGCTCGTTTGAAAATTCGCTAACCACTGAGAGGACGTACTTCTAGCTGCACTCGACTCTTAAGAGTGTTGTATAAATATATACATATTACATGCTGCCGTTAGCATTAAGAGTTAGTTGATGCATTAACACTCCAGACTCTAGAACAAGGTCTCCAAACTTATCGCATATAGGACTACATTAGGATATTAAAAATACTGGGTCTTCTAAATCCAAAATAAATACACAGTAATATCTGTCTATCTCAAATCTCAAGGAACGAGAAAAATATTGAAATTTCGAGATATAGAGGTTCTTATATAACAAGTTTGACTGAAGGTATTTTATTAACACAATAGCAAGTATTAGATGTAAATAAATCATTTTTGGCATACCTGATGACGTGCCCGTTACCAGTATCGTGCAGTTTGCATCATCTCTTTCATGTTGATGGAGTCTTGGCAAGTTTCTGAATTTAAGTGATTTCAACCTGACGAATGGGAATAGGGTTCGCGTACAACACTATGGTTGGTTACTCCCTTTGATTGATTACACCTTTGGTGTTGTTTGCTGGGTGGTGACAGTAGGTAACCACGAGTGCTTAAGAGGTGGTTTCTTAGTGAGTTTTGGAATCAGTGTGCGCAGTCTCGAAATGATTGTCACATCCGAAAAGGCAGTCATGTTCTTTTCATTACTGAAGTTGCTACCTTAGAAATAAGCATAGTCGGCGAAGACAAACTGCATGTTAGATGGATTTCATCATTCTTTCTATTGAGTTAAGGCCAATACGGCTCTCTGCTTGTATTTATAACATTGTTTCTGTATAAGAGTAAGTAGTGAATTACTCTCCTAAGTGAGGTTGTTTTGCCAGTTAGAGCTACGATTGCTGCGGCCACCGGTGGTATAATGCACAGCAATCAGACAGCTTCTCTGGCTATTTTTTTTCTCTATGGAAGTATAGTTCCCTGGCCGGATGTATTGTCGGGTCATCTCCTAGTTTCCTGGTTACGTGAAACTTAGGTTGATATTTATTTCTCTTAGGCTGTAGAATTTGAGAAATGCGTGAGGTTTCCAAACAATTGTAAGATTTTTCCTTAATTTTGTCTATGCCTGACTCTGTGCTTTTATTGACCAATTGCTATTTTGTCTGTAAATTTAATTATTGCTTGAATGCAATATGGATCATTAATATCATCTATATTCTATGGTCGGTCCCAGAACCCATGTAAACATAAATGAGTAATAACATTTTGTTTGGTTTAAACGTTGTGAATATCATTTCGTGTTATTACCTCCAGCCGTGACAACCTTTACAAAATTAGTCTGTCAATAGTTTCTGACGCATGTGTAGAGACGCAAATGCTGCGACTTAAACATATTTATATCCAAGAAACACATGAATCAGAACCTGAAATGCCGACCGATTTAATTGAAGAGGTTGAAAAGCAAGGGATTGTTTCAGCGGGTTTGTTTGCAGAGTACATGTGCATGTATGATTTTGTGCTGACATCGTATGTGATAACAGATGAAGGGATACTGCTGAATTAGCTGGAAAAATAAAAATCTAAACCTCCACGTGGAATCATAAAGACAAGGCTTATAGATTTACAAAAATGCACGTTCGATTCACATAAAAGGACATGAGCCATATCATAAATTTTCCCCAAATTGAATGATCCCCAACACGGGCAATAACAATATAAACGCTCACAAGATCAATGTTCCGTGATCGAAGAGCAATGAAAGATAAAGTTCACCCTTCCACTTATATTTTTAAAGTGTTATCAAATGCGCGCACCGGAGTGCACTAGGCGCACAAGAATTGGCATCCGGTGTCGATCTTCAAGTATAACACTGTAGAATATAAAAAATCTGATGTGGGCAGCACATGACTTTCCTTATAGGACGCAACGGTATATTCCATATATAACAAGGTTATTACATCTATAAGGTTGCGCCACTTCAGCTCTAGCCAATGAGAGCACGTAAAGACGCAACGTCACTTGGAGTTAAATGTCAGGAACGGCCAGGTAGACTCCAATGTTAAAGGATGCTAACAAAATTAATTTAATCATTTTTTGTATTTAAAATATGAAATAAATACTCAAATTACATTAATTTTACTTGAACACAACTTAAATATGCAGTACAGGTTTTTTTTTGGAAGGGTACATACATAATAAAACTGTATTTCCCTTTATGAAAAATATAAATCTGAAAGTTTCGTTTCGCATTTTGAAACCAGTCAATTCAGGAGGCGATGTTATTTTTAATGAATTTTGTTTTAAATGCACGAATTTACAGAAATATATTCGGAAAGTTTTCTAAACAAGCAATCATTCTAAAATTTTCATTATACACAAATAAACATCGCGTAATTTCTTTCTAAATGCATATAAATAAAGTTATTTTCGAATATGTTATCTCTAATAATTGAAAATCAAAACAATAATTAAAATGCTAACACTAAGAATTTCATGTCTTTTTAGGGGGGAGGTGAGGGATGTACTTATGTCTAACTAGTAAACGATTTAAGTGATGCTTTTATAGTAAAGAACTTATATTATTGCTAAACACTTGATTTTATTAGTTTTTTTTAGATCAAAAGAGAATTTATATTAAATCGAAATTCAATGTAAACATATAAAAATATAGAAACTAATCGTTTAATACACACACTATGATATACTTTCAGAATAATAAATTAAATGTATTATAGTATATTGATTCATGATGAAAATATACGAGCAAGCTGTTTATTTTCTTAAATCGTACCCCCCCCCCCCATTTTTTTAATGTAATAAAATTTAATTAATAAAATGTAATGTAATAACATTTAATTCATATAAAATGTGCGAGATTAAATCAAAACAATAATTAAAACCCCAACACTAAGAGTTTTATGTCTTTTTTTGGGGGTGGGTGGGAGGGATGTACTTATGCCTAACTAGTAAACAATTTAATTGATGTTTTTATAGTAAAGAACTTATATTATTGCTAAACACTTGATTTTATTAGTATTTTTTAGATCAAAAACAGAATTTATATCAAATCGAAATTCAATGTAAACATATAAAAATATAGAAACTAATCGTTTAATACACACACTATGATATACTTTCAGAATAATAAATTAAATGTATTATAGTATATTGATTCATGATTAAAATATACGAGCAAGCGCCTGTTTATTTTCTTAAATCGTACCCTTCCCCCCCCCTCATGTTTTGAATGTAATAAAATTTAATTAATAAAATGCAATGTAATAATATTTAATTAATATGAAATGCGCGAGATTAAATCCTGTTAGATTTTTCAAAAACTACAAGAACATCATTAGAAAATATATAAAGATACAAATAACTTGCTGTAAAATGAAATGAATAAATAGTATACTGTACTTTCGTTTTTTAAGATTTAAAAATCCTACATGATGGAACTTCATGAACTAAATGTTTCAAGAAAATTTAAGCCAAAGTTAGCCAAAGTTTACGCGAAAAGATACGTAAGAAACAACAAAAGATCAACAAGGACCACATTGTATCAGATTGAAATAGAAATAATAAAATATTTCGCCTGCACCCTCAGGCGGCGATTGCTACGCCCCCTTGTGGCGCTTTCTGCAAGTTCACTCCATCTGACGTCACAGATGTGTTCGTGGCAGAGGAGTGGCTCCCCCCTGATATATAATGCTTCTTTAACGGTGAAAAAGTATTGAAAAGATCCACGACGCAGTGTTTGAAACTTTAAAATGTACATTTGGCGCGGTAAATTGTACAACCGGATGACAATATCTAAAACTATTTCGTATCCAATTACCGTATACTTTATCCAACTCTAAATAAACAATTATAAATATTGATAGCGTCCTCAATAAGCCATATAGTCCATATATTTAAATATTTACTAATAAATTCATCAATTAGGCGTCATTTTCATTACCTTGGCGTCAATTTTGCAATTTTGGCGATATTTTCATCAGTGTGGGGCTAAATATAACCAAATTGGTGATATTTAGTATATTTAGTGATATTTATCGCAAGTAAGGTTTAGTAACTGTTGCAAAATTTTTTGGATTTCCTAATTCAGTGCGAGACAGCTCGGACCTGTGTACCCAAACGAGAACTAGAATTAGATTTTATATTGATCATTACGAAAATGTTTGGAGAAAGTATATTATTAAGTGAATGAATGAGCAAAAGAAAGAAATGGTGTAATCCGTTACCCTTGGTCATTTTGCCCAAAGTGTGACATATCTATTGTCTGACATCTTGGTATCATCAGGATGATAAAACCCACGCACGTGCACATCTCAGCCACAATCATTCCAATCAATAACTTCTTGGAATTGGGTTTAAATTTCCAAATGAGGAATCCGCCAAACACTGTGGCCACCATCATGCAAGCTACAGATGTCATACCTGCAAGGAAATTCACAATTATTGCAATGGTATTGATGCGAGGAAATAATATCAAGTTAAAATAACAAGAAACATCTTAAAAAATATTTTAATAAACGTTGTCTTTATTATTATTGCTCCTACATATTTAAGTTCGGATGATGTTTTAGTCTCCAGGGTGTTTTCGGAATTCACTTGGTTGATTTTCATGGTTCTTTTATAAACGACATGCAAATTTTCACAATAATTTTAATTAACTCAAAACCACTCTCAAATGAAAAATATGATTATTTGTTGAATACATAGATACAACATATATGTGTGCGTAATCTACTCAATTGATTTTCATAATTGTGCTTTCAAACAAAGGGCCTAGGCTTACAGACATGCCCCAAAATATTAAATACACGAAAGTTCATTCAAATTCGAATCAATTGGAATTTGTAGCTCTCTCCTGCGGGTTTTCAGAGCTTATATTCATAATTACATTTTTAAAGAAAAAGCTCAGACGTACAGACTTGCCTAATATTTCTGATTAATTGAATTAACACATTCAAAATATGAAATTAATTATAAAATGTATATCTAAGTTTGCATCTTGAGATTGTTCGCAAAATTTTCTCGATCGTAAATTTTTAACACATTTTTTTCTCAAAAAGTACAAATTAACTGGATTCAAAATAACACATCTGTGAACAAACAGTTCAGTAAAAACAGTTCAGGCACAACCTTCAGTCGTTCACAAAAGATTAATGCGCCTTGCAAACAATATTTCTTACCTGAAAAAAGACTAGCATCGGCCGCTGTTAACTTAAACTGGTTTTCCATGTACTTTGGTAGCATGATGGCGTGCCCAAATTGTCCGAAGATGGTCAGTACGGTCCTGATCAGGACAAATGTGTAAATTGGGTTCTTAAATAATCTCTTAAGACCATCTGGTAAACCTGAAATATAAAAAATATAACTTATGCTTACTTATCCTTTTTGTATCAATAAAGTTCTACGTTTGTTCTTCACAAAACACATGAAAGATAACTGAAACAATTTCCAATGGTTGCAAAAATAAATACTTTTGATCTATCTTTAATTTGTTATAATTTATTCAAAAATATGATTAATCTGCAAGAATTGAACTTTTTCATTTGTGAAAATTTGATTTTTATTTCAGTTTTCTTAACCTTTTGCTTACGGGTGGGACAGCGTCTATCCCAAACGAAGAACCTCTCAAATAGACAGGTATTTGACATACCCTATCACAAACAGTTCGATCCCCCTTTGCGGACATTGGCGTCCGCCAATGTCCGCAAAGGGGGATCGAACTGTTACATTTTTACTGAATTACCAACTTCCAACTACTAAATCGCGGTAAGCGATCATTATCACATTGAGTTAAAAATAGAAGCTCGTAGCATTGTAAGTTGCGTTACGCTCAGAATGCTTGTTTCATAACAGCAAAAACATTTTATTAGTGTATATGAAAACAGTGTCAGACAGAATTCATACATGATGACCTATTGTCTTTATTTTTATACTTAACAACAAATTAGTTTGATCTTTCCTTTAGATAGATTAAAAATATATTTTATTATGCAATTGACATTGCATAATTATTCTTTGGAATAAATGAATATTAGTGATTTCTGGGACGTCAAGGTGTAAAACTGTTACAAAACGTATCTCCTTTCGTGAATAGAAAATAATAGATTCACTAGAATTATGCTAAATGATCTGTTGCGTAATATTGTATTTGGAAAGTAAAAATATCTGATAATAATAACTACTTTTAAATTTTTCGTATTTTTACTTTCCTTATATACATAATGTATAAGGAAAGTATTGTGACGGGGTCAAAAATTCGAAATCGAATTTTCGACGGGAGAGCTTGTTTCAAGCATCCCTGATCACGAATCAAACATTTGTGAAGTGATGTCTGTGTGTGTGTGTGAAAGTATGTGTGTGTGTGTGTGTGTGTGAGAGTCTGTGGAAACGATAACTGACGAACGAATGGACCGATTTGAACAAAATTTGGTACAAAAATCACAATCCGTAAACACAGAAAGCCTATTGTTTTTATACGCAATCGAATGTTTAGAACCAGCCTATATTTTCGAATGAAATTTTGAAAAAATCGTCAAAAAATCAAAACCGCTAATAAAGTTACGCAAATAGATATTTCTTATGTAATTTTTCATTAGAAAACGATTGACATCAATTTTAGAATGCTAACATGAACCGTTCTCGAGATATTGTTCATTTATCAAAAAAATTATCAAAAAGCCATATAAAATAAAAAAATCTGATGTGGGCAGCACATGACTTTCCTTATATAATGTAATGAATTTACTACTTTTACAGTAAAAAAATAGGTTTTTCTTATTGTAGATACTAATATTCTTTCCAAGATATTGAATTTTAGACAATGAGTCGTCATTTTCATTGATTTAGCGTCATTTTTATCCATTTGGCGAGATTTTCGTTAATTTGGCAACATTTCAAAAAGTCGCCAAGTTGGCGATATTCCGCTAAATTTGTTGCCAAAATCTCACCAAGCGTTATGGATGAAGAAATAAGTTACTCTTACAGCAGACAAATGAGTATTGGCGTTCAAATACAAAAGTATTACTCAAAGTATCTTTTTCCATGAATGGAACTAGCTAGTTCCACGAGAATGATATCACCCAATTTATCGTATGGTATTACATATGAAAAGTGAACATGTTTCTCAATAGGAAATATTTTTTTTTAATTTTATATGACTTTTTGATAATTTTTTTGAAAAATGTGCAATATCTCGAGAACGGTTTGTGTTAGCGTTCTAAAATTTATGCCAATCGTTTTCTAATGAAACATAACATAAGAAATATCTATTTGCGTAACTTTATTTGCGGTTTTTCATTTTTTGACGATTTTTCAAAATATCACTCGAAAATTTAGGGGGGTTCTGAACATTCGATTGCGTGTAAAAACAATAGGCTTCTAGTGTTTACGGATTGTAATTTTTGTACCAGATTTGGTTCGAATCGGTCCATTCGTTTGTGAGTTATCGTCTCCACAGACTCACTGACACACACACACACACACATACTTTCACACACACACACACACACACAGACATCACTTCAAAAATGTTTGATTCGTGATCAGGGATGCTTGAAACGTGCTCTCCCGTCGAAAACTCGAATTCGAATTTTCGACCCCGTCACAATACTTTCCTTATACATTATGTATATAAGGAAAGTAAAAAAATTCCTATTGAGAAACATGTTCACTTTTCATATGTAATACCATGCGATAAATTGGGTGCCATCATTTATTTGCTGTAAAAATAACTTATTTCTTCGTCCATAACGCTTGGCGAGATTTTGGCGACGAATTTGGCGAAATGTCGCCAACTTGGAGAATTTCCAAAATGTTGCCAAATTAACGGAAATCTCGCCAAATG
Organism: Amaurobius ferox; assembly: GCA_951213105.1. NCBI lineage: Eukaryota > Metazoa > Arthropoda > Arachnida > Araneae > Amaurobiidae > Amaurobius > Amaurobius ferox. Next base: position 58,182,056 of record OX578134.1, read on the forward strand.
GATAAAAATGACGCTAAATCAATGAAAATGACGACTAATTGTCGAAAAGGCTGAGGTACTATAGAAGACCTGACTGGCAACCCCACTGCCCCTGGTCATCATTGGTCAAGCCATCTGTAGCATTTTAAACTGTGGGCAGTAGCTGAGCCGGGATGGGTCTTCTCCCCACACCTGTCACATCCAATTAGCGGTTATGAATGATGCCTCTGTCCGAGATGGGTGGGTCTTTTTAAAGCAGGGTGTGATTTGTACTTAAATTTATGTCAACTAAAGAAGGGAGCATCTACTCATTTTATTCCGCGAAAAGAGTTTTTTTCGACAATACAAATTTAGAGGATAATAAATAAATAAAGATTAGGTACATCTTTTCAAACAAAGGGAACATTCTCTTATTTCACATTGTAAATAAAGGATAATACAGAATAATTGAATAATTTAAATTTTAATGTATTTATTTAGGGAAAATTATATTTTTATAGCATTGCTGAAATCAGGACATAGTTCTAATGAAAGAATATTTCTAGACACATTAGCTTTTTTCAAACGAAGGGTACTCTTTTCACTTACTTCATATTGAAAATTTTGGACAATACAGGATAACTGAATAATTTTAATTTTAATGTATTTTTTGAAAAGAAAATCATGTTTTTATAGCATTGCTAAAATCAGAACAAGCGTTGGTTCAAGGGCTTTCGGCCCAGACCGCTCGATCTACCCGAAAGTGTTGAAGGTGAAAATTAGGCTTCGTTGTAGAAATAATCGAAGTTTGATGATCATTTAAACTCAAATATATTGTACTTGCGTTGTTGCAGAATGTAGATGTATTTGTATGTATTTGATGTATGCAGAATGTAGTTGTATTAGAATTGCTGTATTTTTTTAACGCAAAAGTATTTAGATCATGGAGTCTGCATAGCGATATGAATGAAATTGATTTATATAAATATTCATTGATTTTATATAAAGAAGGACGATTTTTTTCGAAGAAGTTTTAAGCATAGAGTTTAATTACTTGCAGTTCCATGGTCATAATATTTAAATAAAATAATTATTATAGTATTGTGATGAATGAAATGAATGGGAAAATGTTATGAATGAAATGCTGTTTTTATAGAGAGATCCAGGCGTGTTATTTTTTCTATGACGTCATTTGAATGAATTTCAGTCGTTTTCGATGAAGTTTTCAAATATAATAAATTATCGTAGTATTATGATAGTTTTAAAAATATTACCGAGGAATGCATTGCATTTTAGAGATGTTTAAACCAGGCAATTTATATTTCAATGCCGTCATTTGAATGAAGTTCTTTTTTTCCGATGAAGATTTAAGTTTTCAAATATAATAAATTAATGTAGTATTGTGATAAGTTTTGAAATATTACTTAGGAATGTATTGCATTTTAGAGATGTTTAAATAAAATTGCATTGGAGTTGGAAAGTGTTTCATAATTAATGCTTTAAGCATGATTGATCTTTTTTGTTTTTTTTTATTTTAAAGTGTCCGTAAGCATAACTTGTAATGCAGTCTTCATGTAAGATGTAAATATCTTTTGTCATCAATAGGAGACAAAGCCACCTTGTTCTGGCATACAGTGAATAGTTTATGATGGCTGCTATCAATTTTAATCTATTCTTCCATGATAGGTCTAACATTTAACAGGCACTGTTTATAATCACTGTGCGTAATTTTCCGGGCAACCACATGCGTAGAAACAGCTTTAGCTCTTTTCTTTTCTCCAGCATATGATAGAATAGAGTAAGTACATCTTAGGTCTAAGTCCTATAAACTCTTGAATGTGGATTGAATTCAGTTCATCTTTAAAGTATCCAATACGTTTTTTATTCCCTTTACTAAAAAGAGGACGGTCTTTGGGGTAGTCACAAAAATCATACAGCTGCTTATGCTGTCTCATATCTTCATAGATATCAGCAGTTTGAATTTCACAAGCCAATGAATCAGTATCGGTAAAGAGAAGTGAAGCTTTTTCACCATATTGGCATTCCTTCCGAGAGGTTGGTGGTAGGGGAAGGAGGGTACGGTCTCTGTGGATGCCTCCCCCACTGGGTTCCGGTCTAAATTGGGTGGCACATCCCGGCCGTCCAAACAGTTACCTTACACCTTTCTGGTAGGTCGGACGGTCTGGGTCTCAACAACCATATTGGCTTTTAATATGCTTATAATGGAACTCGTACATGAGTAGCTTGGACAGCCAGATAGTAAAGCCAACGTATATAGGCCAATTTATTAAAATGCAACTCCTCACAAGCTCGATACCCACCAGATCTTTGCTAAAAATCCTGCTAGCTCTATAAGCTGGGGATGCCACCATTTTCAGGGCTCGCTTTCAAGAATTCACTAACTCAACATTCACTCGATTTCGAAGATTTTCCATGGTTTTTCCAAACACAGCATGCAATTTGAAGAAATCTTTCTCAAAATTTGTCTTCGCAAATTTTCTCTTTTCTGTATTAAATTGGATGTATCTCTAACCAGGGCTTCTGATTAAATTGAATAAAGATTAAAAAAAAACACTTTTAAAAAATATTAATCGTGAAGTATTTTTCATATAGCATACATCTAATCTATATAAATAAAATTTGAAATCTGTCTGTCTGGCTATTTGTCTCATCATCACAGGAGAACGGCTGAACCGAATTTCATGAAATTTTGTGAGTAGTCTTGGAATAGCTCCACTTAAAATTTAGTTCATGTTTCAAGTTTCTAGGATCAATAATTGTTTAGATGTAATCAATAGTTGTAAAAATGTACAGGTAAACCTTCCATAGACATAGCATTATACAGACGATATTTCTTCCCTTAATTTTATTTGAAGAAAGTGATAGCATGTCGCTTAGCAACATTTAAATCCAATTTGTTTATGCAGCAGACGATTTTTGTTTGAGTCTTCTCCGATTTAAATACTAAAGAAATGTATATAAAATAAATGCTATCGAAATTGCACTTTTGACTGGATTATATCAATTACTGTCTTCCGGTTTAAACATTATTATTATTGATATTTTCAATTTATTACGTCACTGTTTTATTTTGACAAAAATTGTTGAAACTCATATATTGCACATAGTACGGGTAATTTCCTGCAAATCTTTGCCAAAATAAAACAGAGGACATAGTAAATTGAAAATAGTAATAAACTCTGCAACACACGAATTTCTAAAATCTTTGTCAGAATAACACTAATCCCCGAATCCAATAATCGCGGAAAGCAAAAACAATGGTTTATAACGCCCCCCCCCCACACACAAGCACAAACACACAAATAAACGGATTTTCAATCACACACACACACACATACACAGAGAGAGAGAGAGAGAGAGAGACGTTACTTAAAAAAATGTTTTTTTTCGTTTCTATAGATTACCATTCATTGCATGGAAAGCAAAAACGATGGCCTATAACGCACGCGCGCACACACACACAAACACACAAATAAACAGATTTTCAATTTATGCGCGCGCGCCCCCTTCCCCCCCCCACACAAACGCAAACACACAAATAAACAGATTTTCAATTTATGCGCACGCCCCCTCCCCCCACACAAACACGTTTCTATAGATTATTCATTGAATGGAAAGCAAAAACGATGTCCTATAACGTCCAAATGAAATTAGTGAATACCCCCTTTATGTCAACTGAACTACTTAATTTTAATACATGACCCTTCCCTCAGACATTGTCCAGCTCTACCACTTAAAACCACAACAGCCCATTCAATTCGCTCTGTCTTTCCATGCCATAGAAAAACTTAACAAACATTTAGAAGAAATCACTCCCACCTAATCTTCGACCCTTCCTTTCCACATTGTTCAACTAGCCACTTGGATCCTTATTCTCATTTGAGCCCCCAAGTCGCAATGTCATAGGTCACGTCTAGCCGCTCCCAGAAATGGCCCCCAGATTTGGCATGAAATCAGGTAGATTTGGCATGAAATCAGGTCTCTTACAGTACCTGAGCCGTCGAAAATTCAATATCTTGAAAAGAATATTAGTATCTACTATAAGAGAAAACCCTTTTTTTTTATTTTGAATGTAGTAAATTCATTACATAATATAGGGAAAGTCATGTGTTGCCCACATCAGATTTTTTTTAACTGTAAAAGTAGTAAATTCATTGCATTATATAAGGAAAGTCATGTGCTGCTCACATCAGATTTTTTTTTATAAATTCATTGAAAAACTCATAATACATCTAAAACTGTTCAAACTAATGTTCATTCTCGTTTTGTGATGAAGAATTTTGAAATGTTTAGTTATGTATCACAATCGAAGGTTTTATAATGGCTTTTTTAATTCATTCAAAAAGGAAAGGGGGGGGGGAGGAATGTTTCCAAACATTTTATTGCGTTTAAATTCAATACAGTTTCAGTACCCACTAATAATCTTACCTAAAAGCAATTAGGTACGGGTGTAATAATCGTACCTAACTACTTTTGAAACGCTAGGTTCATTTGTGAGATATCATGTCCACGGACTCTCACACATACGTTACCTAAAAAACGTTCGATTGGAGCAAAGGCGGCGGAATGAATAAACCTTTGGGGGGGGGGGCAAGAAATATTTTTTGTTACGCATAGAAATGCATTTTAGAGATCCTCACCTTCACGCAATTTAGATAGGAACCTAATGGGAGGGGGACCATGAGAACCACCAGCTTTTCCCAAATCCACCCCTTTTCGGACCCACAGTTTTATCGTGATCATTCCTCACGTAGACACGGAGATGAGACACTGTGTTTCGATCTTCAAAATCTTTATAAATTTCAATATTATAAAGATTAAAGGTCGCTTGAAAATGTCAGAACTTTATGTAAATTCAACAAAAATAATTATTAAACTCTGCAAAATATTCAGAGATTTAACTCTGACGACTTATAATAACGTTTTGGGGACCAAGTAAACAAGCAAAATGTTTATAATATGCTCATTAGGTTTGTGTTGCGTGGATTTTCACCACACTTCCAGTCAGAAAAAATCATTATTATTATTATTACCCAATAAAGCAATCTCCGACATTGGTCGTGTCGAATAAAAATACATATAATCAATCAATAAGATATTAATTAGAAATGAGGATAGCGAACAAAACTTGAAACAATAACATATTTATTTACAAAAGAAATTAAAAGTAATAAGAACATATTTAATTGACACTCTAACTGAACCATATTTATTCCCCATTGATATTCGTATTGGCATTCACGTGTATTTCCATTGTAACAATAATTGTTACGTGCCATACGCACACTTCTCATAATTATGAACATTTAGGTTATACAATTAAATTCCTTCATTTAAGGTTATAGTTGAAATCACACTAGTAATAATTTTAGGCATCTATCAAAATACAATTAAAACAATTTCCACACTGATTACATTACTTGAGTGTAAAAGCGAGTACGATGTCGAGAGAGAGAGAGAGAGAGAGCAGTAACAGAGCGTCAACAGACTGAGTGTAAAGAACATGCATTGCTTACCTTCAATATTTCGTTGAACCGTCATCGGGTGCGGGGTCCTCGGCGAGGAATCATCGGTTGACCGTCATCTCTGCAGTCATTTGTAGGAGACCCTTCTCTCCAAAATCACAAAATCAATTCTCGCTTATTTTCTCAAAATCTCACTCTCTCTCGTACTTCCGAATAATGTCACCTCCTACACAATTAAGCCCCAGGTCTATTATTGGCTCCCCCAACTGAAGCCCCTGGTATTTTAATTGGATATCAAAGGATTACATCCAGCTATTGGATGCTGTGATGACAGAGGGTTGGTTAGCACCCCAGAATTAATCTGTGACATATGGGCCAAAATTCCCACGTACTCGGGCGCACGTGCGGCCGAAAACGGTCAATGGGTTAGCTTTCCCCTACGGCGACCTGCTGTGAGTCCCTCTGAAACTGAGAATTCTCTGTTTATTTTTCGAAGAAGCGTTGTTTCTTCACCCTTTTGCAGGTGTTCTCTTAAAAAATCATATATTTTTTGTAAAAGAAGTACATGGACCATTTTTAGAGGTTGTAATCCCTCCACAAGTTTCAATGTTACATATTGCCATGTAGCATTCACCCCCTTTCTTAAATGAGAAACGAGAACCGGGGATTCACGTAAGACCTGTAAATCATATATACATATACATATACAATACAACTATACTATAAAACAAAACAATGTCATCTAGATATTGAAAAAGTAAAGCACAATAATTTTCTAGGAGAATCGGCTATTTGTTATCATCTTATATGTTGTCTATGTAAGGTGTGGTAAGAATTCCATGTCCAATAATTCACTGGTATGTCCAATAATTTACTGTTTCAAAAGTTTTTCTGCTGTGGTAGTAATTCAAAAGTTTTGTATTTTACACTACTGGTTCATAAGTCTTTATGTTAGGTAAAAAAAAGTTCCAAAATCTGTATGTTGAACCAAAAGTTTTTCCGAAATTGAAAGTTTATATTGGAACGTAATGTGTAGGACTTCAATGCCAGCAACCGTAGAGAACAAGCAATTGCGCACCTTGAATTCTGTGAGTAGAGCCAGTCACTGTATATTTTCAATGTCCGGAACCGAACTTGGAAGTCTATGTGTAGAGAATGTCACTGCATCCTCTCAGAAGTATGGCAAAGTATGAAATTGTACATAAATAGAGCACGCAAGTTGTATGTGTAGAGAACACCACTGCATCATCTCACTGTCGGGTCAATGTACTTGAACGTCTATGTGTAGAGAACGCCACTACATCCTCTCAGTAGTATGGCAAAGTATGAAAAATTGTGCGTGACACTTTATACATGAATAGAGCACGCCAGTTGTATGTGTAGAAAACACCACTGCATCCCCTCACTGTCGGGTTAATGAACTTGAACATCTATGGTGATTTTGAATTAACATAAACACTCTGTATATATGCATATATATACATACAGTCTGATGACACAAATTCTCTCTCTCGAATTCATAATACCTATTTAACATTAAATCCTTACAGGTTTTTTTTTTACAAAAACTAATTCCCTTCTTTATTCACCATTCTTTAATATTCAAAATACAGTATTTTCTCCTATTTCACTGTTATGTTTAATTTTTATCCATTCTCTAGTCCTGCAAAGTGAACATTATTATCCCATTATTTTTATCTCTAATTCTCTTTCATCATTTCTTTCTACATTTATCTTGCCAACAAAAAAAATTCCTCACTGTTTAACTCATTTACCAATATTTACAAATACATAAAAAAAAAAACTTTTTGTCAATATTATCACGAATTGCTATGCCATATTAAATATCATAATAAACTCATAATTTGTACAAACACAGTACACAATATTTTCTCCAGATTATTAATTAATTTTCCTTCATACATATATCTTATATACCTAACCAAAATTAACTTTTTTCTTATTATATCCTCCCGTTACATATTTTGCAATGCATTCATATCATGGAAAGATCTATCCTTAATTATTTTCTCCGTATTAAATTCGATTCCTTCCAGCCATTGTAAAATCCGTGATTTTCTTACATTTTACTTAAATTTCTTTTAAGTACGTAATACCAATCGTAACTCTGTATTTCTCCTTATAATGAATTCGTAACTATCTGTATTCCTCTTTAATAAAAAATTTCTAATAAAATACATAATTGTCTTACATTTGTCCTTAACATAAACTCATTAAAATTTCATTTTAGAACAAATTGTGTCCATGGTACTCTGTACTATTATTTGCTATAAATCCGCAATTATCTTATTTTTAGACTCCCTTGTATTTCTCTGACGACCTACGCTCGTAATCCCTTTTTCAGTAAACATTTGTTTCGTAAACAGTATCTCCTTTAATTCCAACTTTGTGTATTTTGGCAGATTTTTCTCTCTTTCAAATCTCAGGAGTACCTACCATTCCTCTTTTTCCGTCAAAATTTTTAGGGGGGGGTCGAAACGCCCTCTACCCGTAGAATTCCCATATATCGCGGAGCCGACACGAATGCTACTTGTATAAAGATGTGTGCTTGTCTAAAATACACTGTGATGTGCAAAAGAAATTCTATGTTTGTATTATGCCAGTAGAGGAAAAAAAATATACTGTTTCTCCAACACCTTTGTGTCCCGTAAAATCTGTGGACTCCCCTTAAATTTTGAATTAACATCAAATACTGGATTTACCCTGTGTCATTGCCTATCGGATTGCGTTAAGTGTTTTCACTTTCCAACCTTATTTTAAAGAGTGACCTATCGTTAAATTGTTATTTATTTCCCGCTTGGGCATCTTAACTTGTGCTAACTACGTAATTAAATGGTTAGGTTCCGCGTTTAAAAAAAAACAAAAGTTGATCAGGCTTTTTAGTTTTAGAAACCCGTACACCGTCCCCCAAAATTTTACTTTAAACTTAAAATCATTTATTTGCGTTTTTGTTATTTTTGTTCTAAATTTTTTATCTATTTGTGTTTAAATATTATATCTATGAGATTTATTATATTTTCATAATTACATTTTACCCGCATTATCCTTTCATGTTATCATTATTAATCTTATGTTAGTGCTAATTACCTATATTCTTTTAAATAATCAAACAAACTCTCTACCGGCATCCAACAATTTTTCTCTAATTACCCTTCCTTCGTTTCCCAATTAAAATTTTATTATCCATCTTACTCAGTTTCATCCAGAACCCAAAATTTTTCTAAACATTATTTTTAATTTTGTGTATACATTTCAGCATTGTTAGCGTAATTTAGCTTGTTAATTTCGCATGGTTAAAATTCAATTCGTTTATTTACTCTAACTTTTCTTTCTCCGTTAAAAAAAATTGTACTTCCTATATTTATTTTGTCTTCATTCTGATTATCCCCTCATTTCAAATTCTCCAAGACTCCCAAGGTCCCCGAGCCACTAGCCATATTTTCCCTTTCCGTAATGATTGAGCTTCCAGATAATGAAACCATGGGTGGTCTTTTCCAGCCCCTTCTGTACACTGCGCATTATCGGAACTTGAGGTCATCTGCTCGCTCACCCCTTTCCCTTCAGGGTCAACTTTGACATAGACATATCTATGGTCAGGAAACTCTGGAACCCCCCTGCGTTCCTCTTCGTCGAAGAAGAGTTTACTCGCGACATTGTATTCTTTTTCTCACTCAGCATCTTTTCCTTTCTTTATTCCCCTTAATTCTCTAACGTAAAGGATTTGTCAACACTCGTTTACATATTCATACAACATAAATACAAATATTAATACATAAAATTCCCATACATAAAATCATACTTCTTCATATAGATTATTTTCAAAATCAATTCCCCGTAAAACATTGCAATACATTATTAATTTTCTTCGATTTTCTCCCCTATCTCAATATTTCAATTCTGCATCTCCACTTTCTGCCATACTGAATTTTTCTTACTTCTCCCTTTACTCTAATTCACTAGACTAAAATTTTCTTCACCCTTACAAATACCCTTTTATATATATCAAACACTGATTTTCATGCAGCATATATATATATATATATATATATATATATATATATATATATATATATATATACTACTATTTAAAATCCCCACACATAAAACCGCAATTCTGCACATAAAATATTCTCAACTGTATTCCTGGTAATATAATACAATACATTAAAATTTTCTCCGATTTTCTCCCTTATCACGATATTTAAATCCTGCACTTCTCTCTACATGCACATTATATACATATGGTACAACAATTGTGGTAACATCTATTTTCTTAAAGGTCTTCATTTCCTTATGTTAAATTTATTTTAAATTTTAAGATTTTATGTTAAATTTATTTCAAGTTAATTTAATTTAAATTTTGTTTTAAGTTACTTTTATTTTACATTTTCCTATCATGCACATTAATTTAAATTTATGCACAAAAAAAAAATCAGTTATTTTATCAATTATTTTTATTTCGAATCCTGGTCATCGAAACCATTTTGTTGCGTGGATTTTCACCACACGTCCGGTCTAAACGCAAAAAATCATCATCATTATTATTACCCATTAAAGCAATCTCCCACATAGGCCGTGTCGAATAAAAGTACATATAATCAATCAATAAGATATTAATTAAAAATGAGGACAGCGAACAAAACTTAAAATAATAACATATTTATTTACAAAAGAAATTAAAAGTAATAAGAACATATTTAATTGGCACTCTCACTAAACCATAATTATTCCCCATTAATATTGGTATTGACATTCACGAGTATTTCCAGTGTAACAATAATTGTTACGTGCCATACGCACACTTCTCATAATTATGAACATTTAGGGTAGACAATTAAATTCCTTCATTTAAGGTTATAGTTAAAATCAAACTAGTAATAATTTAAGGCATCTATCAAAATACAATTCAAACAATTTCCACTCTGATTACTTTACTTAAGTGTAAAAGCGAGTACGATGTCGAGAGAGAGAGAGAGAGAGAGCAGTAACAGAGCGTCAACAGACTGAGTGTAAAGAACATGCATTGCTTACCTTCAATATTTCGTTGAACCGTCATCGGGTGCGGGGTCCTCGGGCGAGGAATCATCGGTTGACCGTCATCTCTGCAGTCATTTTTAGGATACCATTATCTCCAAAATCACAAAATCGATTCTCGCTTCTTTTCTCAAAATCTCACTCTCTCTCGAACATTCGAAAAATGTCACCTCCTACACAATTAAGCCCCAGGTCTATTATTGGCTCCCCCAACTGAAGCACCTGGTATTTTGATTGGATATCAAAGGATTACATCCAGCTATTGGGTGCTATGATGACAGAGAATTGGTCAACACCCCAGAATTAATGTGTGGCATCAGGGCCACAATTCCCACGTACCCGGGCGCACGTGCGGTCGAAAACGGGCAATGGGTCAGCTTTCCCCAATGGAGCCCTGCTGTGAGCCCCTCTGAAACTGAGACTTCTCTGTCTATTTTTCGAAGAAGCGTCGTTTCTTCACCTTTTTGCAGGTGTTCTCTTAGGGAATCATATATTTGTTGTAAAAGAAGTACAGGGACCATCTTTAGAGGTTGCAATCGCTCCACAACTTTTAATGTTACATATTGCCATGTAACAAAGTCCCCTGCCGAAACTTCGTTGAAGAAATTCCGGTTTCAGCCATCATGTTGGAGAATGGCAAAATCTATTTACACAATAAGTATTGCCAGTATAGAAAACGTCATTATGACATTTTAAAATTCTGGTAAAAAGGAAGAAATTCAACTTTATAGATTCATTAGAAAATGTATTCGGTGTTACTCGGGATTTATGATGCAAAACTCTCATAAAAACTACACCGAAATTCAAAGTGAATTCTTAGAAACTAATAAACGTTTTAGCAATACGCTTGCTTGTAACAAAAATAAAATAAAATAGAGTGTTCCGCGGACGCACACACGGCTACGCCACGGCCGAGCAGACGGACATACAGTCATATTCTCTTATTATTATAGATATAAGAGAGATAGATTCGGTTTCCAATATACGAAAAGTATGTGTTTTTAAAAATTTACGAAAATTTGCCTTTAAATACTATGAATTCCGTTTAAAATTTATTTAAAACAACCTTTTGTGTATCTTTCCAATGGTGTTAAAATAAAAACTCTGTGACATTATTTTTGTTCGCTTAGGAGCCGATGCATATAAAAATCGCTCAAAATCGTGCTAAAACATAAAATAAATCATAACAGAATTCGAATATTAAAAAATATCATCGAGGTGGACCTATGTACCCAATATCATGGTCATACGTCACTTAGATTGCCCGTTACAGACGTCACAGATGAACAGGCATGTAACTTCATTATTATTGATTAAGTTCTAAACTTTTCTCTACACTAAACATCATGGTCTACAGCTTTACTTCTGTCCGTAGCACCTGAGAATTTCATATTTTAGATCAATCTTTGTAATTTAACTAATACTTTGTTATTATATGAATAACAAAATGATATTTTTAGTATTTGTTTTTATCTGAATTATTCATATAGGGGTGCTAGAAAATGCACCCGCCGTTGTCCGGTGGTTATTCAAAATATCAAAATTAATGTTACTAATTATTATAAATAACAAACTGATTGTTATAAATAACAAAATCAATTTATATTATTCGCTAAAATCAATTTTATTCGTATAAATCAGACTAAAAATTGCATGCCACAATTATTCAATTTTGACAATATCAGCGCAATGTTATCCACAAAGCAGCGACATGTTATCCAAAAAGCAGCAAAAAATAAAAGTTTCAAAACCTCAAAGAATCAAAAACAGAATATCTCCAAACGAGTCTGTTCCTTTACCTTACTTAGGAGTGATAGAACCTTCAGACCTATATCCTACCTCCATGGAGTGACAGGTAGGACATAGGGTTGAAAGGGTTCACTGGTTGCTAGGACTAATTACTGATCATAATAAATCAAAGAAATGTCTGGGTTAAAAATTTTATAATTAATCAACTTATTGATTTAAGAAATTATTTATTTTCTAGAGTAGTCTGTGATATATTTAGGAGCTGCTGTTAAAATATGAACGTTGGATGGCACGTCAATTTTAGTATATCATAATATAAACATCCAACAGGTTTAAAAGGCAAGAAAAATATATATATATATATATATATATATATATATATATATATATATATATTTGAAATGTAATAATAAGAATTATGTAAAAATAAAAAAAAATAAAATAAAAATACAATTCAAGTAATATTAACATCACCATAGAAGCAAATTCACGGCCATAATGCCGATAAGAGAAAAGAACAGAACCTTCCCAAATTCGATGATTAATTTGAATAAAATTCATCTTCAGGTCTGAGTATTTAATTCTAATTAACCCAAACAAATGCCTGTTTCAGATTAAGCAATAGTACATTACTATAAATGCTTAAACTCAGACTACTGGCATCAAAAAATGAAATTTGATACACTGAGTTGATAATTTTAATAACAAAATTGGGGGGATATGCATTATTAGTCGCTGTACTCAATAATTCCATAAAGTGCGCTAATTTATAATATTCATCACAAATTTTATTGATTCTAAGAGCCTGGTTTATTATAATATTTCTAAATACAGATATATGCAGACAAGAGTCAAAATGTTGAATTTTTGATGTATTAAATTTAAAATCCTGTCTTTTATCATACAAGTTTATAACCATATTACAATTTTGTAAATTTAAATTTAAATCTAAAAAGTTTGCAACATTTGTGTCATTATTACTTGCATTTAAATGTAAATTTTTTGGATAAAAGTTTAATACTATAGGGATATTATTATTAGGGGATACACATAAAATGTCATCTAAGTATCTAATATATATATATATATATATATATATATATATATATATATATGTATTACATCCGTAAAATTATTCTAATTATCGTATGGACTTCGTTCAAAGATTATTTAAAAGAAAATTTTTCGATATTTTCTATAGTATCAAGATAATAACTCTGATAATATTTTAAGTCGCTAAGGAATCGATTTGTCTAAATATCGGCAAAGATAGGGGTGTAAAAAACTAATTCGAAATAAACAAAAATAACACCGAGGTGCACCTAGTATATTTCCTGTGTACCAAATATCATTGCATACGGCTCTTGGCATTTTCTGCTACAGGCTGGACCCGCAGTCAGAAACACATGCATCTTCTTTTATTTTGTAAAATGGGAATGATTACTTGGACATATTGTAAACGTTTAAAATATTAAAGTCATTAGTTTAGCTTTCTAGCTAAAGTAAACATTTTAAATTGTGTCAGGTTACCAAAATTAATATAAGTGTAAAAATTTAGGTAAATGGCTTTTTAGTGGCTATTTCATATTTTTACACATACTTTTGCGCCACCCTAATATACGCAAACATTTCTTACCTGAAAATATTTGTGTACAGCTTTCTTCCTTTGCAGAAGAAACCTTTCGCTCCACTTTCTTGTGGCTGGGGAGCCTCCTAGGAAAACCCGCAATCGGAATGCTGAATATGATTAGAAGAACCCCTTGCAGAATAAACCCAATCCACCATGCGCCAATCCATCTGGGATCCTCGGGTCCGAAGCCAGGGTCCTCTGAAATAGGTCAGTTTAAAAATGCTCATAAAAAAAACCAATGTCCTAACAATTTGTAGGAATTTTCGCGGAATGTGAAGTAGCATTACGTTATTTTTACGTCTATCACGCTTGTCAATTTTTTCACTCCCACGCATGTCTAACCTTTTACGTCTATCCCACTTCCCTTGTAGAATGAACCTGAGCCGCCAGGCACCACTCCATCTGGGATCCTCAGGTTCAAATCCAACGAAATTTTACAACCTTGTTAACTGTAGCTAGACTTTGTCGTGCTTTTCTGACGGATTAGTAGAATCGGCAAAAAAAAAAATCGAACATCTCGGATTATGATGAAATATATCAATTAATCAGTCAATTACAGCAAACACGATAATACAGTGATGCACATCAACAGACTATAAAACACAGCATAAATACAAAATACAAAAATCTGTTACAATGCGACCCAGAGACTAGTAATTTCATTCAGGTCGCTAAACTACACTATAATAAGGAGAGACCGGCAGTTGATGCAACAATAATTAACAGAAATTTATTTGAAATAATGATTTAAAAAATGAAATAGTACGTCCCTTTCCGTTTATGAACAAAGATAATCTTTCAACCTATTTAAAACAGTTACGTCACTAAATTACACTAAAATAAGGAGATGCCGGCAACTGATGCAGCAATAATTAACATAAATTTACTTGAAATAATGATTTAGGAAATGAAAGAATACTTCTGTTTCGGTTTATTAACAAAGATAATCTTTCAACATATTTAAAACATTAGGTCGCTAAACTACACTATAATAAGGAAATGCCGGCAACTGATGCAACAATAATTAACAGTAATTTATTTGAAATAATGATTTAGAAAATGAAAGAATATTTCCGTTTCCGTTTATGAACAAAGACAATTTTTCAATCTATTTAAAACAGTTAGGTCGATAAACTGCACTATAATATGAATAGGCCGGCAACTGATGCAACAATAATTAACAGAAATTTACTTTTTTACTAATTCCCCCGTGGTGAAGGAGCACCTAAGCACCACGTCCACAAGACCTGCCAGGGTATCCTATAGCGAAGGGGAGAAGAAATGCAGCTTCAATTTTGTAGAAGCTCCCCGAAGAGCGGAAGTCTGACTTGGCTTCAACATGACAACTTCCATGCCCTCTGGCGGGATTCGAACCCGCAACCCGGCAATTTAGCGATCAGACGGAAAAGAAATTTACTTTAAATAATGATTTAGAAAATGAAAGAATACTTCCGTTTCCGTTTATGAACAGAGATCATCTTTCAACCTATTTAAAACAGTTAGGTCGCTAAACTACACTATAATAAGGAGAGGCCGGCTACTGATGCAACAATAATTAACAGTAATTTACTTGAAATAATGATTTAGAAAATGAAAAAATACTTCCGTTTCCGTTTATAAACAAAGATAATATTTCAACCTAAAACAGTTATGTCGCTAAACTACACTATAATAAGGAGAGGTCGGCAACTGATACAACAATAATTACCAGAAATTTACTTGAAATAATTATTTAGAAAATGAAAGAATACTTCCGTTTCCATTTATGAACAAAGATAATCTTTCAAACTATTTAAAACAGTTAAGTGCATTTTTATACTATGGTCTTTAAGAAGAAGATCAACACTTTTAGGGACTAACCACAAGAAGTTCTTATACAAAATTTCAGGATTAGCTTTAGAAATAACATAGTTATATTTGTAAGAAAGAGTGAATTTGATGTCGAGATAGAGAAACGCTAATGAGGTGTGTAAAATTTTTTAAAATGATTGCGATAAATTTGACCTAACATACTAAAGATAAAACGAATATAACGTAGTTTAGATACCTGATGAGTCTATAACCTAGTTTAGGCGCATGATGAGCCGCATGGGAACGCCATTTGAGATTGGAATCAATATACACTCATGAATATCTATAACTTTTGATCTGATCAATTATCAGACTAAAACAGGGATTTTGTGTCGAACAAGTAGGGAAATCATATCGAATGTCTAAGGATATTTCTACTAGTTGATAAGGAAAATAACATATAATTGGTTTTAGAAACATTAATATTTTATTAAATAGCTGTGACCTACATATTTAAACTCCGCAATTACACGCTATCATTCATATTACGCAGTAAATTATAATAATTTTCAGAATATATTAACTCAGTGTCATCATCAAAAGAGTTTAAGTGACAATTAAGATTCAAATTACACAGATCATTACAGTAGAAATAAGAGAGGTCCAAGGATCCCTGAGGGACATCAGAGTTTAAAGTCTTGATACTTAAACTTAAGTCACTAATGTTTACCAATTGCTTTCTATTATGTAAGTAAGCATGAGTAGTAAGCCAGTCATGAGTAGTAAGCCAGTCATGAGTAGTACCACACAACCCAGAAGCGTAAAGTTTTCTTAATAAAATGTCACAATCAACAGTGTCAAAAGCCTTCGAGATATTAAAAAATCTAGCAGCAGATGTTTATTTTTTAAATTTTATCAATGTTATACACAGTAAAGTGATTAAAATTAAGTAACGTGGATTCACTAATAAGGTCTTTTCTAACAAATAAGCAACTTATTTGCATACGAGGTCGTCTTCGAATTTAAACTTTGCTCCAACTCGATTCATTTCAAAGAGCATCACTAACTTTTGAAACAGATTCTGATTCTCCAGATCAAAGGACCCCGAATTTATATAAAATCTACAGATTTTTCTCTGGCTATTGGTAAGTTTTGACTAATTGAAATTTCTAGCTCCAGGCTTTAAATTGGTGCTGAAGTTATTCTATTATATTTTTCAATATAATTAGCCTATCAAACTAATTCATTCCTATTTTATATTGTGATGCTTAATAACCTAAACCAAATGTATACAGGTTTTTTTATCTTCCAACAAATTTTTAATATTAAATATTAATTATGTAAATCATATTTGAAAGAAATAAGAATAGAAACGTGAGTAAATTTTGACGACAGTCGATTCAGCACTCTTGGAAACCTTGGTTTGCAAAATGTTAGTCCATTTCTTTAAGTATTTATTGAAATACACAACTATATATAAAACGGCATCATTTTTAAGATTTTGGGGGCATCCAACTATTGCTATCGGAAAATACTTATTTAAATTTTTATAAACAATTGCAGTGCAATGCAAATTCTAGACTCTTGGCATTTGTACGTCAATTGATCAGACATTAGAATTGCATTTATGTTAGGAATAAATGCATAATTTAAAGTACGATGACATATTTGAAAGTTGATCGACCTTAGATCAGTACTTGCTATGTCGATTTCTCGTTATATAACTTTAAGTTTAACATTATACACGCTTTTAATATGAAATGATATTATTTTCGAAATTTATTCAAAACTTGTAATCACCAATAACAAATTTTGAAATTATAAATTAAACTAAATGCATATATCTCTTTAATGTGAGAAATGTCCTTGAAGAGAATATGAAACCAAAGACTGAATTTTCACATTGGGAGATTATGCAGTGTACAATAGATATGAGCTATCTCATTGAAAATAAAATTAATGATATGGATTTTTAAATAATGTTTATTGATGGAGATAATTGATTATTATAACTTGTTAATTATATTTTGAAAGCATAATGATGATTTCGAAGAACATTGTTATATGTTTAGCTTTGTTTCAAAGTAAGCTGTATTATAAAGTATTAGTGAGAGTTAGCCATAGAGATCCATTTGTACTAACATTGTCCGCAGCTTGTTAGATTCTATTCCGCAAAACATCCAAGAAATTATTGACAGGAACGGCCATCTTACGTCTTAAGGAAAACACACCCTTTGCAGATAACAATATCTACGGGCCCATAACAGTATCCATTGCCGATAACAGTATTCAGTATTCGTGGTTATAGTGCGCTTATTAGCACGAAGCTACCGTTAACTGCTATGGCAACAAAAAACTTGCTATTTGTCGCAACTTCGCAAACTTCTAGGAGAACTGACAAATTCATCTTTATTTCGTAGCCGGCATAAAATTCACAAGTAATTTGGCTCAGGCAACGCAAAGCTTTAAATCCAAATTCAAAATCATAAGAAACTGCAAGAGGTGTTCCCCAAAATAAGGAAGGCACTCTTATTACAGATAACAGTATCCATGGGCCAGTTTTGACCTTGTTATGCGCTCATCAGTATGGAACAACCTTGAACTGCACTGGCAGCAAGAAAACTTGTTATTTTCCGCGACTTGGCGAACTTCTGTATCAGTGTATTTTTTAGCGATTATAGTAAGTTGAATCAGCGTAAATGACACTTTTAACCATCAATATGTTAGTATTAAATAAGGGTTATTGAAGCCACAAAATTTAGTGCCCTCGGGGCTGGTAATTTATTTCTTCACGAAGTTAGTTTTAAATGATTAGAATATTATTCGATTAATCTAAAAATTCATTTATAATTTCAACTTAGACTGATTTAATTAGAAATTCTGCAATTAAAAAATCTGGGTATTTTAGCATACAAATACGTATTGCATTAAAACATTAACGCATTTGTTTTCCTGGGTTTTTTTTTTTTTTTTCGTTTTCGACACACTTTGTTTTAAACAAATTAATTTAAACACTAAATTTAAATTACTTATTAATGTATACAGAGAAGCTCAGTACTATTTAATTTAACTCTAAAACTCAAGGGATCTGGACTTATAAGTCTTTTGTAAGATGTTCTTGTAAAGAATGTACCATATAAGCGTAATAGAAAAAGTAAAGCTGGAGAGTATGTGTGACCTTCATTTTACTATATGAAATATGGAAACGGACCCCGAATGGTTTTTTCTGTGTACCTTCCCTATTTACTATTCGAATATCACACAACTTTATATTTTATTAATGATGACATAAAAAAAGTGACGGTATCGAGATTCAGCGAGTAGGGATGGAAGCCCCCAACTCTCGAATTCAGTTACGAGGGTTAGTGAGAGTAACGAGCAGGGAGCTGAAACCCCTACTTTAAAAAAAATAATGAAAAATCTTCAAAGTTTAATTTATCTAGTTATACATGCATTTATTTTACAGTAAAACATATTTATTCGAACAATTGGTACTTTGGTGGCATTTGGAATTACACTTCTGTTTTCCTTTTCGACATTTGCATTTATCAAAATTGCAACTGCATTTGAAGCCACATCTAGCATAATTGGTTACAAGAAATTAACGATATTCTTGTGCGTTCTCGTAAGAAAATGTCTATTTTTGGTACTTTTCCAGCAGCAATAAAATTATTTACAAATGGCAAATTTGTTTCTTGAATGCAATTGGTTTAATATGTCCAATTTAACACAATTTATACAGATTGAAGCAGATTTTTAATTTCCAGAATAATAAATAAGATATTTATTTTATCGCCTGGGTGCTCGGTCTACGTCTAATACACTAAACCTTACAGTTTGAATTTGAGATAGTAATAATTTTCTTGGTTACTTTTTAAGACTGTGAAAAGCAATTTCTGTACACATTTTTTATATTATTTCTTGAACTATTGTATCCAGTACTTCACTTTATCTTCATCCTTCATCAACTCTCCGTTGAAACTAAAAACTGTCTCATGACTGACTCAAACTGCCGTAGTCTGAGAGTCGGCATTACTTGAAGCATTTCTTAAATTGGAATGGGTGGGTCTGAGACCAATCGCAATGATATGAATTCTTATTAATATTATATTAATTATGTAATATTTTTGTTCCATCCTGTATATTGTTTTACATGTTTGCTATTATATTACCTTCATATAGATAAATAAAATTGATTATTCGTTAACTTCAGATAAAGTGAAAAAACATTGTTTTTTCTTACCGGTTGCTTTCAACTCGTAAAAGTTTATAGCTCTGATCATTTTAATTCTTGTTCTGCCAAAAATAATAATAATAAATAAATAAAAGAAAATAAATATGAACGTATGCACTTTCCATATTTGTATCTTATGTTCATAAGAAAACGTGCAGTTATGAGTTAGACACGCCAGTTCACATTTGCATCATTATATTGTGCTCTGAACATTTTTGAGATTTTTGTTTTGTTATACAGGGTACATGCGACGCAAACTGCTGCTAAAGTATAAAATGAACATAACTTCGCTAAAAGTAGCATATACGTTATTTTTACAAATATTTTTGGTTTACATGCTACTTTTAATGAAGTTATTTTTATTTATACTGTCCTTATATACATAATGTATAAGGAAAGTATTGTGATAGGATCGAGTTTTCGACGGGAGAGCACGTTTCAAGCATCCCTGTTCACGAATCAAACATTTTTGAAGTGATGTCTGTGTGTGTGTGGGAAAGCATGTTTGTGTGTGTGTCAGTGAGTCTGTGGAGATGATATCTCACGAACGAATGAAGCGATTCAAGTGAAATTTGCTACAAAAATCACAATCCGTGAATACTGGAAGCATATTGTTTTCAAACTCAATCGAATGTTCAGAATCCCCATAAATTTTCGAGTCAAATTTTGAAAAAATCATCAAAAAATCAAAACCTTTAATAAAGCTACGCAAATAGACATTTATTATGTAATTTTTCCCTAGAAAACGATTGACATAAACTTTAGAACGCTAACATGAACCGTTCTCGAGATATTGCACATTTTTCAAAAACATTTATCAAAAAATCCCTTAATTTAATAAATATATATTAACTGTTGAGAATCATGTTCACTTTTCATATGTAATATCGTACGATAAATTTGGTGACGTCATTCTCGTGGATCTAGTTCGTTCCATTCATGAGATAAGATACTGTTAGTAATACATTTGTATTTGAACGCCAATAGTCATTTATATGGTATAAGAATAACTTATTTCTCCGTTCATAACGCATGGCGAGATTTTTCGACGAATTTGGCGGAAGATCGCAAACTTGGTGGCTTTTTTAAATGTTGCCAAATTAACGAAAATCTCGCTAAATGGATAAAAATGACTCAAAACAATGAAATGACGACTAATTGACGAAAATTCAATATCTTGGAAAGATTATAAATATTTACTATCAGAATAACCTATTATTTTGCTGCAAAAGTAGTAAATTCATTGCGTTATATAAGGAAAGTCATGTGCTGGACACACACTCCCAATTAGAGAAATGTTTTAAAAGAACAATTATATTAAAATACTTTCAAAACTGTCTGAAGTATTAGCATAAAAATACATAAAATCACGTTTTAAATAGCCGCTTTGCTAAGAAAGTTCGATTGCTGCAATAATTTGCATAAAATTTGAAATAAAATAAATTGATGGTTCCAAGGATAAGAAAAACACTTGGTAATATTCATGAGACAAAGTTTCAGGGTACGTATATCCATTGAATACTGGTCTGCAGCAATAACAAGTACACAAAGTATAACTAAAGATTTGTTATGTGGAGGGTTCCTGTATTCCTTTTTCTTTTCTCTTTGGCCCAGATCGTTCGGCCTAATCGAAGGCGTGAATAAACTTAAATTCTTTCGAAAATTGCTTTGTTGGAGTGTGGTTTCCCGTATAAGATTTTTTACTCACGCTTTGACTTTAAAAGTACAGATACCAAACCAGCTAATTATTAAAAGTTTATACACATATATCGATAAATTGGACATTTTATCCTAAAGAAGCGGAATAAAGGTTGGATTCCGAATCTTTATGCAAATGCCTCAGCGAGTATAGAAAATGTTTTAGATAAAATTTTCCTGCATTTCAAAAATAATTGTATTCAGTAATTATATTTACTAACTAGAAATATGTCTAGCCCCAACAGTTAAAAAGTTATGGATTTTATTTGCTTTTTTAAAAACATATTTTATATTAAAATATATTTCATGAAAATAAATGTTCATATTTTCTGGAAATTTAACCTCCAACCGTGTGTAAAATATTGTCTGCAATTAATTCTCTTTTTTATAATTAGCGCCAAATTGAACTATTAATTAAAATGCTCCCAATTATCACACTTCACCTTATGTTAAGCATATCAATTATATAATTAAATGTTTTGAATACATGTTTGTGATTTTAATTGGTTTTGTTTATATTCTTATATCAAAATCAGTAATTCGGAACAATTTATCCTAAATTTTTTTGTTATCCATTTTTAACTGGAGCTCTATGTATTTTAAGAAAAATAAAAGTAAACTCGTTTTGTAGAAAGCGTTACATAAAACTCTATGTACCGGAACGTGGCAGTCAACATGGCTACCAAACAAAAGCAAGAAGAAATACAAGGTAATAAGGAAGGAAGAAGTAAACAAACAGTAGACAGATTTTAGGAATGGACAAGAAAGATCAATCATGCATAAAGCATTGATTATGAAACTTTCCAACTGAAATGTGATCCTCTGAATGTATCGTATCTCTAAAATGCGATACAGTCAGCCGTGATTTTTTTTAACACTTTCCAACATAGTTGAAAAGTGTTTATGAATTTGGTCATTCTGTCGGTCTGTCTGTCCGTTCGTACGATAACTACCCTGAAAATGACTTTATCAAAATGTTGTTAGTATGTTGATCAGACGGTCTATGGGACCTATAGGAATATAAATGAATAATATCCCCCAATTAGTTTTAGATTGATCCCGGGTTGAAAAAATGAAATACATTGAACCCTATGGGACCTAGATTTTCAAACATTTTTTAAGCGAAGTTAAAATTCAAAATTGCATCGACAGTTTTAGGAAATATTCAAATTATACCATAAAATATAATAAAAAAATTCAATTAAATTCTGACTCTTGCTATGTCCTCCAAAAAAGAAAAGATAGATATATTTTATAATCAATATCTTTCTCTCTCTCTCTCTCTCTCTCTCCAAGAGTTTAATTATTTTATATATAAGAAAGGTTTTACATTTTAAAATAAATATAGTAGATAACAATATTTCAAATTTTTTAAATTTTTATACAACTCTTCATGCTTGATGGTCGTCTGTCTGGCTGTCATTTTATACTTATTTAATGGCATTTTTAATGCACTTTCCTACGTCCTAGAGAGTTGCAATTTGGTATACAGATTACATTTGTAGAACATTTTATTCTACAAAAATTTGGTGTATCCTCAAATATAGATCCTATATTTTTTTCGAAATGGCCTGCAAATAATCCCCGTTCACTTCTATGAATCATTGTTGGAAGGTTGTTAAAAATTCTGATGTAGGCAGCACATGACTTTCACTGCAGACTCATATTCACGTTCTCCTTATTTCTAGAATAATAATTTGAGTTTATCTGCATAAAATAACACCCATAAGTATTTTAAATGACACTGAATTTGCACGTTAAACTTAAATTTGGTTCTCATTTGATAGCTGGACTTATTGTCAAAGGTGACGTAGCGAAAACGCGAAAAAACTAAAATATCTCAAGAACGGCTTGTCCTTGAGTAATGGGGTTAGTCTTATTCTTTTTTTTTGTCAAAAATCACGTATAAAATAAGCATTTAATTGATATAATTGAGCACACGTAGTCTTTTATTTTTAGATTTAACGATTTTTGAGGGCCATTTCGCCAAAACAACCCGTTCCTTTTTTCCGAATCGTACCAAAATAAACTACAAGTGATTTATATACCAAATTTTGTTAAATTTGGTCCATTAGTTGTAGCTAGAGTGGATAAAGGCAATTTTTGCCGGCCATTTCGCAAAGATGGCATTTTCTTTTATTACGAATCGTACTAAAATCTAATGAGCATCAGAGTTTCCCACAAAAACTTACCTACCAAATTTTATTATATTCGGTCCATTAGTTTGTCAGTTAGAGTGGATGCAATATCCTCACAGACACACAGAAACACACACAGATACACCCTTACCCACACAGAAGTCTCCCTAAAAATAGTTTTTTCGTGTTCTACAAGTCCCAAAACGTGTAGATCCTTCGAAAATTCGAGTTCCGATCTTCGGCACGATTCCAATATTTTGAATACAGACACCCACACACACATATATTATCTGTGTATCTGTGTATTATCTGTGTATCTAAATTCCGTGCCTACGCAATTACAATAGTTGTGATTTTAAATGATCCCTAAATTTTTATTATTTTTTCAACGAAGCCTAATTTTAACTTATGCAGAGTGCAAATATCTCAAGCGATTGTAAGGAGAGTTACATAGGAATTGCTGAATTTTTTTCACACAAAATTATTTCGCTCTGGAGTCTGGAATGCAAATTATATGAATGAAATATTCATTGATTTTGCATAGAGAATCAGATGATTTATATTTCGATAAAGTTTTAAATATTTAAGTATAATAAATTACTGTAGTACTGTGATAATGTAAAAGATATCACCACTGAATGTATCACATTTTAGAGATTTTTAAATGAAATTGCATTTCAGTTGGAAAGTGTTTCATAATCAATGCTTACGCATGAAAGATCTTTCTTGTTTAATTATCCCAGAACTACAATAATTTATTTTACTTGGAAAATTAGAAATTTATCGAAAAAAAAATCGTCTGGCTCTCTATATAAAAGCAGTGAATATTCGACTGGAGAGTACGTTTCAAGAATCCCTGATCACGAATCGAACATTTTTGAGGTGATGTATGTGTGTCTGCGTGTGTGTGAAAGTATGTGTGTGTGTGTGTGTGTGTAAAATTATGTGTATGTGTGTGTGTGTGTGTGTGAATGTGTGTGTGTGTGTGTGTGTGTATGTCAGTGAGTCTGTGGAGACGATATCTCATGAACAAATGGAGCTATTCGAATGAAATTTGGTACAAAATGACAATCCGTGAATACTGGAAGCCTAATGTTTTTAAACACAATCGAATGTTCAGAACTCCCCTAAATTTTCGAGTGAAATCTTGAAAAATTCATCAAAAAATCAAAAACTTTAACAAAGTTACGCAAATAGACATTTCTTATGTAATTTTTCCTTAAAAAACGAATGACATAAACTTTAAAACGCTAGCATGAATCGTTCTTGAGATATTGCACATTTTTCAGATAAATTTATAAAAAAATCCCATAAATTATAAAAAAATATTAACTGTTGAAAAACATGTTCACTTTTCATGTGTAATATCAGGCGATAAATTGGGTGACATCACATTCTTGTGGATCTAGCTCGTTCCATTCACGAGAAAATATACTTTGAGTAATACTTTTTTATTTGAACGGCAATCTACTATGAGAATAACTTATTTTTCCGTCCATAACGCTTAGCGAGATTTTGGCGACGAGTTTGGCGGAATGTCGCCAACTTGGCGACTTCTTTAATGTCGCCAAATTAACGAAAATCTGGCCAAATGGATAAAAATGACGCTAAATCAATGAAGATAACGACAAATTGACAAAATTTCAATATCTTGGAAATAATGTAAGTATCCTCTATAAGAATAACCTATTTTCTTTTACTGTAAAAGTAGTAAATTCATTGCATTATATAAGGAAAGTCATATGCTGCCCAAGTCAGATTTTTTTGTTGTTGTTTTTGTTTCAAATGACCTCCTGTAATCGATATCAAGGCCGACACTGGACCAGTGACGCAGGAAAGAACGATCAAGACAGGTAACCGTTTGGACGGCCAGGAAGTGCCACCCAATGTAGACCGGAACCCTGTGGGGAGGCATCCACAGGGACCGTACCCTCCGTCCCCTACCACCAACCTCTCGGAAGGACTTACGGACCCACATGTGTAATGTGATCGTACTCCGTATGAACACGGCGGTAGTTGTGGCAGCGTGCAAATCCAACGCGCAAACCACCGGGCTACCGCTCCCGAAATGGACAACAGCACGCGGTGTTCCCAGGTGGTCACCCACCCAATTACTAATCGCGCCCGATGCTGCTTGACTTCGGTGATCAAACGAGAACCGGCGTTTTCAGCACGATAGGGCCGTTGACCAGAAGGGCTGAGGGGGTGCAACTTCGCATTTTTAGATGAGGACCCAGAAGGCGGAAGACTGACTTGCCTCAATAAACATCCTTGCCTTACTCGGGATTCGAACTCGAGCCCACAGGACAGTAGCCGACGACGCTATCAACTTCACCGCCTTTGCGGCAGATTTTTTTCTTTTTTTTGTTATATGATGTATCATACGAAGCTTTCTTCTTAACTATTGCCGTCTGAGTATCAGTTTGAGCGTATTACTAATATGAAAACGAATTTCTTCAAAAGTTCCACGTTGTTGAAGCACAGAGAGGTTTATAAAGCAGAAAAATATGGATAGACAAGGACGTGTACACTCACCGTATGGATTTTCATAATACTTCAAAAGTATAGCAGCCAATAAAAATCCAAATAAGGGTCCTAAATATCTCAGCGCCAAAACAACAGCTAAAAAGAAGAATTTAATTATTTTTTCTCATGATGCTATAAAATTGCTTTATGCAGTTTTTTTTAAATATAAATTTATAAAAGCATAGAGATATTACTTTAGGATACAAAAGTCATAACGATGAAAAATATGATTTTTTTCCAAATGCCAAACAATCACATGTGTGCTGTAGACGTGGACAAAATCAAACAAGGGGTCAAACCGGAAACCACCGGAGGGGCTGGGACAGAAAATTTTATTTCTCTTGTTAATGGATGGTCTATTTCAAATATTTTTACACATATGTTTTTCATCCATTAGGTGTAAATGAGCTATGTAAACTGAATGAAAATACTTCAATAATTTAAAAAAAAATTTAAATGTATAAAAACTGTAGTTTCAAAATACGTATAATTATGATTTACTGCACACTTATTACAAAATATAGGCATTTTTATTGGAGAAAAACGTGTTCTTTAATTTGTCGTCTGCATAATTCAGTATGCTGAGAAGAAAATGTAAAAAAAAATATTTTAATGGAACAACTTTATTTTTACATGAGTGACTATGTATCAATTACTGCACATTTTTTAATATACAATTTCATATAAAAATCCTGAAGACAAGAAAAACTTAATATTATAGGCAAATTAGGTCTCAATTTCATAGTTTGAATTCTAATCTCTCTTGAGTTATATCAATGCAAATATGCAATTTTTCAAGAATTTAGTTCCTGAGAAAACTAGGTTTTAAAGTTCTGTTTCATGAAGTAAATATCAGAAATCAAAGTTTTTAGCGCTTAATAAAAAGATTTACATAATGTTTTAATGTTTTAGTTGATTCTATATTGCTCAAACTTTCTTTCAGCTTAATAAACATTATTATTTTTTTAGATATTTTTGTTCCTTTTGAAATAAAAAGTAGTTCTGATATCTGGCGGAAGTTCTATGTGCTTACTGCATTAAAAGCTTAAAATCGCTGGTTCTCAAGTACAGTAACATATTGTCATTTAATGTTAGTACAGATTCAGTGAAAAATTATGTTTGCCAATAGAATTGTGATTGCCAATGGAATTATGATGTTGAACTCACTTTAGGAATGATCCTTCAGCAAATCTTCTACAGCGAAGCTGTTTAATTTAACATTGTGTTTTCTCATTACAGCTTCAGAGTATTGTCTAATGATGTCATGCATTCTTCAATGCTAGACAGCAAGGTTATGATGAAAAAATGTTGTATTTAATGTTAGTACAGATTCAGTGAAAGATTATGATTGCCAACAGAATTATGATTGCCAATAGAATTATGATTCTGACTTCACTTTTGGAATGATCCTTCAGCAAATCTTTTACAGCGAAGCTGTTTAATTTAACATTGTGATTTTTCACTCAAGCGTTAGTGTTTAGTCTAACTGCATTCTTCAATGCTAGACAGCAAGGTCATGACGAAAACATGTTATGGGTGGGTTTTGACTTCCAAATCCAGTGTGTTAAATTCTTCAATGGGGCAAAGCTAGCAGCAATTTTGAAGCTGACGACTAATATTATATTTCTGAGGTTGACTATTTATTGCCATTTGATTCCCACATCAATTTACTGTTATTATTTTCATGCGAGAGATACTCCAAGTCTTAATAATGAGGACGCTATATTGAAGGCCGTATATATAAAGTCTATATTCATTGTATGTGAAATAAAGATTGGGATTTTTAAATGCCAACAAGTTTCACATTAAATAGGTTCTCAATGTGACTCCACCATGAGTTCACACCAGATACTTCGCACTTTTTTTTAATTTAACACCGAGAAAAATATTTGTTACATTTTAAGCAAATTTTGAACCATATATATGAAATAGTTAAGCTTCATTCTGACAAAAAACATTTCAATCCATTTTGAAATGAGTTCAAACATTACGTAAAGAGACGGATCGGTAAATGATTCTAAAAATATATTTGGTTGGTACTATATTAAATGCACAATATATTTTGCATCTGCAACTTTTGTTTTTACTCTTCTTTTGCTTCATTTATCATCTCAATTGTGTTTCCTACATACAAACTGTCAGTAAATTGCTCTATACGTTATTATTAGATAAAAAAAAAGACTTACCAACCAAAAATAAAATGCAATTTCCAACTAGAAAACCATATAGCTGCAATTCATCTAGAACCCTTTAAAACCATTATTCATGTCTCTAAATGTGATAATAAACATAATGGTAATAAATAGAACAAAACCCCTCTTTTTCTAATTTTTGAAAGATTCAAAGAAGCCCAGGAGCGAGTATTCCAAGCTGAAATTTCCGCAATAATCTGTGCCATTACAAGGCCAAAAAAATTAAAATGTCTCATATATATTTACCGACAGACAGTCTATCTTCAATCACTGCATTCGATTATTTGTATAATAAATCCAAATTCATCAATAATATTAAAGTTTTCTCTGATATGGGAAAACAGCATGTTAGTGTTCAGTGGATTATTTTTCAATGTAAGGCTCATTGGCAATGAAATTTCTGATCATTTTCTGAAGATAATAGCCATTTATTTTGAGTGCCTGGATATTCTGCTCTGCACTATTTTCTTTTCTTTTTTTTTAGAGTTTATTAACAAATTTTGATAATCATTTTGGGATGATTCTGATTCAGGTTTATGTGCTAAAACTTATCTCCCTGAGGGGAATTTCGCTTTCCATATTGCAAATAAATTTTTATATACTGTCTCACTATTCGTGGACCATTCATTGCCTATTTAAATAGATTAAAATCAAGAATACCTCATATTGTTTATATAATGATATAGACAATGTAAAACGCATAATTTTTAAATGCATTTCCACAAAAATATACCATCTAAGGAAGCCCATTGATAGGAATAAAGTAATTTTGTCTTGAAAATGTTATGAATAAAAAATATATATTTATTCTATTAAGAATTGTTCACTTAAGTCAGGTGAAATATATAACCAAATAACTTAAATTTTGTCTATCTGTATCTGTAAGAAAAAGAGAAATATTAATTAAAAATGTTCTACTCTTTTTTACTCATATTCAACTTTTTCCACTATTACCCTAACTAATAATTTTATCTTCGATTATTAACATCGTTGCCATTATTTTTATACTCTTTTTTACATAACATACTAGATATATATTTGATACCCAACTTTAGTTGGATGTACCTGATTTGAAATTCTGAATATCTTACTTTATGCCCAATATGCTTTTTGTGATTTTTGAAAGAGTTTTTTTGTATCTTTTTACATTTGGCTTGAAAATTCACATTTATAAATTGTCTTAATTTTATTAATATTTCTGTTAAATGTTCTGTTTATGGAATTATATTCCTTTAAGTGCAACGTTCTAAATTTTAATAAGCGATAACCCGACAGGCCGTGCTAATTCTTCAGCATCCTGAGGGCTTGAGTTTTCTCTCGGATGTCCATTTTGTTGCTCCAAATCCTCGGATGACTTGGTTTTTTAAAAATAGCTCTTCGTAATAGAAGTCCTCATATTGATTTCTTCATACATTTATTTCTTTCAAGTCGGTTTATATAATAACAAGTTTCAAAATGGAAAGGCAAATGAGCAATTTTACGAGCATTCATTTTTATTTTTTTTAGATATTCGAAAAGGTCTTTAATATATTTCGTTTTCCAAGCGATCGAGCAACAGCTTAGTTAAGCTTCTAGATTATATATATGCCTAATTTATGTTAATATAAAATATTTTGACATCCTATACTTGGTCTATACTTATAATAAGATAACAATAATAAATGAAAATCAGTAATATTTTAATTTTGATAAAGGGAATACATTAAGAAACGTGACATGGCTGTACTGAACAGAGTTATTTTAAATATAAGAAAAATTACATTATTTCCAGTGTACCTTTTTGTAAGTTGAAATTGTAATCAAAATGATATCTTACCTAGATAGAGAGGAGTGCTCTTCTTTTTCGCGCTGTCATCCATATAAGATAAGCCAACAACGTAAAATGCAGTGCCAGAAAATCCTTTTATGAAAATTGCAATCATTAGAATTCCCACTACAGACATAGTTGCAGGTCGCTCATCCGAATCACAGTCCTCAGTCTGAAGTTCATCACAGATTTCACTGCTGGTTTCGTTTTTCATGCCTTGGAAGAATGAATATTTCACCGGTCCGTTAATGAAAAAAGGAAATGCGGAAAGTATACAGCATACTGCGGCCATGAACATGCCTAACGCGACGACACGAGGGCGATGTGTTTTACCACCGATATAACCCACAAATATGCCTAAAAATATCGGCGTTATCTCTTGCACTAGCATTATACTACCACTAGTTTTGCTGTTAAAAGAATATCTTTTTTCTAACGTGGTTAAAATTGAAGTGAAATAACCGTGGTATACTCCTTGAAGTACGCCAAGTGCAGAAAATAGAACTAAGTAAACTCTGGGTGTGGCATATTTTTGTATCCACTTTGGTCTGAAACTCCCAATGCCACAAATTGTGTCATCTTCAATGCAGATCTCGCTGTGATTCAATTGTGATTTTTCATTAGTCTCTTCTCTTGATTCAGATGAATTTAACTCGTACTTTTTGATTTTAATAAAAGACTCATCTAAAGATTCACTATTATTTGCTGCGTCACTTGTGCATTTCGTGATTCCTTTTACTTCTGTAGAAAATTCACTTTTGCCATTGTCCAGCGGAATACCCTTCTTTTCAATCTTCTTATTATCATTTTCTAGAACAGTATCTTTTATTTTATTATTTGGCGTGATTTCCTTATTTGGTTTACTTTTGAAGAATGTCTCTCGAATTGAATCATTTTCATCATTTACCTTTTTGGCATCGTCATTTGCATTGCTTATATTTGTATCATACTTTAGAGTAGAGTCTGCCTCAGAGAACACATTGTTGGAATTCATAACTTACTGTTCCTGTTAAACAGAGCCCTGAAAATTAATGGGGATTATATATATATATATATATATATATATATGCTCCTTTGTGGATTAAATAAACAGAGCACCGAATCTAATACTGCTATTTAAATAGCCACATAACACACATAATATTAAAACATATCTTAATCCTTCTTGATATTCAATGATTTAGTTCATCTTTCATTTGATTCAGAGCCGAAAAAAGAGTTACGTGCGTATTGAAACAGATTTTACAGGCAATTGAGCACTCTTCTTTCTATTTAGATTAGCTGAAGAACCAGTTTTTTAGTGTTTTCCTTTGAGAGCATTGTGAAGAAACAACGTGTGTCCTTGCTTTTTTCGCGACAATGTGGCGCTTTATGCTGCATCATTGAGCAGTTACACAATCGCATTTTCATTTTTCTTTTATTTATATAAAGGATCATTTTCTCATTCTAATTCATCTCTCTTTCAGTGGGCATCAAACTGGACCGCCCTTTTATTTTTATTTCATTTTCCCTGTGACGATTCATCTTTGTATCGCTTCGCTGATTAGCTATCTATCAAATCTTAAGTTCGGATTTGATAAATGTTATCGCTCATAAGAAAATCAAGAAATATGTTTGCAATTTGAACCATATTACTGTAATGGAGCAGACAAAAGTCAAATGTGACTATATATATATATATATATATATATATATATATATATATATATATATATATATATACACGTGTGTGTGTGTGTGTGTGTCTGTAAGCGTCAACCGAGAACTATATTCTTTCATATTCATTTTTATTCTTGTAAGCTTGCTCTAAGAGCATTCAGTGAATCACGTGATGTTATTTATGTTCGACGCTTGATGCCCGCATTCGATGTTACGATATATTTTTGATTTATTACGATGTAATGATTACGATGTATTTAATAAACCTTTATTAATTTATGCTAGAATGTGTGTTATTCATTAAAAAAATCTTCTGCCTTATACATCCCGTACAATTCGGAAGTGGGATTGACATCGATGACTTGTTTTGAACTGGTATATCGTTTTACGTTTGTGTTCAATGGACACGATAATTATGTGACTTTAATAAGAACTATCTTAAAAGTTTCGTTTTTGATCAACGGTCGTGTTTATAAAAACAAACCGATGAAACAAGTCTACTACGGCAATGAAAACTTTTTCTCGCACGGTAAATAAATGCTCATTTTCATTTAGTCTGCGAAAACTGTAATTCATTTTTATAGGATTATCATAAAAAGCATTCACAACGTTTAATTTTTCGTACTCCGCGCCCTAAAATCGCTCACATCAAAATCTAATCACTGTAAGTTATAAAAGGCAAAGAAATTGCAAATTTGAATCATGAAAATTTTATATTTTACTAGCCGCCTTCGGCGACTAGTCTGTTCGCTACCCTTGAAAATTCTGACCGTGGCAAACTCGCTGGTGTCATAACCCCGTGGAGTTGTTGTTGAGACCCAGACCATCTGACCTACCAGAAAGGTGTAAGCTATTAAGGTGAAAGGTGTAAGGTATTTGAGCGGCCAGGAAGTGAAACCCAATTTAGACCGGAACCCAGTGGGGGAGGCAACCACAGAGATCGTATCCTCCTTTCCCTACCACCAACCTGTCGGAAGGACTTACGAACTCGCATGTTTAACGCTATCGTAGTCCGCTTGAACACGGCGGTAGTTTTGGCAGTAGCGAGAACCGAACCCGGACCTACCGAGTAACCGAGGCCTGCGATAACCACTGGGCTACCGGGCCCTTAATCCCGTGGAGTTAACAAAGTGTGGTGTAGTTTAACGACGTTAAAACTAATAGTGAAATTTTAAGATGAAAAATAATGTTCTAGTGGGGGTTCTTGAAAATTGATTTGTAAACTGAATTTATTCTAATGTTTGTGAACTGTGAGATTCTGAGTGCGATTTTTATTACAACATTTTAATTAACTTTATTACAACAAATGCTTCTAATTTGCTTGCCAACGTGATTCAAATCCGTTAGGCAATAACTATTCAAGTTCCATTACGCAGAGTAACATGGAATTTAGAATGCCGTTGTCTTTTGTGGCACATCTTAATTCTTTGCATTTTGAACATTATCTCTCCTGGTCCCACAATAGGGATATACTCATTTATTGGGAATATGCCGAAAACCGGAGCAGTAAGAAATTCAGTTTTGGTATGTGGTTATATTTTGTGGTCTATTTTACTTTTTTGCATTTTGAACTTTATAGGTTTAGTTCACCCTGGGCAGCTGATACAACGAGTAGTACAACATCATATGTATATACAACGAGTATACTCGTTTATAGGGAATAACTCGAGAACCGGAGCTGTTAGAAAATTCATATTTGGTACATACATTTAAATTACATACAAATAAAAGGGGTGCTTTAAAAAAATTATTTGTTATAATAAATTACTTTTTTTCATGTAAATTTTTTATTGTGATCCCCCAAAATCATAAAAAAATTCTAAAATTCTTTGTAAGGTTTCTACCTGAGCTTGTTTCAAGGTTTCAAGGACCTACCACTACGGAGTACCCAGGTCTGCCGAAGGCTGCCTCTAAACTCCAATCTTAAGGGTTGGTTGGTAAATAGTAATAAAAGTAGTTTAATGAGAAGAGGTTTCATAAAAGAAACGGGCGATGCTCTTAGATCCCAATTGTGACGAATCACAATCGGGGTTTGTCGAGTTGCAGAACTTGAAATAGGAGGAACAAATTTCCTCCAGAAATAAAGGAAAAAGTGGGAGGGGTCTAGCTGTGCTCCGTAGAGTACCGGCCTTGAAACAGTGAAAGCTGCATTTTTACAAACGCGGGGGTTCTGAGTTCAACAGGGCGGGCCCTTTTCAGGACCTAGACGGGGAGACCTTTTAGGCTGGTGAATAAGATCCGAATTTTATCCATATCGTCCTCTGCGGCTTTCATCTGGGCAATGACTTTAGAAGAGCATTCGTAAACATAATCAAGATTGGCACCACGTCTGCATACAATAGACAAAACCAAGAACAAAACGTTTTTAAAAAACGAAAGGTTTTTTATTTAACATCTTAAAAGACGTACAAAAATTGTTAAAAACTGCCAGAGCGCTTTCGGACGTATATACGCCCTTCATCAATGGCTACATGAGCAGTAAAAGCATGGAATGTTTATATATATAGAGACCATTTTAAAAACAAATTTTCATAAAATATAAAATGGTAAATGAACTTACTAAAATAATACAAGAAATATACACTGAAATTACGCTTACGAATTTTTAAATATTACAAGAAAAGAATTAATACAAATTTTAGAAAAACGTCAAGCATGATATTTCTGAGAATGATGTCACAAAAAACTTTTAAGAGATTTGAATTGCATAGAGTCGAAAATGAGTCGCCAAGCATAACTTAAAATTATAACAGGATCAAAATTACCGTGAATCAATTTGTAATTTGCTTGGCGACTCATTCTCGACTCTATGCAATTCAAATCTCTTAAAAGTTTTTTGTGACATCATTCTTAGGAGTATCATGCTTGACGTTTTTCTAAAATTTGTTTTAGTTCTTTTCTTGTAATATTTTAAAATTCGCAAGCGTAATTTTCAGTGTATATTTCTTGTATTATTTTAGTAAGTTCATTTACCATTTTATATTTTATGAAAATTTGTTTTTAAAATGGTCTCTCTATATATAAACATTCCATGCTTTTACTGCTCATGTAGCCATTGATGAAGGGCGTATATACGTCCGAAAGCGCTCTGGCAGTTTTTAACAATTCGTAAACACGTTTGGGAGAATAATGGCTCTCTACCTGAGCTTGTATAAATCCACCCGATCAGCGAGGGTCTCGAAATCTGTAGATATTGAAGGTTCTATCCCTTCCCTAGGCCAAATTTCATGCCAACGTCGTTATTCATATCATGAAATGCTACATAAGAAATATAGCGCTGTGCAAATGAAGGATAAGAAACGGAACTTACGAGATACTTTGTTTTTAAATTTATTTCTTAAATGCATTCTTGCTTTCAGCTCCGCTGTTTTTATTGAGAACATGCATATGTTTAGGTCATTGGGATACTGTGCAAGTCATAAACTATGTGGTTTTAAGTTGCTTATATGAAGTTTTTTGTTCAAAATTTCTTTTTTTATGGAGGTTATTGCATTAATCGTAGTGAAGATGTGGTGTCTTTTTGCTCTTTAAACCGCCATAGAATAGTAGCGTAGCGTGATATTTTTGACTGGGAAGGTTGAGCTATTGGCGTTTAAACTTGGCAAATGTTTTGTATTATAAGTGAAATTGATATTGGAATTCACACTTTGATTAAGATTTATTTCCTTGGCGAGTAAAATAAAATAATTTAACATACATCTGCTAAGAGTGACTTAAATGCACGATATTTTAAAATATATTATCTATGTAAGATAAATACGTACAGAATATAACATTTTAAATGTTTCCTTTATTCTAAATTAGTTGAACTTTTACAACCAATTTATTAAATATAAGTCATTGTCGCTCACCCTCGGAAAATGTTCTACAGGCGCCCATGTATGAAAGAGTGCACTGAAAATTGGTCAGAAATCTGGAATATAAGCTTAATTACAAATCAATGTAGTTAATAATGTCCTTAAACAGCATTGTATATTAATTACTTACAAATACTGTACTATGAAACCTTTAAAATATCTTAAGATTATCATATGCTAAGAATTCGCTAGAAAACTATCGACCACTTTTTTTTATCTACAGATTATCGTGTAACATGGAATTTTTTAAGGGAAATCAGATTTATTCTTTCTAAAACTCTCAAACACGCAAACCGATGCTTTGCCATATTCATGCCTATTTAAAGAAATAAGTCTACTTTGCAAACTACTTAAGTTTAAAAGAAGTCATTCTTAACATAGATATTGAGTAAAGTTAGGTAAATGCTAGGTAATTTGTGAAAAATGACTCAAATTCTTTAGTATTGCAAATAATGAATATATTTTGCGAGTATTAATTAAGAGAATCACGTTTGACCCGAAAGGAATGGTCCATTAACCTTGCACTACAAAGCCTCACTTCCCCATCTTTGAGGAAACGTCACATCCCACATCCAAACATTGATTGTTAATAGAGATTTGAATATAGGGAAACAATAGCCACGCCTTCTATAAGCTAGCTTCCCATGTTAGTAGGAAGGAGTTTAACAAATGGGTGGTCTTAATGCCATGCCTCTCTTTATAGACTACGAAGGCTGAATGATTTCAGCATTTAAAACATTAAAATATGCATCAACAATTTTTAAATAATACATATATATTCGCAAAGTTATTTAAAAATTATAATAAATGAAAGTGTGTTTAAGTAATTCTTTAAATTATATTTTAAACAAGGAAGGCTCAGCTTTTTAGCCTCAATGGAGGTTACGCCACTGCACAATGCAACGACTATACATCTTTTAGAGTGAAATTATTATATAACCATGGAGCTTTACATAGTGTATGACATCAGAAACTGAAAGTGATACCATAATATTACTTTATTTCTTATCATTTTATAAATTTTTATTAACACTTTCCAACATAGTTGAAAAGTGTTTATGACTTTGGTCATTCTGTCGGTCTGTCGGTCAGTTCGTACGATAACTGCCGTAAAAATGAATTTATCAAACATAAATTTTAGTATGTTGATCAGACGGTCTGTGGGACATATGGGAATGTAAATGTATAATATCGCCCAATTAATTTTGGATTGAACCCGGGTTGAAAAAGTGAAATACATTGAACCCTATGGGGCCTAATTTTTCAAACAGTGTTTAAGCGATATTAAAATTCGCAAATTGCTTTGAAAATTTTAGGAAATATTCAAATTACACCATAAAATATATAAAAAAAATTGAGCAAAATATGTTCTGTAGTTTTTCAAATAACAAATTAAAATAATAATGACACCCATATTATATGAAGAGATCACGTGACCCACTTCAAAATAAAGTATGTCATCCATCATTTTTCCCAGTGTCAAAATCGTGATTTTTAAAGTTCTTTTAAATTTATATTTAGTGTTGCATCTGTCCTAAAACCATTTTTTTTGTGCCAACGCAATTGCAATATTTTTTAGTTTAAAGCTTTGATTATTTCTGCAATGAAGGCTAATTTTAACGTATGCAGAATGTAAACAAATCAAGTTGTACGATGAGTTGTATAAGAATTGCTGAATGTTTTTAACGCAAAATTATTTAGCTCTGGAGTCTGGAATATAGGTGATATGAATGAAATATTCATTGATGTTTTGTACAAAAGCAGAATATTTTATAGCATTGCATTTTTCGATGAAGTTTTAAGCAGAGAGTGTACTTTTACTTCCATGGTTTTAAGTTTTTTGTAAAATAAATTATTATAGTACTATGATAATTTTAAAAATATCACCGCTGAATGTGTCGCATTTTAGAGATGTTTAAATAAAATTTTATTGCAGTTGGAAAATGCTTCATTATCAATGCTTTTTGCATGATTGATCTTTCTGGTTAGAGGTACCACATGCAACTCGAAGTGTCACGCTCATTTCGTTAACATGTTTAATATTCAAAATATTTCAAGCTTCTTTCAACAAAAATAGAAAATATAAAGAATTACTTTATATAGAATAATTTAGGGAATGAAAAGATAAGGTTACTTTTATAAATATTTGAATAAAGTATGTTCGCAATTGAAGTCTGTAAGTGTTAGGCATTTAAGGCAAAGTTGCTAATGTTGTTAAAAAATTAGCATCTACCCTGGTAGCACAGTTACGTTATTATGATGTTTGGGCACATATGTCATTTTGAAGTTTCAACACCTGCATTAAAATGGTATCTAAATGGTACGTCAGAAAGAGGTTTTCCAACAGTTGGAAATAGGTATTTTATTACGCATTTGTGACGTATGTTCAACGGTTGCTAATACGCATTCTCAATAGTTAATGATACGTATTTATGATATATTCTCAACGTATTTCCAATGTTTGTAGATATTACATATGACTTCATACGTCATTTTAACGACCAACACATACGCCAAAATAACAGTTAAAGGGAACGTCAGGAAACGGTTATTCAACCTCTGGAAATGGGTTTTTAATTACGCATTTGTGACGTATTTCTAATGGATGTTAATACTAATTGTTAATATTTATAAATACAGACCAATGGATGTTAATACGTGTAAATGGTTGTTAATACTAATTGTATTAATTTACTTCGTTATAGTTTTTTACAGCCCTTTATTTAACTTCACATGGAGTATATATATTTGCCTGGCTTCAAAGTCCTAACAAACTGGGTGTCACCAATCATAGCGACATAAAATCTGACACGTTGTATTCTTTTGTGGTACAATTTAGTTCTTTAAGTTTTGGACATTTCTAGAAACAAGCTTCTGTAAAGAGGGTACAATTTGATAAATAGCAATAAATGTTAGGATGTTTTTTCTGTGGTAAGAGTGAAGAAAATGTTTGCTACAGCATAGGGAGGACTTATTCATTTCTCTCCTCCCTAAATGAAGCGACTGTGGAGGTCGTTCAAATCAGAAGTTTCAATTCGATTTGAAACCCGAAGGAGAAAAATTTATAGTCTGTTTTCACTATAAGAGATATAAATTTCTTCCCAGTAGCTTAATGGATAGAATGTCGATTGACCATATGAGTGGTTTGAATCCCGGTTGAATTCATTCGATCATAACTTATTTATAACATGTAATACACCCGGTTATAACACATTTATAATTTAGACATCCTAGAAATGATTTTTTTTTCTCATTCGAATTCTATATTGTTAACGATTATCCTCTCCTTAAAAAGTCTATATTCTATTAAATACGAATAGCAGCTAGAGAAATTTCATTAACAAGTGGCATTTTCCAAGCAAATAAACTGAATAGAACAGTCGCTGTGGATCCGAATTCTTTCAAATAAAACTCACGATTGGAGGCAAAAACACGCAGATTTTATAAACCCAATTGCACTCATTGACACCCTCTCCGATCCCTTCAAGATAAATGATCCCTGGTGACCCCTTACCATCCAGAAACATAGAAACGCCTGATGCTGAAGATAGAGGTAATGGGTCAGAACACATGGATCTTAAACAAGTTTCTGAGTTCCTAACCAGTCTCATCGTCATGCTTGGAAAGTCTTCTTTGCATTTCTGAGAATTTCATTCCCCTACTCTTAACTCTCCCAAATAGATCTTTCACAGACATCGTTATTAGGTATAATATTCGACCAAAATATATATCCCACTATTTTCTTTCGCCAGTAATAATTTTTTTTCTCAAACTAGTACTATCCTTTCATTCTAGTAAGGCTCTGTCAATTTCACCTGAACGCGTGGGGCATAGCTATACCAAAATCAATCTCACAGCGTCATAATAATAGACTCATAATTAATCTCACAGATTTACCATCAGCATCAAAATTTATTTTTATTATCATACAACTGAAGAAATAATCTGCCATACATTGAAATCATGAATTCGTCAGAGGTCCTGATAAAATGTCCAATTTCACGGTTACATTTTCTTCTTTGTCGTCCCCTTCTTCATCCTCTTCGTCGTATAGGCTCCTGATCCGAGCCCTGAAACAATAGAGTACGATAATTGAACCCACTGACAGGGCACAGAAACACGAGGCGACCCCGTGAAACAAATGCCGGTACTTGTCCATGTCGTAGAACCAACAGTTCCCGGTCTGACCACAAGCCATGTCCCATACGAGGCAAGCGGAATCAACAATTGA
Organism: Amaurobius ferox; assembly: GCA_951213105.1. Lineage (NCBI taxonomy): Eukaryota > Metazoa > Arthropoda > Arachnida > Araneae > Amaurobiidae > Amaurobius > Amaurobius ferox. The sequence continues at coordinate 58,222,067 of OX578134.1, forward strand.
TCCAAGAGTCATGGGAAAGGGAAGGAAACCTGAAAGAGAAATAGACAACGTAAAGTTGTTTTGTTTTTCACAGTTTTACCTTCACATCTTTAATAAGAGGAGTCTTAATTTTTTTTATATAAGCAAAAATAGTCGTTGGTATATTTGTATTTTCAAAAAACTATTCTGTTAAAGGAAGTGAAAAGTTATCCCCCCCTTTCTCACTGTTTTCTAATTTTACCAAAATCTAATTAATACCAATTTATGAAGCGCGCATGCCATTGCCGAATATCAAGGGAAAATTAACTAACTAATTTAAAATTACTCTAATATCGTAAACTCACTCGTAGGAATGGCGGAGAAAAGCAGCAAGGAAATAGCTTTGTGAACAAGTATGTGCCAATTAGAGTTTGAACTCATTCATTGTGCTATCTTGTCAAAAACAAGTCAATGCGGGCATCTTGGCAATCTGAGCATACTCGGAATTGCAGGCATAGGCACAGACTTGAAAAAATATTCGGGGTTCCAAAAATTTGAAATCAAAAGACCCATGCATTTTTAAAAGGATTTAAGTCTAATTAAAAATTTTATTCATTAATATTATCTGACACAATAAAACATATGGAATGCTAAATTGAAGCACATTATATTTAAGTACAGAAAAAAACAATTCTGGATAATTATTTATTTAATTTATTTTGCATTTGTAAATGCACAACATTATTGTATACATTACACAGATACTGAGTGAATTTCCGACTGAATAATATTTATAAAAGTAAAAAAATATATATATAAAATTTACTTTTTAGGTGTTTTTACTAATGTTAAAAATGTCAACAAATTTCTCTTTAAATGATTTTCGATTTTATATCTTGCATCCGAAATACAATAAATAGTCTGAGGGGTAAATTTCAATACACACTTTACAGTAAACGACGAATTAATAACGAATATAATGAAGAAACTTGAAGAATGGATAACGAAAGGCAAAATTTAAACATATGTGCGTACATTTCCCCCTCTAAATACGAGCAAAAATATTGAGGGTTCGAGGAACCCACAAAATTACAAAATTATTGGATATTCAAAAAGTACTTCGAACATACGAAGTGGACGCTTTGATTGTAGGTGATGTTATACAAGAGAAATGGAAATTTCATAACAAGTCATAACAAGAAAAACTAAGAAAATAATACAAGAACTTAAAATTCGACAAAATTGTTATTCACGAGTAAATTAAATATTTTAGACTGTATATGATTGGGAATGTACTTTACATTATGTGAGGTTGAAATCCAATGTACTAATTAAATTTGAATCTTCAAACTACTTTAGTTTAATCATGGGTTCTAAAAATCAGCATCGGCCAATACAGCTTCAATTTCTGGCATCACATTAATAAAATAGATTCCACCGATTTAAATTCCAGACAAATCTTTAAACAAAAAAATAATGAAAAAATAGTAACCACTTAACAAACCTATCAATTTACCAAAAACACTACATAAAAGAACCTATTTTTTATTGTATATATGAATTGCTTTTATTATGCTAAAAAGAAAAGTAAAAGTTGTTTTTTATAAATTTTTGTATTTTATGATTTTATAAACATATAATGTCATCCTTAAAAATTTGACCGTATTATTACGTGCTATTACAAAACTGTTAAAAACAACATAAATTTTACATTAGTAATGAAAAATTTATAAAAAAAAAAAACCCAAAATGTTATATAAGAAACAAAATTAAATATATATGACATCACAAAATTATGGTAAGTCTTCAAATTATGATAAGTCACAAAGTTATGATTAGTCACGAAGTTATGATAACTTTTATTTAGAAAAACAAAATTGTATATAAGAAACAAAATTGAATAGTTACGAATGATGTCACAAAGTTACAAGTGATGAAGTTATAATAAGTCGCAAAGTTATAAGTCACAAAGTTTAAGTTATGATAAGTTAATTTTGTATGGTACTCTTCAAAACAGTGAGCCACACATAGGCCAACATCGTATTCCTTACACTGGTATCTTGATTCACGGCGAATTTTCTTGCCTTGTTCATTCTTACGCGAACACACTACACAAACGACATATAAAATTGAAATAAAGCAAACGACGTATTACTACCAAATTTTCTGACTAAAATGTTTTTGCTGTTGGCCGTAATAGTACGTTATAGTCAAAACAACGTCCACCGCAGATTAACAGATTAACCACCTATAGGCACCGACCCAAAGGTTTACAGTAATTACAGCCTATGGTGGAGGAATATCTGCCAAGATAAAAGAATGCCAAGATAAAAATGATAAACAATTATATACAATATGTTTGTCTATACTAGATGCAGATAGTATTTCAAAAATATTTCACATCCATATGCACTTATGTGCAGAACTCTTTCAAATGGGAGCAACTATATATATAACAATATTTTTAAAATTGGCTATTACATATATAAAATACCACGTATTATTTTCAAAGATATATACATATATATACATATACAAAATATATATATGCAAAACTACTTATGCAAACATACATACAAAACTATATATACAACATATACATACAAATCTCACAAATTACCATGGCTTTCAATACTACATGCTTTCAATACCACATGGTTGGTTACATACAATGATATTTGCAATGATTAAAACAAATGTGAATTTGAAATTAAATTGATTGCAGTATTTATAACAAAATTTAGAAGTACTACAAATAAACATGCAATAAACAGTGAGCGAATGTGTGGCGGTTACCAGTAATAATTCACAGGATATGTTCATTTTTCTCTAGGAATTGAATTATAGATTTGATTCTCTGTTTAGCCCACCTATTATCCAGAAGGTTTTTGGCAAATATTGGCAAATGTTGTCTACTGGTCCTTTTAAGGTGATAGTTCTTTGTAAGTTCGCAATCAAATACAAAATGTTTCGGAGACTCTATTTCACTACAAATATAGTTTTCGGTGTCTCTCTTTTGGATTTTGTAAAGATAGGTTGGGGAACACCCATGTCCCGAGAAAAACTGCACCAATTCTCTGCTGCAAATCAGTTGCTCTTGAGATACTCTGGGAAGATAGTTGAACGTTTCTCTTCCTTTCTCACTTTCATTCCACTACTGTTGCCACTCTTTAATTGTATTAATATTTAGATGTGACCTTAGCGATGAACAGGGAAATGGTAAGTTTGTACTCTAAACAGAGATATCTAACGTTGCCTCAAAAGCTAAAGCGTCTGCAACGTCATTTCCCAGAACACCAAAGTGAGCTTTAACCCATCCTATAAAAAACTTTTGATGGATGCTGTTGGTTATGAGAGTTATAATTTAATGAGCTATCGGATCCTTCGTTTGATATTGTTTAAGAGATTCGATGCTCGATAGACTGTCAGAGTAAATAACGAAATTCTTATGCAAACTTTTGGTAGACCAAAATACAGCTTCCTTTATTGCGAGCAGCTCTGCCTGGAAGATGTTGTTTTCATAGTGCAGACGAGTTGACCACTTGCGGACACACATTCCATCTTGAAAAGCACAGTAGGCTGATGCTGTTCCAGAATCAGTTCTAGAACCATCCTTATAAATATTTATGTAATTAGGTATTTCTTGTGATGACATAGCAAACTGTAAGCGGATGTTACCTGCTGCTGGGTCCGTTAAGCAAGTAACCTCTTTCTGTTCGTAATCCTTGTGATCATAATAAAGATTATTGTACGATTTGTACCACTGTACGATTTGTTTCATCGTGTTACTTACGCTATAATGGCTTCTTTTTGAGCTGTCAATGTTATTGGGGGGATTATGGTAAGCAGTTGTAGTGCTACAGTAGATGTTGTGCGATAAGCCCTTGAAATCTGAAGAACTATCCTCTGAACTGGTTCTAGTTTTCTCTTTGCATGGAAATTCAAGTTTAGGACCCAACTACTCGCATCACAGCACAGGATCCTTTCTGGCACTGATAGATACCATGTTTTTAAGATCTTAGAATTTATGCCCCACCTAGATAGTGCCACCTAGACACAAATTAAAATAAAAAAATAGAAACAAAACTGTAATGCAACTTAATATTAGTACAGTAAAAGCAAAATAAACAACTTTTACTAAACTGGACTAGAATGCACTGAACGTTTACCGCAGAATCCCGTAATATTACGGTCAAATTCGTTAAGTGGTTAATTTTTATTACTCGTGGTACTTCGAAGGAAGTTCATCAAGAAAGCACCGCAACTGAAGATTTTCTGAAAGTGAAATAGAATTAAAAATGACGTAATAAGTCATTTTATTGCCGGTAACTTTATTTACTGAAGGATAACATGTTGATTATTTTTCTTGATTCAATGCAATATAATTTTCTATATTAGAAATGCAACATATTTCCAAACTGGTAATACATTGATTGACCAAACAATCAAAGTAGTTTATTACTTTTTATAGTTAAATCATGACACAATATAAATTTTAAAATAATTTAGACTTATGAATTTAAAAAATTAAATCAATACTTAAAATTATCGATATTAGTTTAACCACCATTTTCTTTAAGAATAACTGGACTCATTCACCAAATCGAGAAACTAACTAATTTCCCTTTTCATGAATGTAAGAGTAACAAAAATAAAGTGTACTGATATGGGGATGATAAATCTGTATAGTAGAATATATTCTGTGAATTTATTTTTACACCCGATTTTATCATTTACTGATGAGACAAGAATACACCTCATCATTGAGCAATGTCCCCTTACATTAAATAATGTCCTACGCTTTAAAATGAACTTCGTTAATGCATTACACAATATAGAAATGACCCGGCCGTCCAAACAGTTACCTTACACCTTTCTGGTAGGTCCGACGGTCTGGGTCTCAACACTATAGAAATGTAGCACTACTAGACGTATATTTCGATGTGTGATATTTTCACAATTGGCTAAGTTACTAAGCCTTAGGAGATGTCGTCAATTAATAAGTTCAAGTTATCAAGACTTTCTCGGAATATTGTCATATCGAACTCCAATTCATAGTTATATCATCCTGTCCAACTTAATTATTCGTCCCATTGGACTGTTAAATTTTATACCAATTGGATCCGTCACTTTGGGTGAAAACGCCAATGTCGAGCAATCAAGTATCTATCAGAATATTTTTATATCATAATCCATTTCATAATTACATCATTGTAGACTAACGTGTTATCCGTCCCATTGTTTCAGTCAAATTTTATGAGGTCTTGCAATTATTTCTTATATGATACTCTTAGTTTCTTTGTTGCATATTTTCTTGGGATATGTCCACATTTTTCATGAATTGTATTGGATCACATCACAATTTACTTCACAATATATACAGCCCATGACCATTAGACCCCCGTTATGAGATTTATTGGCCCACAAGTCAATCGTCAATGAGTTACGGTTATAAGTATGGGCCATGGGATTTTTTTCCAATAAAAGTTCGATAATTCTGACACTTTCATACTCCATCGTAAATTTATCCTTTAGGGTATTGAATCCCCTAAATTTGTACTGGCCTTTAATTTTGGTTATCACATTTATGCGATCGCATTCTAGTTTAGTTTAGTTTTTAGGGGAAAAAAGCTTGAATATAGAAAACGACTTATTGGAATTTATGTGCAATATATATGTATGAATTAATAGTGAAAATCGCTTTAAAGTAAAATATACTTGCATCAGCAAGCTAAGTTGCATCAGCAAGCTAGCAGTTGACTTACCGAAAAGGCAACAGAATGTTTCAAATACCCCAAGTGCTAGACTCTTATCACTAGGGTGCACTGATCTGAAAAATAAAGAATGTTACAATATAACTGAGAAATACGTAAATATAGAAATACATTTAATGAAAATTATAACCCAAATGTGTATTGCTGGGAAGAACGAAATGTTTCATAGATCAAGGATACACGAATCTTCAATCAGACACGGTTTTCTGCAACAGCATGGTGACACAGATATAGTTTTTATACACAGAATCTTTCAAATTATTTATTTAGTATTTTATTTTCATATTTAATGGCGGGTCATTTAAGGATAAATTTCCTAGAGGCTATTTGAGTCGAAGTAGAACTTATACCATTTTTGTATTTTTGAATTTTCTTATTTACTATAAAAACCGGCTTTGATGGTGTTTAGTAGATTAACCGGCGTTGTCCGATATCCGGAACACATGCAATCTTGGCCCACGGCCTTTGTTTAAGCTAAAAGATATGGTTTTTAATGCTAGGCTCTAACGTAATTAGAAACTAAGACATGATCAAATTAGCAAAATGCCTAAGATTGGTAGCAAGTGTCACTCTTGCGAGTAAAAGAACGACAGCAAAATATGCCTGACTGAAATTACTTCTGTGTTGCATTGCAACGGCCTTTCAAACGCTGTCTTGCGGGATAAAAGTGAAAAATACATTTTACAGTCGAGATCAGGAAAGACAAGTTTTATACACCCAATAAAAATTTTGGAAGAAATTCACAAATAGAGTAATTAAAAAAAATAGAATACGAAGATATTTGGAAGATTAGAATTTAATTCTCAATGCTGCAACATAAAAATAAAATTACCTAAACTGTATGTATTTAAGAGTAAATAAATAAATAAATAAATATGAAGAAATGTAGAACTCATTTGTTTCAAAGATTGTAGGATGGAATATTATTCGGTTTTTCGACGGTGATAAGATGGAAACTGTGAGATAATAGTTTCGATCGCTACGATAATTTGCGTGACAATCGCTTAAAGTTGCCCTTCCACATAAAATGATTAAAAAAACGAGTGATTAAAATTATCTCCAATTAAATGTTGGTTTAAATATCTCATTTACAATGTTGGTAGATATTTTATTACCCTCCATCGTGAATGTAGATTCAGCCCTATATTCACCATTCTAACACCATGTGTGCCGTATAAATATACGGCACACATGGAGAAAAACACACGTAAGTGGACACATGCAAATATATATTACCATCTGCCATTTTATAATGGCCATCCATCACTTTTTATTCCGTGTTCAGTATAAATGCATTGAGTGTGATAAAGAATAATACACGAAAACAATAAAAGTGAACAATGAGAGTATGTAAATATGAAGTGAGGTGAAGCAGCGGTAACAGTGCTCCACTCACTATAAATATCCATATATCCATCAATTAAATCTAAAAGATTTAATTTATATAATCTGTTTTTTGGAAAATGCACCTTTCTATTGCAATGTAAGGTTCGTTTTCGGTACACTTTCACCTTTACGCAGAATTGCTTTTCTTCAAAAGAGTTTTTGTCCTGAGTTGACCAGCTGAAGCATTCAAATGCATGCTTGAGTTACAACATATACGCAGATAGCAGTTTTCTTTTTGTTGTTCTTATTGGCAATGTGCCAAAGAATTAAGCCGTCATCGTTTGAGAAAAGTGTGGTTTTGTTGTTTGCTTTCCTTCACCGCTTGCAATGATACAGTGAGGTGTATGTGAATACAAATGAGAGTATTGGATACTTATGGGAGTATGCGAATTCTAATAGGCGTTACATGAGGACATTTTTAATATACAGGTGAATGGATGCTAAAGGGTATTACACGAGGACATTTAGAAATTCTCATTAAAAAATCTAAATAGAATAACATTACCAACATTTAAAAAAATTCCGAAAAACATGGAGGCCATAAAAATATTTTCCGCGAAAATTTTAATTCAGAAAGTTTTGAGAGAACAAAACGTTCTCTATACCGTTTATGAAAAGTTTAAAGAGCATTTGTGTACCTCAGTAATATCATTGTGTGCGCCACAGAAAAGGTGTTGGTAATGAAGTTGATAACCAGCAAGATGATAAGATAAGCAAGTGTCTGGGTCCAGCAGTCATCATCGACGCAAAATCCTTCAGTGATTGTACCAGCCATCAAATCCCTTTCATCCCTAACACAAGAGCAGTTTCCAAATGACTAGAAAAGTATAAAAGCTTAGATTATATGTTTAGAAGTGTAATAGTTTCAACTTCTCCGAGAAAACATTTAATTCCAATTATATAGATGATGTTTTGTTAATATTTTTTTATGAAACTAAGAGACTCCCTATCTGATTGGCTCCGATAAAGTATACATTTTAATATTTAATACAAGAATTAATCATAGTAGATAATTGTGCAAACCACTTTATAAAGCAGAAGGTACACACGCCCTTTTTCTTTAAAAAAATTCTTAAAAAATTCTTTAAAAAAAGATAATTTCAGTGATAACGGCGATGATAGTGATGCAGATTTTGTAGTTTCTGATAAGAATGAAATTGCAGAACACAGCGTCAGCTCCTCAGAGGAGCAAACAGACGCTGACGGTAACGATACGTCCAATTCAACTCGCCTTAAACGCAATATCTCTACTTCAGCAAATCTTCGTGCCAAAGATGTTACTGCGAGGAAAATATTGGATCAAAGCACTGCTATTTCCGTGAGATTTGGTTCTCAAAACGTTGTGGAAAAAAGGCTGGCCCAACTCCGTATGCAAATGAAAATGTTTGAGGGAACGAAGCTTCATCGTGGCGTTTATTGTTTTGAGAATCCATGCTGAAACAATATTCAAAAGTGCATCAAAGAAGAAGTGCATCACCAATTAAAATCCGATTCATACAGCATTTCTAAAGAAAAACTTGATGCGTTTATTGCTTTGGTGTACTCAAGAGGCACCATGTGTTATTCTTCCTTAGACGGGAATGGCATGCTGTCAAAACAGTGGAAACTTCCAATTTTTGCCGAAACGATGTCGCGCGACCGCTTCAAGGAGATTCTTCGATTTCTACGATTCGACCAGAAACCGGCGCGTTCGACTTGGCTTATCAATGACAAATTCGCCCTTGCTTTTGAGCTATGGTCTCCTTTCGTTCAAAACTCCCAGCTTTGATTTACAACAGGTGAAAACTTCATAATTGAGGAAGAACTGCTGCTATGCAAATCACGTTGCAAGTTCCTCCAATATATGGCGAATATGCTTGATAAATTTGGATTGAAATTCTGGTTGACTGTGGATCTCGAAACTAAATATTTCCTGAATGGTTTCACGTATCTGGGAAAAGACGATGAAAGGGATGAAGTCTGCAACTTGGCGAGTACGTGGTTTTGAAACTCATGGATTCGTTTCTTTCGAATGGAAGAAACGCTGCAACGGACATTTTGTTTACATCACAAAAGCTTGCTAACTCTCTGACAGCCAAAATCATATCCATCGTCGGTACAATGCGACCAAATCACCGAGAACTTCCGCCGATTTGCAAAGAAACAACTAAAGAGAGCTTTTCATGGAAGGTGCTCGTGAACGGCCAAAACAACTCTCACTGTCTATCGGTGCAAGCCTAGAAAGAATGTTTGCATCTTGAGTACTCTGCATAGACACGTTGAAATTGCCGATGTTGCAAAAAAACTTCCAGAAACTGTAAAATTTTACAATATCTAAAAGTATGGAGTGGATGTTCTAGACCAAATGAGCCGCCTCTATACGACGCGATCGGCATCAAGAAGATGGTCTATGCACATATTCTACTATGTTCTGGATTTCGCGACCATAAATGCCTGGATTTTATTTTTCTCGCATACAATTCTTCGCAAATTGCTCGACTGTGCCATAGTTTGAATCTTGTGCACGAACTGCGATCCGCGTACTGTGCGACCAAGCAGCGTTCAGCAGTCCTTTGCAGAAAGGTAACGGAAAGTAACAAACGTCGTCAGTGCTCATTCTGCCGTAATAAAACACAAGATTTGTGATCATCATGCGATGAGCCCACCTGTGGAAAATGCCAAGAACGGTGCATTAAGAACGCTTATTGCAAAAAATGTGTTGAAGAAACGTCCTAAATGCTGTAACTAAGATGTTTTGGTTTTGAATTAAAGGAATGTTATATTTTTTCTATAACGGTCAAAAAGACCTCTACCCATCGTTCTAGGTAGTTCAAAATATCCGTCGTTCTAGTGTTAGTAGCAGGCGGCACGAAATAGTATGAGATGCTGGTTCAGCACAATATTTCGCCTCTGTATTATGAACAAATGCAAAACGTACAGATATGAAATTTTGCCGTTTGTTCATAATACAGTAAAAAATGGTTCTTAACAGCAGGCGACACGAAAGAGTTCGAGTTGCTGGCTCAGCGAGTCCCAGGGAATAGGAGACGAAGCTTCCCAACTCAAGAAGCGAGTTTCGGAGTTGTGAGCGCAGCGATCTGGAGATTGAGCTGAGTGAAATTGTTCGTGAATCGAGTTAAGGCAGTTGGTGAGCGTCAGCTGATGACTTTATCTGAGTTTCGCTTAATTTAATTATTCATCTGAGCATTAAAAATATGATGCTGCATTTAGGTGTGATGCACTATATTAAATATTTATTTAGAAAATACTGAATGTTTCCCGATGATGCACATATTTAGCAGTACTGTCAATTATGAAGTAAATTAAAAACAAATATTCAAGGCAAACAAGAAACTAGGCATTGTCAATCACTATAGGGATTAAAGTTCACTATGGGGATTGACGAATTTTGGCTGACAAGACTTATTACTGTAATAACCAATAGGTGTATAGAATGTTTGACCTTACTCAGAGTCTCCGAGAATTGACATTTATTCAGGAAATAGTGTTTTATATAAATTTTTTAGTGTGGCAAAAAAATTGGCAGCTTTGGAGACAAATTTTGTCGCTAAAGTTACTATTTACCTGAAGAAAGTTCTACAAACTACAGTCGAGGTCCTTACATATCAGGTCTTTTTGATTTTCTTGTAAAATTGTAAATTTTAAATTTTTACTATTTTTATAGGCCAGTTGAGAAATAGTATGTAGGTTGCATCTAAAACCTTTATTTCGAAGCATCTAAAATCTTTTGTGTCGACATTTAGTAAGTAGAGCAAGCACACCCATAAACTTTTATAATAATTTGCAGCCAGGAGATCTTCAAGTTTTTATGATATTTTTACGATCCAGCCGGGAAAAAAAATTAAGATTGTGTCCGAGGAATATGAGTTGCCGACATTTTAGGCACTATTTGTTCAAGAAAGTCATTTTAAGAACCATGAGGTCAAAATGACCTTTCGATTATTAATTTCAGGAGTTTTCATTAAAATATATGTTTACTTTAAACTAACAATTCGGTTTGGTTCAGTTAGATAGACTAATAACCAAGCTAAGCAACATTTCTGCGATCCTGAGGTAGAACAGGATAAAGTTTCGGATCGCGGGTAAAATAAAGGATTCAGTTCGGGATTGATTGAAAGATGGAGTAAGCAATGGGCTAGATATAAAACTATAAAGGATCGAGTGAGGAAGTTAGACGGCAGCCTAATTAAGTGGAAGGATAGATGGTTAGAGGAATCCTAATAGATACCACTGCGACAAAACGGGTTTAGTATCCTGGGTTAGCCGAAATACAGTGCAAGGAAAGAGGAAAGAGTTTCGGGTAAGCATAAAAGCTTTACAACTCGTCTACGATTTAAGTTAAATACCACCTGGCAGGGAGAAATATATTTCCGTATTGATTTTGTATTCATGAAGGGACCAAAGGTCTCTATACACTATTTGTTTAAGAACGGATTACAAAAGTTCTGATTTTCAAAACATACATCTGAAATATTTAATGACTGGGCCAAAAATTTGTATACAGAACACGCCATCTTATTTTTTTGTTCAAAAAACAAGAAACCAGTGATTTTAACAAAACTATTAAAAAAATCAATCAGGAGGCTTCTAAAAATCCGACTTTTGTTGTGAATATTAACATGAATCGTTTAAATTATTTTTGAATTAAAAATATATATGAGTTTACGTACCTGGTAAAATTGATGTAATACTTTGACTACAGTTCACACAACTATTGTTACACTGAAAGCTCATGTATTAAGTGACTAAATCAGTTTTAAATAAAAAACAATAGTTATAGTAATGTGCAAAGTCGTCTTAATATAATTGCAAAATAATATCACACATGCTTCATTTTATGTGAGTTAAAATTGTCCTGTGTACAGGAAAGACATTGGCTAAAAATGAATTAACAGTGAAAACAGTAAAAGCATACTATAAAATGGTTTAGTAAGCAAATTGTTCTTTAAATTGAAAATCGTTAACATACTTTGTACAATAAGAAATGCATGAATGTAAGAATCGAAGCGTAAATTATAATGTAAACAGTAAAATTTATATGGCTTAAATTTTATAGTTATCGTCATTCCCATTTTAGACATTAATGCCGTTTTCTTTTACTTACACACAGAATAATTTAGGCGAGAATACGTTGTTTTCCTACCTCGTTTTACTATAGAGAGACATTTCACAAAGGATTAATAATTCCAAAAATATTATGCATAATATTTATGCATAATATTTTACATAATATTTATTATATTTTTTATTATATTTTACATATGTAATATTTCATATATTATGCATAATATTTTGATTGTGGACTGCTTATTTTCATAAATAATTTTATAGTTGTATATATTTGTTATTAAGATCGGCACAGATTTTAAATTACTTGGAAATTGAATTGATATTGTCAAATGGCAAGTGGAATTACTCTTTGCTTTACTATCAGAGTGGCATTACTATTACCAGAGTAAGTGACATTATTAATACCAGAACAAAAGAATCTCCATAAATAATATATATTTTCGATTTTTATATGACTAAATTTTTGTACCACATTGCACTCAATTAACTGCCAAAACATTTAAAAGCATATCACGACATGGCTTAGCAAGAAACTAATTATTTTAATTGAAATTCTTTAACGTAACTTGTACAATGAGAGATGCATGAATGCGTGAATTTTAGCGTAAATTACAATTGTACACCTTAAAATGTTTACTGTGGCTCAAATTTGTGTAGTTACCTTTTTTTCCTCCCTGGACACGATCGCCTTCATCTCTTGCGTACAACCTGCATAACATGGGGGAAAATACGTCGTTGTACCATCCTGGTCACAAAATGGAGCAAATGCTGTTGTGGAGCAAGAACAATTTCGATTGCATTCTCCGCTTAAAATTAGCCTAAAACACAGAAAAATATTTGGATATAAGTTTGTAGTAAACTGTAGTTAATTTGAATAACATATTTATACCTACAAAAAGATCACGCATAATATAAAAATATTAAGTATCTAGCACATGACTTTTCTCACAAATGAACAAATTTTGGTATTCGGAGACAGTAAAAGTTACAGCTGTAGTTGTTTTCTAAAAATACTTGTGAATGCAAAATTGCAGAATTACATTACAGTACATAATGAAATATGATATCTGTATGTTTGCTTGTTTGACTATGTCATCTGTAGCAGAAAATCTAAACATCGTACAGACATAAAATGTGTTGCAGGAATAAAAGGAAAAATAAAAGTCTCACTGGGATTTTGATTAATTCAAATTACCCTTTCAAGTATTTAATGTCAAAGAGCCATTTTGAGTATTTTTTAACAAATCGGCTCCTTACGATCAAAAGTATTATTGCAGAGTTTTCTTTTTAACGCCAAAGTATAGAACGCAAAAATTACCTTTCAAACAAATTTTGCACGGAATTCGTTTTATGAATAGACGAATTTTTGTGAAACATTTTATATGCATATATACATTTCGTGTTTTGAAGACGTAATGGATTTTCAAATTCTTATATAAAAAAAAATTCACTGACTTCATAACTTAAGTGTTTATTTGAATATTACACTCCACTCTAAACCAAAAATGATTCTTTTGCATTTATTTGTTCATTAATTATGATATTAAAGCATAATCGTAACATTTAACCCTCAAATGCGCACATTTTTCTAGAACTTTCAATATTTCTTAGATATTTGTTTATGAACCTAAAACTTATGGAAAAATACTAAAAAAATCCTTTTTCACATATTTGGCCTTTTATTTACAAATATTTAGTGTTTGCAGATCTGCAAAGCTGCGCATTTACCTAACATTTGAGCACTAAAATGAAAATTACGAAATAATTCTCTTCACAGAAACAAAATTAATAATTTTTCATTATAACTCATGAAAAGCTTTGAAGCAGGTTTGTTTCTATTTAAACACAAGTTAACCATGCATTTTCTACATGCCACTAAGTGTAACCTCGGCAGTTGTTCTTTTTTCGTTCCATTCCGGCCAGTGATGCTGCGGATCCAACCTCACGTCTGCAGTAGGGAGGGAAGAGCCCTTGTTATTTATTCTGCGCATAAGCTTCGAAGTTCAACTGGAGAGGGAGATTTAGCATGAATATGTCGCTTTGCATATATGCAAAGCTGCGCACTAAGAGGTTAAAACATCGTACGGTAATACATATGGTAAATATTTTTCACTATAAGTATCGAACTGAAAATCATTTGGGTTTAGGGAGACACCCTCATGAACATGTTTGTTTCTTACGGGTTTTTGTTGTACCTAGACCGTCTGGCCTACCCAAAAGTGTAACGTGTAAGGTGGACGGTCAAGACAGTGCCACTAATTTAGACTGTAAACCATTGGGAACGGCATCCACACGGAATGTACCCTCCTTTCACTATCACCAACCTTTTGGAAGGCGTTACAGTCTCACATATTTAACGAGCCCGTACTCCATGAATACGGAGGCAGTTTGGTCAGAACCGGGAATCGAATTCGGCTCGTTTGAGTGCAATTTTACGCGCTAACCACTGAGCGGACATACTTATAGCTGCACTCGACTCTTAAGAGTGTTGGATAAATATTTAATTACATGCTACCGTTAGCATTAAGAGTCAGTTGATGCATTGACACTCCAGAGCAAGGTCTCCAAACTTATTGCATAGAGGACTACATTAGGATATTAAAAATACTGGGTGTTCTAGATCCAAAAGGAATATACAGTAAAATCTGTCTATCTCAAATCTCAAGGAACGAGAAAAACGTTGAGATTTCGAGATATAGAGGTTCTTATATTACAAGCTGGACTGAAGGCATTTTATTAACACAATAGAAAGTATTAGATGTAAATAAAACATTTTTGGCATGCCTTATGACGTGCCCGCTACCAGTTTCGTACAGTTTGCATAATCTCTTTCATGTTGATGGAGTCTTGGCAAGTTTCTGAATTTAAGTGATTTCAACGTGACGCATAGGAATAGAGTTCGCGTACAACTCTATGGTTGGTTACGCCCTTTGATTGGTTACACCTTTGGTGTTGTTTGCTGGGTGGTGACAGCAGGTAACCACGAGTGTTTAAGGGGTGGTTTCTTAGTGAGTTTTGGAATCAGTGAGTACAGTCTCGGAATGATTGTCACATCCGAAAAGGCAGTCATATTCTTTTCATTACGGAAGTTGCTACCTTAGAAATAAGCATAGTCGGCGAAGACAAACTGCATATTAGACGGACTTAATCATTCTTTATATTAAGGCCAATACGGCTCCCTGCTTGTATTTATAACATTGCTTCTGCATAAGCGTAAGTCGTGAATTGCTATCCTAAGTGAGGTTATTTTGCCAATTAGAGTTACGAATGATGCGGCCACCGATGGTGTAATGCACAGCAATTAGACAGCTTCTGTGCCTATTTTTTTTTCTCTATGGAAGTATAGTTACCTGCCCGGATGTATTGTCGGGTCATCTCCTAGTTCCCTGGTTAGGCGAAACTTAGGATGATATTTATTTCTCTGAGGCTGTGGAATTTGAGAAATGCGTGAGGTTTCTAAACAATTGTAAGATCTTTCTTTAATTTTGTCTATGCCTGACTCTGTGCTTTTATTAACCAATTGCTATTTTGTATGAAACTTTAATTGTTGTTTGAATGCAATATTGATTATTAATATCACCTATATTCTATGGTCGGTCCTAGAACCCGTGTAAAAATAAATGAGTAATAACATTTTGTTTAGTTTAAACGTTGTGAATATCATTTCATGTTATTACCTCCAGCCGTGACAACCTTTACAAAATTAGTCTGTCAATAGTTTCTGACGGATTTATATCCAAGACACACATGAATCAGAAGCTAAAATGCCGACCGATTTAATTGAAGAGGTTGAAAAAAAGGGGTTGTTTCAGCGGGTTTGTTTGCAAAGTACATGTGCCAGTATGGTTTTGTGCTGACATCGTATGTGATAACAGATGAAGGGATACTGCTGAATTAGCTGGAAAAATAAAAATCTAAACCTCCACGCGGAATCATAAAGATAAGGCATATAGATTTACAAAAAGGCAAGCCTGATACACATAAAAGGACATGAGACATATCATAAATTCTCCACAAATTGAATGATCCCCAACACGGGAAATAACAATATAAACGCTCACAAGATCAAAGTTCCGTGATCGAAGATAATGGTAATAAGAAATGAAAGATAAAGTTCATCCTTCCACTTATCTATTTAAAGTGTTATCACATGCGCACACCGGAGCGCTTTAGGCTCACAAGAATTGGCATCCGGTGTCGATCTTCAAGTAGTAGATCACTGTAGAACATAAAAAATCTGATGTGTGCGGCGTATGATTTCCCTTATATGATGCAACGGTATATTCCTTATATAATGCTTCTTTAAAGGTGAAAAAGTGATGAAAAGATCCACAACACAGTTTTTGTAGCGTAAAATTGTAAATTTGGCACTGTGAATTGTACATCCGGATGACAACATCTAAAACTATTTCGTACCCAATTACCTTATATTTTATGCCACTCTAAATAAACAATTATCAATATTGATAGCATCCTCAATAAGCAATAGTCCATATATATAAATATTTTAATAATAAATTCATCAATTGGGCGTCCTTTTCATTACCTTGTCGTCAATTTTGCTATTTTGGCGATATCTTCGTTAGTGTGGGGCTAAATATCACCAAATTGGTGATATTTAGAAGATCATTTCTTATATAATGAAAGGTGTACCCTTTATATGACGGAATTAAAAATTTGCAAAATATTGCATACTATTTGGCTTCATTTCTATCAATTTGGAAATATTTTAATCAATTTGGCAACATTTTCGTGAATTCGGCAACATTTAAAAGTCGCCAAGTTCGCAATATGCCGCAAAATTTGCCAGAAATTTGTTAAGCGTTACAAGCGGAGTCTTATGGTAGAGTTTTATATTAATTCCAAAATATTGAATTTTAATTATTTAGTTGTCATTTTCATTGATTTATCGTCATTCTTATCAATTTGACGACATTTTCATCAATTTGGCGACATTTTAAAAAATGCGAGTGAAAAAAAAATTCACTCGCCAAGTTGGCGATAATTCATTAAAATTTCGTCAAGCATTATGGTCGGAGAAATAGGTTATTCTTATAGCAGATAAACGACTAATGGCGTCCAAATACAAGATTATTATCCAAAGTGTCTTCCTTACAGTAGATTTTATTGCTTCCTAGTTATTGGATTTTTATCATTGAGTCTTAATTTTCATTGATTTTGCTTCATTATTATCAAATTGGTCACATTTTTATCAATTTGACGATATCTTCGACAATTTGACAACATTTAAAAAACTAGTCAAGTTGGCGATATTACGCCCAAATTCGCCGCCAAAATTCCGCTTAGCATTGTTTATGGAGAAATAGGTTAGACTTATGTTATATAAATGACTAATGGCGTCAAATCACAAAGCTATTACCCAGATTGTCTTCTCTCGTGAATGGAACGAGCTAGATCTATGACAATGACGATAATAAATGTATCGCATAATATTACATATAAAAAAGGAACAATTTTCACAATAGTTATTATTTTTTTCAATTTTATGTGATTTCTTGATAAATTTATTTGAAAATGTGCAATATATCGAGAACGGTCCATGCTAGCGTTCTAAAGTTTATGTCAATCGTTTTCTAATGAAAAATTATATCAGAAATGATTATTTATGTAACTTTATTGAATGTTTTAATTTTTTGATGATTTTTTTAAAATTTCATTTAAAAGTTTAGGAGGTTTCTGTACGGTTTCTTCCGATTGCGTGTAAAAGAAGAACAACAGGATTCCAGTATTCACTGATTGTGATTTTTGTACCAAATTTTGTTCAAATCGCTTGATTCGTCCGTGAGATATCGTCTCCACACACACACACACACACACACGCACACAGACAACACCCCAAAAAGTCTGATTCTTGTTCAGGGATGTTTGAAACGTGCTCTTCCTTCGAAAACTCGAATTCGAATTTTCGACCCCGTCACAATACTTTCCCTATACATTATACTATGTATATAAGGACAGTTAAAATGGGGGACACAAACGGTTTCAAAAGCTGTATGAACATATTTCATCAACTAATTATAGAAACAAATGACATGAAATATTATCATCCGAAAAAATAAAAGGAGAACAAATACGAATTAACCAAGATATTTCCAGCCAGAAGGAAACGGAAAGACATGCAACTGTCGTTAACAAGGGGATTGGAATAAGAAAAATATAGAAACCCCCAGACAGTTTATTTACTGAATGGAATTAGGTGTAAAACTGATTTATAAAACATGATTAATTATATCGTTAAATTAAAAACATCATAAGTGTCTCAATGCTCAGTAAATAAAAACTTGAACGTTTCATATTTAAAAACATAGCTCGCCAGTTTTTAATACGAAATTTAATATTTATATGTTTTATCTACATAACAATTTACATCCCAGCGATAAAGCCTCAGTAATTCATCACCATATTTTAAATTAAGGAAAATAAGTTTTGTTTAGAGGTTTGTATACATACTTAAAATAAAACAAAGGTAAAATATTATTGATCTTATAAACCATAAAGGAAGACAGGTAAAACTGTAACATGTCGCGGACAAAATTTTTGACGTTCTAAGTTAGAAACCAATTTTAGCCTGCAAAATGTTGAAATCCTTAAGTATAATATCTGGATTATATAACAAAAAATCTGATGTGGGCAACACATGTCTTCCCTTATATAATATAATGAATTTACTACTTTTACCATAAAAAATAGGTTTTTCTTATAGTAGATACTTATATTCTTTCCAAGATATCGAACTTTCGACAATTAGTCGTCATTTTCATAGATTTAGCGTCATTTTTATCCATTTGGCGAGATTTCCGTTAATTTGACAACATTTCATAAAGTCGCCAAATTGGCAACATTCCGCTAAATTCGTCGCCAAAATCTCGCCAAGCGTTATGGACGAAGAATAAAGTTATTCTTACAGCAGATAAATGACTATTGGCTTTCAAATACAAAATTATTACTCAAAGTATCTTTTTTCATGAATGGAACGAGCTTGATCCACGAGAATGATGCCACCCAATTTATCGCATGGTATTACATATGAAAAGTGAACATGTTTATTAATAGGAAATATTTTTTTTTTATTTTACAATATGACTTTTTGATAATTTTTTTGAAAAATGTGCAATATCTCGAGAACGGTTCATGTTAGCGTTCTAAAATTTATGTCAATCGTTTTCGAATGAAAAATTACATAAGAAATGTCTATTTGCGTAACTTTATTAGTGGTTTTGATTTTTTGACGGTTTTTTCAAAATTTCACTCGAAAATTTAGGGGGGTTCTGAGCAATATATAAACAATATAATATAAAACAATATAGCGTATAAAAACAATAGGCTTCTAGTGTTTACGGATTGCAATTTTTATACCAAATTTCGTTCGAATCGGTCCATTCGTTCGTCAGTTATCGTCTCCACAGTCTCACTGACACACACACATACTTTCACACAAACACTCGCACACATACTTTCACACACACACACACACAGACAACACTTCAAAAATGTTTGATTTGTGATCAGGGATGCTTGAAACGTGCTCTCCCGTCGAAAACTCGAATTCGAATTTTCGACCCCGTCACAATACTTTCCTTATACATTATGTATATAAGGAATGTAACAAGTCTAGAGGTTTAAGTGAACTTAACAAAAGTAGCGTAAATTTAACGAGCCTATAACGTGAAGAAGATAAGAAGTTAGGAGTCTAAATGAGAGCCAAAACTGTTGGGCAAGTAAGGTTTAGTAACTGTTGAAATATTTTTTGGATTTCCTTATTCAGTGCGAGACAGCTTGGACCTGAGTTCATCAAATGAAAATTAGAATTAGATTTTATATTGATCATTACGAAAATGTTTGAAGAAAGTATATTATTAAGTGAATGAATGAGCAAATGAAAGAAATGGTGTAATCCGTTACCCTTGGTCATTTTGCCCAAAGTGTGACATATCTATTGTCTGGCATCTTGGTATCATCAGGATGATAAAACCCACGCACATGCACATCTCAGCCACAATCATTCCAATCAATAGCTTCTTGGTAGTGGGTTTAAATTTCCAAATGAGGTATCCGCCAAACACTGTGGACACCATCATGCAAGCTACAGATGTCACACCTGCAAGGAAATTCGCAATTATTGCAATGGGATTGATGCGAGGAAATAATATCTTCAAGTTAAAATAACAAGAAACATCTCAAAAAAATATTTTAATAAACGTTGTCTTTATTATTATTGTTCCTACATATTTAAGTTCGGGTGATGTTTTAGAACCCAGGGTGTTTTCGGAACTCACTTGGTCGATTTTCATGGCTCTTTTATAAACGACATACACATTTTCACAATGGTTTTAATTAACTCAAAACCACTTTCAAATTAAAAATATGATTTTTTGATGAATACATAGATATCATATATATGTGTGAGTAATCTACGTAATCGATTTTCATAATTGTGTTTTCAAATAAAGGGCTTAGGTTTACAGAGATGCCCAAAAATATTGAATAACACGAAAGCTCATTCAAATTCGAATCATTTGGAATTTGTAGCTCTCCCCTGCGGGTTTTCAGAAATTATATTCATAATTACATTTTTAAAGAAAGAGCTTAGAAGTACAGACTTGCCTCATATTTCTGATTAATTGAATTAGCACATTCAAATTATGAAATTAATTATAAAATGTATAACTAAGTCTGTATCTTCAGATTGTTCGCAAAATTTACTCGATCATAAATTTAACACATTTTTTTTTCAAAAAGTACAAATTAACTGGATTCAAAATAACACTTCTGTGAACAGTTCAGTAAAAACAGTTCAGGCACAACCTTCAGTCGTGCACAAAATATTATTGCGCCTTGCAAACAATATTTCTTATCTTACCTGAAAAAAGGCTAGCATCGGCCGCTGTTAACTTGAACTGGTTTTCCATGTACTTTGGTAGCATGATGATGTGCCCAAAATGTCCGAAGATGGTCAGTATGGTCCTGATCAGGACAAATGTGTAAACTGGGTTCTTAAATAATCTCTTAAGACCAGCTGGTAAACCTGAAATATGAAAAATATAACTTATTCTTACTTATCCTTTTCGTATCAATAAAGTTCTACGTTTGTTCTTCACAAAACACAAGATGACTGAAACAATTTCCAATGGTTGCAAAAAGAAACACATCTTTCTTTAATTTATTATAATTTAATCAAAAATGTGATTTATCTGCAAGAATTGAAGTTTTTCATTTCTGAAAATTTGATTTTAATTTCAGTTTTCTTAACCTTTTGATTACGGGCGGGACAGCCTCTATCCCAAACGAAGAACCTCTCAAACAGACAGATATTTGACATACCCTATCCCAAACTATACCCTATACCCATGGATAGGGTATGTCTGTCTTTTTGAGAGGTTCTTCGTTTGGGATAGACGCTGTCCCACCCGTAAGTAAAAGGTTAATCAATCAATTGAAACTGGAATTCGAATCGGAGTCTTTCATTTTTCGACCTGGTACACCAGCCACTACACTATTGTAGCAATGTAAATATATTTATTCCCTACACATTATATTTTCAATGGTTACAATTTATATTTTACAAATAAAACTACTAAAAGATAATAATTAGTCATATTTACATTTTTACGGAATTACCATCTTCCAACTACTAAATCGTGGTAAGCGATCATTATCACATTGAGTTAAAAATAGGAGCTCGTAGTATTGTAAGTTGCGTTATGCTCGGAATGCTTGTTTCATAACCGCAAAAACCATTTCTTAGTGTATATAAAGACGGTATCAGACAGAATTCATACATGATAACGTATTGTTTTTATTTTTACACTTAACAACAAATTAGTTTGATCTTTCCTTTAGATAGTTTAAAAATATGTTTTATTATGCAATTAACATTGCATAATTATTCTTTGGAATAAATGAATATTGGCGATTTCTGGGACCTCCAGGTGGAAAACTGTTACTGAACGTATCTCCTCTCGTGAATAGAAAATAATAGATTCACTAGAATTACGCTAAAAGATTTGTTGCATAATATTGCATTTGGAAAGTAAATATATCTGATAATACTAACTACTTTTAAATTTTTTGTAATTTTTTTTATAAATTTCATCGAAAAATTCGTAATACATTTAAAACTGTTCAAACTAGCGTTCATTTTCGTTTTGTAATGAAGAACTTTGAAATGTTAAAATATGTATCACAATCGAAGGTTTTATAATAGGGTTTCTAATTAATTGAAAAAGTAAGGAAGGGGGGGGGGGAGGGAGAAGAATATTTTCCAAACATTTTATTGCGTTTAAATTCAATAGAGTTTCAGTATCTACTAATAATCGTACGTAAAAGCAATTTGGTACGATTGTAATAATCGTACCTAACTACTTTTGAAACGATTTTAATAAATTCAATTTTACTAATTATTATAAATAACAAACTGATTAATATAAATAACAAAATCAATTTATATTATTCGCATAAATAAATTTTATTCGTATAAATCATAGTGGAAATTGCATGCCACAATTATTCAATTTTGACAATATCAACGCAATTAAACCACTTTATATATTGGCTACAGCAATATAAGTGCCAGCTACTTAAATAATGCAAATGCAGATAACATTATTTTCCAAATCTTGAAAATCTTGAAACATATTCTCCACAAAGCAGAAAAAAAAATAAAAGCTTCAAAACCTCAAAGAATTAAAAACGGAATATCTCCAAACGAGTCTGTTCCTTCCTCCGTACTTAGAAGTGATAGAACCTTCAGCCCTATATCCTACCTCCATAGAGTTAGAGGTAGGATATAGGGCTGAAGGGGTCCACTGGTTAATAGATTCAAATAGAAATCATAATAAATCAAAGAAATGTCTGGGTTAAAAAATTTATAAATAATCCACTTATGAATTTATGAAATTATTTATTTTTTAGAGTAGTCTGTGATATATTTAGGAGCTGCTGTTAAAATATGAACGTTGGATGGCACATCAATTTTAGTATATCATAATATAAACATCCGACAGGTTTAAAAAGCTGTCGGATGTTTATATTAAAAGAGAAGAAAATCATATATACATATATATAAATATATATACATAAAAGTATATAGTTGAAGATTTTTTATGATTACTTGTAATTTATACCCGAGAAATACCAAAGTAAATAGCTTGTAAACTGACGGTAAAGGTGAAAATTTGCAAAACGGAAACCATATATATATATATAAAGGCAAGAAAAGTATATATATATATGTGTGTGTATATATATATATTTATATATATATATATATATATATATATATATATATATATATATATATATATATATATATATATATATATATATATATACACATATATATATATATGGTCGATATTTTCTATAGTGTCAAGATAATAACTCTGATAATATTTTAAGTCGCTAATTAATCGATTTGTCTAAATATCGGCAAAGATCGGGGTGCAAAAAACTGATTTGAAATAAACAAAAATAACACCAAGGTGCACTTTGTGCTACGAGGTGTTTAACTTTCTAGCTAAAGTAAACATTTTAAATCGTGTCGGATTACCAAAATTAATATAAATGTAAAAATTTAGGTGAATGGCTTTTTGGTGGCTATTTCGTATTTTTACACATACTTTTGCGCTACCGTAATATACGCACACATTTCTTACCTGAAAATATTTGTGTACAGCTTTCTTCCTTTGCAGAGGAAGCCTTTCGATCCACCTTCTTGTGGCTGGGGAGCCTCCTCGGAAAACCCGCAATCGGAATGCTGAATATGATTAGAAGCACCCCTTGCAGAATAAACCCAATCCACCATGCGCCAATCCATCTGGGATCCTCGGGTCCGAAGCCAGGGTCCTCTGAAATACGACAGTTTAAAAATGCTCATAAGAAAACCAATGTATTAACAATTTGTAGGAATTATCGGGCAATTTGAAGTAGCATTACGTTATTTTTACGTCTATCACGCTTATCAATTATTTTACGCCCACGCCCGTCTAACTTTTTACGTCTATTCCACTTCCCTTGTAGAATAAACCTGATCCGTCATGCACCAATCCATCTGGGATCCTCAGGTCCAAATCCAGGTTTCAAATACAGCAAACAGGATAATAGAGAGAAGCACATCAACAGACTATAAAACACAGCGTAAATACAAAATACAAAATTTTGTTACAATGCGACCCAGAGACTCGTAACTTCATTCAGGTCGCTAAACTACACTATAATAAGAAGAGGCCGGCAACTGATGCAACAATAATTAACAGAAATTTACTTGAAATAATGATTTAGAAAATGAAAGAACACTTCCGTTTCCGTTCATGAACAAAGATAATCTTTGAACCTATTTAAACAGCTAGGTGACTTTTCAGACTTAAGCTCTTTAAAAAAAACATTAAAACTTTCAAGTGCTAACCACAAGGAGTTCTTATGCAAAATTTCAGGATTTGCTTTAGAAATAACATAGTTATATTTGTAAGAAAGAGTGGATTTGATGTTGCGTCAAAGAAACTCAAGTGAGGTCAGTAATTGTTTTAAAAATGATTGCGATAAATTTGACCTAAGAT
The DNA here is from genome assembly GCA_951213105.1 of Amaurobius ferox. Lineage (NCBI taxonomy): Eukaryota > Metazoa > Arthropoda > Arachnida > Araneae > Amaurobiidae > Amaurobius > Amaurobius ferox. The sequence continues at coordinate 58,246,830 of OX578134.1, forward strand.
ACTAAAGATAAAATAAAATATAACTTAGTTTAGACACCTGATGAGCCTATAACATAGTGTAGACATATGATGAGCAGCATGGGAACGCCATTTGAGATTGGAATCAATATACACTCATGAATATCTATAAATTTTGATCTGATCAATTATCAGACAAAAACAGGGATTTTGTGTCGAACAAGTAGGGAAATCATATCGAATGTCTAAGGATATTGCTACTAGTTGATAAGGAAAATAACATATAAATGGTTTTAGAAACATTAATATTTTATTAATTAGCTGTAAACCACGTATTTAAATGCCTCATTAAAACACTATCAGTCATATTGCGCAGTAAATTATTATAATAATTTTCAGAATATATTAACTCAGTGTCATCATCAAAAGAGCTTAACTGACTATTAAGATTCAAATCACACAGATCTTTACAGTAGAAATAAGAGAGGTCCAAGGACCCCTGAGGAACATCAGAGTTTATAGTATTGATACAAAAACCTATGTCATTAATGTTTTCTATTATATAAGTAAGCTTTTATCCAGTCATAAGTAGTTCCACGCAACCCAGAAGCGTAAAGTTTTCTTAATAAAATCTCACAATCAACAGTGTCAAAAGCCTTCAAGATACTCAAAAATATAGCAGCAGATTATTTTTTCTTATTTTTATCAATGTTGTACACAATAAAGTGATTACATGACGCGGATTCAGTAATAAGGGCTTTTCTAACAAATAGGCAACTTATTTGCATAAGACGTAGGTGGTCTTCGAATTTAAATTTTGCGCTAATTCGATTCGTTTCAAAGGGCATCAGCCACTTTTGAAACAGATTCTGATTCTCCAGATCAAAAGACCCCGAATTCATATAAAATATGTAGATTTTACTATAGCTGTTGGGGGATTTTAGCTGTTTGAAACTTCTAGCTCCAGACTTTAAATTGGTGCTGCAGTTTTTCTTTCATATTTTCCAAAATAATTAGCCTATAAAACTTATTCATTCCTATTTTATATTGTGATACTTAATAACCTTAACAAAATGTATAGCGGTTTTTTCATCTTCAAAGAAATTTTTAATATTAAATATTAATTATGTAAATCATATTAGAAAGAAATATGAATAGAAACGTACGTAAATTTTGACGACAGTCGATGCAGCACTGTTGGAAACCTTGGCGTGTAATATGTTAGTAAATTTCGTTGAGCACTTATTGAAATACACAACTATATACGAAACGGCATCATTTTTAAGATTTTGGAGGCCATACCTCTATTGCTATCGGAAAATACTTAGAGGAAATTTTAATAAAGAACTGCAGTGCAATGTAAATTCTGGACTCTTGGCATTTGTACGTCAATTGATCAGACATTAAAATTGCATTTGTGTTAGAAAAAAATGCATAATTTAAAGTATGATGATAAATTTGAAAGTTGATTCACCTTAGATCAGTACTTGCTATGTCGATTTCTCGTTATATAACTTTAAGTTTAACATTATACACGCTTTTAATATAGAATGATATTATTTTCGAAATTTATTCAAAACTTATAATCACCAACAACAAATTTTGAAATTATAAATTAAACTAAATGCATATATTTCTTTAATGTCAGAAATACCCTTGAAGAATATAAAACCAAAGACTGAATTTTCACATTGGGATTTTATGCAGTGTACAATAGTTTATGGTTATCTCATAGAATATGGGATTAATGATATGGATTTTTAATGAGATAATTGTTTATCATGACTTGTTAATTATATTTTGAAAGTATAATGGTGATTTCGAAGAACATTGTTATGTGTTTTTAGCTTTGTTTAAAAGTAAGCTATGCTATGAAGTATTAGTGAAAGTTAGCCATAGAGATCCATTTGTACCGACATTGTCCGCAGCTTGAAAGATTCTATGCCGCAACACATCCAAGAAATTACTGACAGGAACGGCCATCTTACGTCTTAAGGAAAACACGCCCATTGCAGATAACAATATCTACGGGCCAATAACAGTATCCATTGCCGATAACAGTATTCAGTATTCGTGTTTATGGTGTGATTATTAGTGCAAAGTTACCGTTAACTGTAATGGCAGCAAAAAAATTTGCTATTTGTCTCAATTTTGCGAACTTCTAGGGGAACTGACAAATTCATCTTTATTTCGTAGCTGGCATAAAATTCACAAATAATTTGACTCAGGCAATACGAAGCTTTAAATCCCAATCATAAGAAACTGCAAATCATAAGAAAATCCAAATCATAAGAAACTGCAAAAAAGAGGTGTGCCGAAAAATAAGGAAGACACTCTTATTGCAGATAACAGTATCCATGGTCCAGTTTTCACCTTGTTATGCGCTCATCAATATGGAACAACCTTGAACTGCACTGGCAGCAAGAAAACTTATTATTTTCCACGAGTTGGCGAACTTCTATACCAGTGTATTTATTAGCGATTATAGTAAGTTGAATTAGCGTAAATGACACTTTTAACCATCAATATGTTAGTATTAAATTATGGTTATTAAAGCCACGCAATTTAGTGCCCTCGAGGATTTTAATTCATTTCTTCACAAATTTAGTTGCAAATGATTAGAATTTTATTCGATTAATCTAAAATGCGATTTATAACTTCAACTTAGACTGATTTAATCTAGTTATACATACATTTGTTTTACAGTAAAACATATTTATTCGAACAATTGGTATTTTGGTGGCATTTGGAATTACACGTCTTCTTTTTTCCTTTTCGATATTTGCATTTATCGAAATTGCAACTGCCTTTGCAGCCACATCTACCGTAATCGGTAATAAGCAATTAACGACATTCTTGCACGTTCTCTTAAGAAAATTTCTATCTTTGTTACTATTACAGCAGCAATAAAATTATTTACACATGTCAAATTTATTTCTTGAATGTAATTGGTTTAATATGTCCCATTTAACACAATTTATACGGAGTTCGATGCAGATCTTTAATTTCCAGAATAATAATTAAGATATTTATTTTATCACTGAGTGATCTGTCTAAGTCTAGTACACGAAACCTTACAGTTTGAATGTGAGATATTCATAATTTTCTTGGTTATTTTTAAGACTGTGAAAAGCCATTTCTGTACACATTTTTCATATTATTTCTTGAACTATTGTATCCAGTACTTCACTTTATCTTCATCCTTCATCAAGTCTCCGTGACACTAAAAACTGCCTCATGACTCAAATTTTCGTAGTCTGAGAGTTGGCATTACTTGAAGCATTTCTTAAATTGGAATGGGTGGGTCTGAGACCAATCGCAATGATATATATTTATTAATATTAATATTATATTAATTATGCGATATTTTTGTTCCACCATGTATATTGTTTTACATGTTTACTATTATATTACCTCTATATAGATAAATAACATTGATTATACGTTAACTTCAGATAAAGAGAAAACGCATTGTTTTTTCTTACCGGTTGCTTTCAACTCGTAAAATTTATAGCTCTGATCATTTTAATTCTTGTTCTGCAAAAAATAATAATAATAAATAAATAAAAGAAAATAAATATGAACGTATGCACTTTCCATATTTGTATCTTATATTCATAAGAAAACGTGCAGTTATGAGTTAGACACGCCAGTTCACATTTGCATCATTATATTGTGCTCTGAACATTTTTGTGATTTTTGTTTTGTTATACAGAGTACATGCGACGTAAACTACTGCTAAAGAATAAAATTAACATAACTTCGTTAAAAGCAGCATATACGTTATTTTTACAAATATTTTTGGTTTACATGCTACTTTTAACGAACTCATTTTAATTTTTTTAATTGTTGTGTTTTAAATTTGGAAAGTTCGTGCTAGACACATACTCCCAATTGGAGAAAGGTTTTAAATCACAAGAACAATTATATTACAATCCTTCAAAACTGTGTGACGTATTAGCACAAAAATCACATAAAATAACGTTTTAAATAACCGCTTTGCGAAGAAAGTTTGATTGCTGTAATAATTTGAATAAAATTTGAAATAAAATAAATTGACGGTTCTAAGGGAAAAAAAACACTTGGTAATATTCATGAGACAAAGTTTCAGGGTACGTATATCCATTGAATACTGGTTTGCAGAAATAACAAGTACACGAAGTATAACTAAAGATTTGTTATGTGGAGGATTCTTGTATTATTTTTTCTTTTCTCTTTGACCGAGATCGTTTGGCCTAATCGTAGGCGTAAGCTAAGTTAAATTGTTTCGAAAATTCCTTTGGACTGTGGTTTCCTATATAAATTAAGGAATTTGTTTTATTACTCACGGTTTGACTTTAACAGTACAGATACCAAACCAGATAATTATTAAATTTTATACAAATATTTCGAAAAATTGGACATTTTATCTTAAAGAAGCTGAATAAAGGTTAGATTTCGAATTTTTATGCAAATGCCTCAGCAAGTATTGAAAATGTTTTGGATAAAATTTTTCTGTATTTTAAAATAATTGTATTTAGTAATTGTATTTACTAACTAGAAATATGTCTAGCCCCAACAGTTAGAAAGTTATAGATTTTATTTGGTTTTTTAGAAACACATTTTATATTAAAATATATTTCAAGAAAATCAATGTTCATATTTTCTGGAAATTTAACTTCCACTCGTATGTAAAATATTGTCTGGAATTAATTCTCTTTTTTATAATTGAACTATTTATTAAACTATTTATTGAACTATTTATTAAACTCCAAATTGAACTATTTATTAAAACGCTCACAATTATCCCACTTTACCTTATGTTAAGCATATCAATTATATAATTAAATGTTTTGAATACATGTTTGTGATTTTAATTGGTTTTATTTATATTCTTATATCAAAATCAGTAATTTGGAACATTTTATCCTAATTTTTTTTGTTATCTATTTTTAACTGGAGCTCTATGTATTATAAGAAAAATAAAGGTAAAACCGTTATGTAGAAAGCTTTACATAAAACACTATGTACCGATACGTGGATGTCAACATGGCTGCCAAACAAAAACAAGAAGAAATACAAGGTAATAAGGAAGGAAGAAGTAAACAAACAGTAGAAAGATTTTAGGAATGAACAAGAAAGATCTATCATGCATAAAATATTGATTATGAAACACTTTCCAACTGAAATGCGATCCGCCGAATGTATCGTATCTCTAAAATTCGATACAGTCAGCGGTGATTATTTTTTAATTCGCACAGAACTATAATAATTTATTTTACTTGGAAACGTAGAACTTCATCGAAAAAAAATTCGTCTGTCTCTCTATGTAAAAACAGTGGATATTCGACGGGAGAGTACGTTTCAAGCACCCCTGATCACGAATAGAACATTTTTGAGGTGATGTATGTGTGTCTGTGTGTGTGTTCAAGTATGTGTGTGTGTGTGAAAGTATGTGTGTGAATGCATGTGTGTGTGTTTGTGTGTGTGTGTATGTCAGTGAGTCTGTGGAGACGATATCTGATGGACAAATGGAGCGATTCGAATGAAATTTGGTACAAAAATTACAATCTGTGAATACTGGAAGCCTATTGTTTTTAAACACAATCGAATGTTCAGTACGCCCCTAAATTTTCGAGTGAAATTTTGAAAAATTAATCAAAAAATTAAAACCTTTAACAAAGGTACGCAAATAGACATTTCTTATGTAATTTTTCCTTTAAAAACGAGTGACATAAACTTTCAAAACGTTAGCATGAACCGTTCTTGAGATATTGCGCATTTTTCAAATAAATTTATAAATAAATCCCATAAATTAAAAAAAATATTATCTGTTGAGAAACATGTTCACTTTTCATGTGTAATATCATGCGATAAATTGGGTGACATCATTCTTGTGGATCTAGCTCGTTCCATTCACGAGAAATATACTTTGAGTAATACTTTTGTATTTGAACTACAATCTGATATAGAAGTAACTTATTTCTCCGTCCATAACGCTTGGCGAGATTTTGGCGACGAGTTTGGTGGAATGCCGCCAACTTAGCAACTTTTTAATGTCGCCAAATTAACGAAAATCTCACCAAATGGATAAAAATGACGCTAAAGTAATGAAAATAACGACTAATTGACGAAAATTCATTATCTTGGAAAGAATATAAGTATGCACTATAAGAATAGCCTATTTTCTGATACTGTGAAAGTGGTAAATTCCTTGCATTATATAAGGAAAGTCATGTGCTGTCCACAACATATTTTTTTGTTATATGATGTGCTATACGAAGCTTTCTTCTTAACTATTGCCTTTTGAGTACCAGTTTGAGCGTATTACTGATATGAAAATAAATTACCTCAAAAGTTCCACGTTGTTGCAGCACAGACAGGTCTATAAAGCAGAAAAATATAGACACACAAGGAAGTGTACACTTACCGTATGGATTTTCATAATACTTCAAAAGTATAGCAGCCAATAAAAATCCAAATAATGGTCCTAAATATCTCAGCGCTAAGACAACAGCTAAAAAAGAAAGAAATTTATCATTTTATTTCATGATGCTATAAAATTGCTTTATGTAGTTTTTGTAAATATACATTTTTAAAAGCATAGTATTATTATTTTAGGATACAAAAGTCATAACGATGAAAAATATGATTTTTTTTTCAAATACCAAGCGATCAAATATGTGCTGTAGACGTGGACAAAATCAAGTAAGGGGTCAAACCGGAAACCACCGGAGGGGCTGGGACAGAAAATTTTATTTCTCTTGTTAATGGATGGTCCATTTCAAATATTTTTGCACATATGTTTTTCTTCCATTAGGTGTAAATGAGCAATGTAAACTGAATGAAAATACTTCAATGATTTAAAAAAATTAAAATGTATATAAATTGTAGTTTCAAAATTGGTATAATTATGAATTAAAACACACTAATTACAAAATAAAAGCATTTTTTATTGGAGAAAAACGTGTTCTTTAATTTGTCGTCTGCATAATTCAGTATGCTGAGAAGAAAATGTAAAAGAAAAATATTTTAATGGAACAATTTTATTTTTACATGAGTGACTTATGTATCAATTATTAGACATTTTCGAATATGCGATTTCATGTAAAAATCCCGAAGACAAGTTAAACTTAATATTATAGGCAAATTAGGCCTCAATTTCATAGTTTTTGTTCTAATCTCACTTGAGTTATATTAATGTAAATAGTCAATTTTTCAAGAATTTAGTTCTTGAGAAAATAAGGTTTTAAAGTTCTGTTTTATGTAGTAAATATCAGAAATCCAAGTTTTTAGCGTTTAACAAAAATATTTACATAATGATTTAGTTGATGCTATATTGCTTAAACTTTCTTTTAGCTTAATAAACAATATTATTTTTTTAGATATTCTTGTTCCATTTGAAATAAAAAGTAGTTCTGATATCTGGCGGCAGTTCTATGGACTTATTCCATTAAAAGTTTAAAATCGCTGGTTCTCAAGTACAGTAACATATTGACATTTAATGTTAGTACAGATTCAGTTAAAGATTATGATTGCCAATAAAATTATGATGCTGACCTCACTTTTGGAATAATCCTTCAGCAAATCTTCTACAACGAAGCTGTTTATTTTAACATTGTGTTTTCTCATTCAAGCGCTAGAGTATTGTCCAATGATGTCATGCATTCTTCAATGCTAAACAGCAAGATCATGATGAAAACATGTTGTATTTAATGTTAGTACAGATTCAGTTAAAGATTATGATTGCCAATAGAATTATGATGCTGACCCCACTTTTGGAATGATCCTTCAGCAAATCTTCTACAGCGAAGTTGTTTAATTTAACATGGTGTTTACTTATTCAAGCGCTAGAGTAGAGTCTAACTATGCCATGCATTCTTCAATGCTAGACAGCAAGGTCATGATGAAAACATGTTGTATTTAATGTTAGTACAGATTCAGTTAAAGATTATGATTGCCAATAGAATTATGATGCTGACCCCACTTTTGGAATGATCCTTCAGCAAATCTTCTACAGCGAAGTTGTTCAATTTAACATGGTGTTTACTTATTCAAGCGCTAGAGTACAGTCTAACGATGCCATGCATTCTTCAATGCTAGACAGCAAGGTCATGATGAAAACATGTTGTATTAATGTTAGTACGGATTCAGTTAAAGATTATGATTGCCAATAGAATTATGATGCTGACCTTACTTTTGGAATGAACCTTCAGCAAATCTTCTACAGCGAGCTGTTTAATTTAACATTGTGTTTTCTCATTCAAGCGTTAGAGTATAGTCTAACGATGTCATGCATTCTTCAATGCTAAACAGCAATGTCATGATGAAAACATGTTGTATTAATGTTAGTACGGATTCAGTTAAAGATTATGATTGCCAATAGAATTATGATGCTGACCTTACTTTTGGAATAAACCTTCAGCAAATCTTCTACAGCGAGCTGTTTAATTTAACATTGTGTTTTCTCATTCAAGCGTTAGAGTATAGTCTAACGATGTCATGCATTCTTCAATGCTAGACAGCAAGGTCATGACGAAAACATGTTGAATTTAATGTTAGTACAGATTCAGTGAAAGATTATGTTTGCCAATAGCATTATGATTGCTAATAGATTTATGATGCTGACCTCACTTTTGGAATGATCCTTCAGCAAATTTTCTACAGCGAAACTGTTTAACTTAACATTGTGTTTTCTCATTCAAACGTTAGAGTATAGTCTAACGATGTCATGCATTCTTCGCAAGACAGCAAGGTCATGACGAAAACATGTTGTATTTAATGTTAGTACAGATTCAGTGAAAGATTATGATTTCCAATAGATTTATGATTGCCAATAGAATTATGATTGTCAATAGAATTATGATGCTGACCTCACTTTCGGAATGATCCTTCAGCAAATCTTCGACAGGGAAGCTGTTTAATTTAACATTGTGTTTTTCATTCAAGCGTTATAGTCTAACGATGTCATGCATTCTTCAATGCTAGACAGCAAGGTCATGTTGAAAGCATGTTGTATTTAATGTTAGTACAGATTCAGTGAAAGATTATGATTTCCAATAGAATTATGATTGCCAATAGAATTATGATTGTCAATAGAATTATGATTGCCAATAGAATTATGATGCTGATCTCACTTTTGGAATGATCCTTCATTAAATCTTCTACAGCGAAGCTATTTAAGTTAACATCGTGTTATCTCATTCATGCGTTAGAGTATAGTCTAGCGATGTCAGGCATTCTTCAATTCAGGACAGCAAGGTCATGACGAAAACATGTTGTATTTATTGTTAATACAGATTCAGTGAAAGATTATGATTGCCAATAGAATTATGATTGCCAAGAGAATTATGATTGCCAAGACAATTATGATTGCACATTGAACTATGATGCTGACCTCACTTTTGGAATGATCCTTCAGCAAATCTTCTGCAGCGAAACTGTTTAATTTAACATTGTGTTTTCTCATTCAAGCGTTCGAGTACAGTATAACGATATCATGCATTCTCCAATGCTAGACAGCAAGGTCGTGACGAAAACATGTTGTGGGTGGGTTTTGACTTCCAAATCCAGTGTGTTAAATTCTGCAATTGGGCAAAGCTAGCAGCAATTTTGAAGCCGACGACTAGTATTTTATTTGTAAGGTTTTCAACTTAAATTGAACTATTTATTGCCAATTGATTCCCACATCAATTTTCTGTTATTATTTTCTTACAGGAGATACCACAAGTCCTAATAATGAGGACACTATATAGAATACCGTATACATAAAGTCTATATTCCGTGTACATGAAATAAAGATTGATATTTTTAAATGTCAACAAGCTTCACATTAAATAGATTCACAATCCGAGTCCACCATGATTTATCACCAGATACTTTGCACATTTTTCTAATTCAACACTGAAAAAAATATTTGTTACATTTTAAGCAAATTTTGATCCATATATATATGAAATAGTTAAACTTCATTGTGACAAAAAACATTCCAATCCATTTTGAAACGAGTTCAAATATTACGTAAAAAGACGGGTCGGTAAATGATTCTAAAAATATATTTGGTTGGCACTTTATTAAATGCACAATATATTTTGCACCTGTAACTTTTGCTTTTACCCTTCTTTTACTTCATTTATCATCTCCATTGTGTTTCCTATATATAAAAGGTCAGTAAATTGCCCTGAACGTTATTATTAGATAAAAAAAAACACTTACCAGCCTAAAATAAAATGCAATTTCCAACTAGAAAACCATATAGCTAGAATTCAACTAGAACCCTTTAAAAACCCCATTCATGTCTCTAAATATGATAATAAACATAATATTAATAAATAGAACAAAACCTCTCTTTTTCTAATCCTTTAAAGATTCAAAGAAGCACAGGAGAGAGCCAAAAAAAAATTAAAATGTCTCATATATATTTACCTACAGACTATCCCCAATCACTGCATTCGATTATTTTTATAATAAATCCAAATTCATCAATAATATTAAAGTTTTCTCCTTTATGGAAAAACAGTGTGTTAGTGTTCAGTGGATTATTTCCCATTTAAGGCTCATTGGCAATGAAATTTCTGATAATTTGAAGATAATAGCCATTTATTTTGAGTACCTGGATATTCAGCTCTGCACGATTTTCTTTTCTTTTTTTCTGAAAAGCTTATTTAAAAATTTTGGTAATCATTTTGGGATGATTCTCATTCAGGGTTATGTACTAAAACTTATCTCCCTGAGGGGAATTTCTCTTTCCATATTACAAATAAATTTTTTATATACTGTCTCACTTGTCGTGGACCATTTATTGCCTATTTAAATAGATTAAAATCAAGAATACCTCATATTGTTTATATAATGATATAAACAATTTAAAACACAGAAATTTGTAATGCATTTCCACAAAAATATACCATCTAAGGAAGCCCATTGATAGGAATAAAGTAATTTTGTCTTGAAAATGTTATGAATAAAAAATATATATTTATTCTATTAAGAATTGTTCACTTAAGTCAGGTGAAATATATATCCAAATAACGTAAATTTTATCGATCTGTATCTGTAAGAAAAATAAAAATAACAATTAAAAATGTTCTACTCTTTTTTACTCATATTCAACTTTTTCCACTATTACCCTAACTAATAATTTTATCTTCGATTATTTTTAACATCGTTGCCATTATTTTTATACTCTTTTTTACATAATTTACTAGATATATATTTGATACCCAACTTTTTAGTTGGATGTACCTGATTTGAAATTCTCAATATGTTACTTTATGTCCAATATGCTTTTAGTGCTTTTCGAAAGAGTTTTCTTTGTATTTTTTTACATTTGACTTGAAAATTGACTTTTATAAATTGTCTTAATTTTATTAATATTTCTGTTAAATGTTCTGTTTCTGGAATTATATTTCTTTAAGAGCAACGTTCTAAATTTTAATAAGCGATAACCCGACAGGCCGTGCTAATTCTTCAGCATCCTGAGGGCAGGAGTTTTCTCTCGGATGTCCAATTTGTTGCTCCAAATCCTCGGATGGCTTGGGTTTTTGGAAAATAGCACCTCGTAATATCAGTCCTCACATCGATTTCTCCATACATTTATCTTTCAAGTCCGTTTGTATAATAACTAGTTTCAAAATGGAAAGTTAAATGAGCAATTTTATAAGAATTCATTTCTTTTGTATTCGGAAATGTCCTTAATATATTTAATTTTCCAAGCAATCGAGCAGCAGCTTAGTTAAGCCTCTAGATTATATATATATGACTAATTTATGTTAATAAAAATATTTTGAAATCCTATACTTGTTCTATACCAAAAAGATAACAATTAATAAATGAAAATCATTAATTTTTTAATTTTGATAAAGGGAATACATTAATAAATATGGCATCGCTGTACTGAACGGAGTTATTTGAAATATAAGAAAAATTACATTATTTCCAGTGTACCTTTTTGTAAGTAGAAATTGTAATTCAAAATTATATCTTACCTAGATAGAGAGAAGTGCTCTTCTTTTTCGCACTGTCATCCATATAAGATAAGCCAACAACGTAAAATGCAGTGCCAGAAAATCCTTTTATGAAAATTGCAATCATTAGAATTCCCACTACAGACCTAGTTGTAGGTCGCTCATCCGAATCACAGTCCTCAGTCTGAAGTTCATCACAGACTTCATTGCTGGTTTCGTTTTTCATGCCTTGGAAGAATGAATATTTCACTGGTCCGTAAATGAAAAAAGGAACTGCGGAAAGTATACAGCATACTGCGCACATGAACATACCTAATGCCACCAAACGAGGGCGATGTGTTTTACCACCGATATAACCCACAAATATGCCTAAAAATATCGCCGTTATCTCTTCCATTAGCATTATACTACCACTAGTTTTGCTGTTAAAAGAATATCTTTTTTCTAACGTTGTTAAAATTGAAGTAAAATAACCGTGGTATACTCCTTGAAGCACGCCAAGTACAGAATATAGAACTAAGTAAACTCTGGGTGTGGCATATTTTTGTATCCACTTTGGTCTGAAACTCCCAATGCCACAAATTGTATCCTCTTCAATGCAGATCTCGCTGTGATTCAATTGTGATTTTTCATTAGTCTCTTCTCTTGATTCAGATGAATTTAACTCGTACTTTTTGATTTTAATAAAAGACTCATCTAAAGATCCACTATTATTTGCTGCGTCGCTTGTGCATTTCGTGATTCCTTTTACTTCTGTAGAAAATTCATTTTTGCCATTGTCCAGCGAAATACCCTTCTTTTCAGTCTTCTTACTATCATTTTCTAGAACAGTATCTTTTATTTTATTAATTGACGTGATGTCCTTATTTGGTTTACTTTTGAAGAATGTCTCTCGAATTGAATCATTTTCATCTTTTACCTTTTTGTCATCGTCATTTGCATTGCTCACAATTGTATCATCCTTTAGATTGGAGTCTGTCTCGGAGAACACATTGTTGGAATTCATAACTGACTGCTCTTGTTAAATAGAGCCCTGAAAATTAATGAGGATTATATATATATATATATATTTATATATATGCCCCTTTGTGGATTAAATAAACAGAGCAATGAATCTAATATTGCTATTTAAATGGCCACATAACACACATAAAATTAAAACTAATCTTAATACTTCTTGATATTCAATATTTTAGTTCATGTTTCATTTGATTCAGAGCCGAAAAATGTGTTACTTGCCTATTGAAACAGATTTTACAGGCAACTGAGAACTCTTCTTTCCAATTAGATTAGCTGAAGAACCAGTTTTTTTAGTGTTTTCCTTTGAGAGCAATGTCAAGCGAGACAACGTGTGTCCTTGCTTTTTTTTCGCGGCAATGTGGCGCTTTATGCTGCATCCATGAACAGTTGCGCAATCGCATTGTCATCTTTTTTTATTTATAATAAAGGATCATTTTCGCATTCTAATTCATCTCACTTTCAGTGGGCATCAAACTGGGATCGCCCTTTTATTTTTATTTCCCTTTCCCTGAAACCGTGACGATTCATCTTTTTATCGCTTCGCTGATTAGCTTTCTATCAAATCTTAAGTGCTCATTTGATAAATTTTATCGCTCATAAGAAAATCAAGAAATATGTTTGAAATTTGAACCATATTACTGTAATGGAGCAGGCAAAAGTCAAATGTGGCTATGTATATATATATATATATATATATATATATAATTAAATATTTATATGATTACTTGTAATATATATAAATATCAGAGAAATACCAAAGAAAATTGCTTTTAAACTGAAGGTAAAGGTGAATAATTGCAAATCAGAAACCAAGTGTAGCACGATGAGCTAGGCCTTTTATAGCTCCCAAGAAGTTTGGAAATTGAATAAATGGAATAAAATGAATAAGGAAAGCATTTCTGAAACCATGTACGTTATCAAGGGCCATACATGTTTCATTAATGCTGATTCTACGTTTCTGTGTACGCAACTGTAAAATGTATTACAGAAATAATGTACATGGCCCGACGTAGAAGAAAATACAAAGTGGATCAAATACACAAAAATATCAGTCATGAAAATAATATATTCTTTTACACCAGCTTGTGGCTAATTATTGAAATAAGGATACAAAGTAATATAAAATAATATCAAAAGAATATAATGAAAATATAATGAAAATGTATCCACCCCTAGTACTGTGATACTTCTGGAAAATCATGTGTATTGCCAATCATCTCAGAACAAGTTACAGTGAATTTTTAGTTACTGACTAAGCAGTTTTCGCAAAGCAGGTTAAAGTGAAGTATACGAATTGTTTAACTGTTAGACGAAGACATGGAGATGATGAATTATTTAGAAATGCTAGAGTATGATTTGTCAACATGTTGCTGAAATTGTTGCAAGTTTTTGAATTTAAATTTAAAATGTGTTTTAATAAAAGAAAAAATAAAGTTGGGCGGGTAATTATTTTTATAACGGTGTTGATGAATTTATGAAGATGTTCTTTGTAGTAACAAGGTGTGCTTAACATTTTGATTCTTAATAACTGGTTATTAATAATATTTCTATATACAGATTTGGAAAGATATATATATATATATATATATATATATATATATATATATATATAGTACATGTGCAAGTTTTTTGCTTGATTTTTTTGCTTTCCTATTTTCATTCCTCTTCTTTGAAATTTGTTGATTGTCTTTGTCTTTATGAATTGCATTTCGTATTTTAATTTCTCTTTATGGTTGAATTTTTTTTATTTCATTGTATTATGTAGGCAAATTTTAAGATAGTGTATTATGAGTTACTACTTACATTCTACCAATGGATTTTCAATTTTATATATATATATATATATATATATATATATATATATCATATAAAAGCCAGTAAACAAATTCAAATATAATTCCTATTCATATCCACAAAAATCAAAGGCACTACTCAGGAAAAGGCGCCAGGCCGCTCTATACTCCGAAGCAGAATGTAATCCAAGAAAAAGAAGAATTAAAGGAACTTGGGATAACCAAATGCTTTGCATTTAATGGTTGGGGAGGATTGCGACTCCCCCTCCCGTTTAAAGCTGCTTTTCCAGCCTAGGCAAACGCTCACGGTACCAATACAAAGCAAAGGTTGGTCCCCATTGCGTGCTAATACGAAGGCACTCGAATACGGAAGAACAAGACCAACCAAAAAGAAGGAAACTGGACCAAAAGTGAATCTTGCCCAACTCGCTATCTTATATATGTTCAACATACGCATGCGTGCAATCTTAGCAGGTACGCATAAACTTTATTTACCTGCAGATTGAAGAAGTAAACTGTCAAAATCTACCTGATCCTTGAAAATCGATCTATAACAATCTTTTAAGAAATATAAAGGATAATGTTTAAATAATGCCTCTTTTATGATTTTTATATTGCTATTATTGCAATCTTTTTTAAACGTGTTGTAAATTTGATTTCTCTTGAAGTGTCCGAGTATGATATTTCTGAAAATATTTTTGGTAAGATTTGTTTTCCAATCGATGAGATGATTGATCTTAATTTTATATAATTCTCTTTTGTCATATAACGTTGTATAATGACCATATAATCCATGTTTTTTTATTGAGATGTCCAGAAAATTTACCGCTTCATTTTCTTCTTTACAATTTTCTATTAATTCCAATTCCGGTGGGTAAAAAGTGAAATCGAAATTGGTGGTGGCTTCATAACACCCAAATAGAACATCGTCAACAAACCGGAAATATGGTATCTCAGACAAAATATGGGTTCCTTTTTCATATGTTGAGAGGTAAATATCAGCCAAGATTGATGAGCAGGCTCCTCCCATTGGAATTCCCTTTATTTGACGGTAATAATTTTTTCCGTTATACAGAATATTTTCTTTTAATACTAGTTCAATAAGGTCAAGGTATCTTCGATAAGTAATAAAATCCTTCAAATTAAATTCTTCATATAATTTTTTCAAGATTGAGTATAAATTAGATAAATCAATGTTGTTAAATAGGTCGCGGAAATCATAGCTTTTAAAACATATATCTTTATTACAATGTTTTAATCGATCGATAACTTCTATTCCATTTTTGATCATGACATGATTCTGTTTTTTGATATTTTCCATCACAAACTTGAGGATGTTCAATAGTCGTTTATTAGCTATTGTAAGATATGATACACAGCCTACGGTAACTGTACGGAATTTTACAGGCTCTTTATGCATCTTTGGAATGAGGATTAAATATGGAAATCTATTATGTAGGCAAATTTTAAGATAGTGTATTATGAGTTACTACTTACATTCTACCAATGGATTTTCAATTTTATATATATATATATATATATATATATATATATATATATATATATATATATATATATATATATATATATATATATATATATATATATATATATATATATATATATATATATATATATATATAATATATATATATATATTTTTCAATTAATATATTTATATATATATATTTCAATGGAGTGGATTTTGCTTTCCCAGTGTTGGTATGTGGGGGACTGCTCCGGGCGAGTCTGGTTCCGGGAACGTTTCCTAGGATTAAAAGCGTGCTTCAACCGGGAACAAAGGGGTCGTAATCCCCCTTGGTCGTTCGACTTCCTTGTAAGCATCCCCATCCTTTTATACTTCTTTCATATCTTAATCATTTGAATCTATATATATATATATATATATATATATATATATTATATATATATATATATATATATATATATATATTATATATATATATATATATATATGTATATATATATATATATATATATATATATATATATATATATATATATTGTAACTCACTAACTTTCCTACAATAATTGGTATAGGTATAGGGTAAATATTGTAATAAGTTTGAAAGTTTGAACTACAAATTATTATGGACACACTTTCGGAACTTTAGAGCACAAATCCACAATTTTTAGCTTTACAACTGTCTCCTTTCCCCCTCTCTCGTATGTGTCTGTTTATTCAATATTATAAGTGTCCCCTCTAGCTGCACAACTAATGGTTTAATTTTCCCAAGGCTGATTATATCTTTATAATAAACGACAAAATAATACCGATTAACTTTAATTTGAGGCAAATATCATAAGCACTTCACAGTTAAAAACATTTTCAATTCACCAGAGTAATCTGTTGGCATGTAATTTATGTCCCCTGTGGTACGCCGAGGCAAAGTGTCCTGCCTCCAAATTGGTATACTATACTCTTCAGCCCCCTAAATAGGTAAATAATTTAATAATGACGTTTTCGTTGTAATCTAACCACAGAAAAAATTATATTTCTGTTTCTTGAACATTTTTTGAGCTACTGTTATTACTTTCCTCATATACATAGACTAATGTATAAGGAAATTATTGTGACGGGGCCAAAAATTCGAATTCAAGTTTTTGACGGGAGAACGCGTTTCAAACATCCCTGAACACGAATCAGGCGTTTTTAAGGTGATATCTGTGTGTGTGTATGTGTGTGTGTGTGTGTCTGCGTGTGTGTATGTGTGTGCGTGTGTGTGCATGCGTGCAGAAGATATCTCACAAATGAATGCAGCTATTCTAAAAAATTTGGTACAAAAATCACATTCAGTGAATACTGGAAGCCTATTGTTTTTACATTCAATCGAATGTTCAGAACTTACCTACATTTTGAAATGAAATTTTGAAAAAAACATCCAATAAAGTTACGTAAATAATCATTTCTTATGAAATTTTTTATTAGAAAACGATTGACATAAACTTTAGAGAGCTAGCATGCACCATTCTCGAGATATTGCGCACTTTTCAAGTAAATTTATCAAAAAATCTCATTCATAAAAAGTGATAAATATTGTAAAATCAGTTCACTTTTTATATGTAATATTATGCGTTAAATTTATTATCATCATTCTCGAAGATCTAGCTCGTTCCATTCACGAGAGAAGACACTTTGGGAAATACCTATCTAATTTAACGCCACTAGTCGTTTATCTACTATAAAAATAAGCTATTTCTGCAACCACAATGATTGGCGACAAATTTGGGGAATATCGCAAACTTCACGAGTTTTTTAAATGTTGCCAAATTGAGGAAAATATCGCCAAATTGATAAAAATGTTACCAAATTGATAAAAATGATTCTAAATCAATGAAATGAGGACTAATGAAAATTCAATATCTTGGAAAGAATAGTAGAATCTACTATAAGAAAATATACTTTGGGTACTAGTTTTGTATTTGGACGCCATTCGTCGTTTATCTACTGTAAGAATATACTATTTCTCCGACCATAATGTTTGACGAAATTTCGGCGACGAATTTGGTGGAATGCCGCCAACTTGGCGATTTTTAAAATGCCACCATATTGATGAAAATTGTGCCAAATAGATAAAAAATGTCGCCAAATTGATAGGAATGACGCTAAATCAATGAAATTGGCAACTAATTGATGAAAGTTCGATATTTTGGAAATGACATAAGAGTAGCCTATTTCTCCGCCTCTAATACTTAGAGGAATTTTGGCGACGAATTTTGGTGGCATATCGCCAGCTTGGCAACTCTTTTTAAATGTTGCGAAATTGGTGAAACTGTTGCCACATTGACAAAAATGTTATCAGTATGATAAAAATGTAGTCAACTTGATCAAAATGACGCCAAATGGGATGCAATGTTTTGCAAATTTTTAATTCCGTCACATGATGGGCATCCCTTTTATTATATAAGAAATGCTCTTCTAAATATCGCCAACTTGGCGATTTGTGGCCCCACATTGACGAAAACATCGTCAAAATTGTAAAAAGAATGCCAAATTAATGAAAATGACGCCTAATTGATGAATTTGTTATTAAATTATTTAAATATGTGGGCTCTATTGCTTATTAAGGATGATATCAATATTGATAATTGTTAATTTAGAGTTGAGTAAAATATAAGTTAATTGGATACGGAATATTCTCATCACTATTTCACCTTTAAAGAAGTAAATTCATTGCATTATATACGGAAAGTTATGTGCTGACTACATGAGGTCTTTTAATAATAAACCAGTATTCTAATCACATCAGACCGAGGCAGAAAACACATTGGTTTATTGTATTCAAACGTACTTATTCATTTTAATTAGTGTTTCAATTTTCCATGAATTTCACAACTTTTAGTATTTTAACAATATAACTATTTGTATAAATGATGTAACTTTCCACTTCAGAAATATTTTTTAAATTGATATGACGACTGTATTTAGGATTAATCTAACAACTTGATGGAAAGTTAGCTTATCAAAGTTACAAATTAGGAGTTACTAACTTAACTTGCTAACTTAACTTGACGAAAACCTTTTAATCTTATAAACTGTGTAGTTTAGTTATTAGGAATGGAATAAGAACATTACTTGCTATAATAGAGTTGTTGTTGTTGAGACCCAGACCGTCCGACCTACCAGAAAGGTGTAAGGTAACTGTATGGACGGCCGGGAAGTGCCACCCAATTTAGACCGGAACCCAGTGGGGGAGGCATCCACAGGGACCGTACCCTCCTTCCTCTACCACCAACCTCTCGGAAGGACTTACGGACCCACATGTTTAACGTGATCGTACTCCGCATGAACACGGCGGCATTTGTGGCAGCGTGCAAATCTAGCACGCAAACCACGGGGATACCGCACCCGAGATGGCCAACAGCACGCGGCGTTCCGAGGTGGTCACCCACCAAGTACTAACCGCGCCCGATGCTGCTTCACTTCGGTGATCTAACGAGAACTGGTGTTTTCAGCACGGTACGGCCGTTGGCCCGCTATAATAGAGTTGATGTAATAGAATTGCTGACATGCAAATTTAAAAATTTTAATAGAGTTTCACTTATCAGTCACAGAGGAAGTGTACCAAATGGGAGCCAGCATTTTTTTCCCGTGACTTCCTTAATGTTAAAGTTGGCATTGTATTACGTCTGACTTCTGATGATGCCAAAGTTTTTTAGAGTGTAGACAAACATTAGCGGGTTACATCCACTGCAATTTGCGCACTGGGCCGGTGTACCTCTTGGTATTTTACAATCTCTAGTTTGATGTCCTTCTTTACACGTTAAGCATTTAGAGAACGACTAATTACAGATCTCAGAGCTATAATTAAATATTGCAGTTAAAACACGTTTTATATCCTGCAGATTTAAAACATGTACTTTAGCTTTCATGTAAAGAACAAAGGATAGATCATAGATCATCTTCTAATTCTGGGTTCGTTCTTGGCAGACCAAGAAAATCCAGAAAGGCTCTCTGTTTCAGCCTGCGGCTTATATATTAAGCTGTTCTGATTGTGCGAAATCCTTCTAACACAATTGCCTTCTTAAAGATTTCGGTGTTGGTGTTGGTATTGGTAAGCAGCCCTTTTGTCTCAACTTTCTAGGGTATGTTTTTAGGTTTACTGAAATAATATACTGCTGACCATTAAAATTGCTACACCAGCAAGGAAAGAAAATAGCAGAATCTTATTTATTGTACATATACAGTATAATGGGAGAAAGCCATGATTAAATTTGCAGGTGGTTTGGGATACACAGCTCAGAATTCAGTACACAGAGCTGCCACCTCTGGCAGCAACAACGGCTGTGATCCGGCTGGGCATCGAATCGAATTGAGCTTGGATGACAGATACGGGTTCCTCATTCCATGCGGCTTCAACTCTGTGTCAGATTTCATCAATCGTAGTGTTTGGCGAGTGGTGGCGTGCCAGTCTCTCGACAACCCATGACCATATGTTCTCAATTGATGACATATCTAGAAAACGTGATGGCCAGGGCAACAGCCGAGCACTCTCCGTATCGAGGAAGATCAGGACAGCACGGGCAACATGCAGTCGTGCATTATCTTGTTGAAAGATGGCGTCACGCAGGCGTCGAAGGTAGGGCACAGCCACGGGCTTTAACACGTCAGAAATGTAACGGCGGCTGTTTACATTGCCAGCTGTCCGAACAAGAGGTGACCGGGATGTGTACCCAATGGCACCCCCTACTATCAAGCCAGGTGCTGGGCCCGTATGACGATGACGAATACAAGCTAATAACGTTCGTTCTCCTCGGTGCTTCCACATACGGATACGACCATCATAATGCTGTACGAAGAACCGGGATTCGTCTGAAAAGACGACGTGGTGCCACTCCTGTGTCCAGTGTCATTGTTCGTCGCACCACTTTAGGAAAGTCTGTCTTTGCTGCAGCTTCAAGGGAAGCCGCAACAATGGTCTCCGTGCTGACAGTCCCTGGTGCTGCAGAGTGCAGACGTCGTCGCACTCTCCGTACCGACACTTGTCGACCTGCATACGAGCCAAGTTCCAGACTCAGGGTACGCGACGTGGCTGTACTATCTCGCAAGGGCGAGAGGACAACATGCCTCTCCTCTATGGCGTTAGTGGCCCGTGGCCGCTGATATTCTGCATGGCGTTCTGTATGGCCCTCCTGGACCCATCGATTCCATATTCGCCTGACAATCATGGAATCCCGACCAACGCGCGCAGCAATGTCGCGGAACGATAAACCGCAGTCCCGATAGGCCATGATCCTGCCGCAGTCGAATTTCAGCATGTGCTGGTAGGAGTTTCTCCTTTTTACACGAAGCATAACACGACCTTCACACAAATAAACAACGTTCAAATGCGATTTCCGAATGAGAATTCCGCTGTGCAATCTTCCCTTTTATACAGAATGTGGATGGCGTTACTCATCCTTGCCTTGTGCGCATGCGCTGCAATACTAATCATTTGCGTATACCAGCATGTAGTACCTCTCATGCAAATATGACGTTTGTTGCATGCCGCCTTCATGAGTTTTAATGGTCAGCAGTGTGTATTTGCATTGGATGGGTGATCCTTAATTCTACTGTCATCTTCAACCCCGAAGAAATACTGATCCCCTTAGTCATAAGCATGCCTTTTATCTTACAGTCCATTAAATCGTTTAGAACTCCCCAATTAGTTCAGTCTATAAAAGAAAAAAATACTATAACCCACAACACATTCAGGGAAAGCGGAATTTTTGTACACATGTTGTACTTGTTGAGAAATGTATTTTCCCAAAAGTTCCCACTTGCACAGCACTTTCTTTCCCCCATGGTACCATAAACTTTGATATCACAGTGTCCCAGACATAAATTTATATTTCTTGAACCAGATATCGGACAACTACGTAGTTGGTACCAAACTGTTTCAAATACCTCAATGGAATATGTATATATATTCTTTAAATAATGTTAAATACGTGTATATTTTTATACCAGTAGAGAATATGTTAAATTTGAGAGATTTTACCAAAAATGTGTAGTTATTTGAAAGATATATAGGATTCTGGGGTAATTTATTTCTGTTTAATTGCCTTACAAATACCCAGAAATTTTTTAGTTTTAAAACGATTATAGTTTGTATCGCCAACGTTAGAAAAGTTCCTATGTAAATACAAATTCCAGCCTTTCATTTCCAACTTCTTCTGTAGAAACTGTAAAAGAATGAATTTTAATGATTGGCGAAAAATTCGTTCTCCGGCATAATAAACTGTTTCCACACAAACTCTTCGATTTGATACTTGTTCCATAATTTTTGTCCGATGTCATTTTTTAAAATCCATTTTCTCATATATGTATCTGATAAGTTTATCGAGCACTCACGAATGCGGGTGACGAAATCCGTAGGTTGATTGACTCGTCTGGATTCATGGTGTATCTACTTTATTACATATGAATGAATCATTGTCAGAATTCTTATAGGCTTCAATGATCACTAACGGACAGCATAGAGAACTACCAGAAAATCATAAAACAAGGGATGACAGTGACCTTACGAAGTTTGAAAGCTGATTAAACCAGAACATTCCCGTTGCTCAGATGCCTTATGTGCTATTTTTTTTACCATCGGATTTAGTATCCAATAATACAGTTAATCGTGACACTGCTTTTGAAATACGTCTTGCAGCAATGAAAAAATGAAATAACTGAATTTCAGTGAAATAAAACTGCACAAGAAAGACATGGCCAACACACAGGCAATCGCCAAAAATATTGGAATAAGGTCAAATGAAGTTTCAATAAATTCTTGACATATATTTAATAAAATTATATGCACCTGTCCTGCGAAATTTAATACTTATCTTTAGTATTATTTATTTTTAAGGAAAGGTACTAAATCAATTATGGAAAAATCTATCATGAACCTTTTATATCTAGTCTTATGGGTCAGAGGTTGAAAGAGCATACACGTGAATTATTGACGAATACAAAGTATGGTTTAAACACAAGTGTAGCACAAGTGTCAGCACGGCGTCCAGCATTTACGTCACTAGATGCTCAATTTTATATACAAGAACTATTATATATCAATTTAAACCTTGTAAAATTTACCTTAATGTAACATAAATTTAGTTGAAATATGTTTGGATTTTAAAGGTGTACTTATTGTTAAAAAATAAAAAAATAGATAAACTCATTACAAAATAGGTATATTTATGAAATTTACAAAAAATAAATAGAATATATGTAAAAAATGTATTGAAAAACACATTTATCATTATATTTGATGTAAATTAAAACCAACTGCATCATTATATTAAAACCAACTGCATCATTATATTCTATTCACGAAAAATAAAATAAGCCCCTAAACGCTATAATTTGAGACTTCAGAAGGAGGTGGGAGAATAACAAATGTTGGATTCTAAGGCACATTTGGGGAAATATATGTTTTAATACTATTCATGTGCCAAAATTTTGCTTTCCCTGAATTTATTGTGAGTCCATGTCTTAATTGACTGGGCTAAATTACTTAAGGAATCAACACAGAACAATCAAATTTGATAACTAGAGGGATTGAAGGGTTTCCAACTGCATTCTAGTCAGGCCCGTCTATCACGAAGAATGCAAGACACAGGTATTACCTAAGGGATAGTTTCTGTGGGCCCATTCTGCCGGAATTTCTACGTCTTTTACAGACAAGCTCAAATTCAATTTCATTTCATCAAGAGCTTCGATTTAAAATTCTCGTAGAGGGAGACTTTCGATTGACTGCCATGAGAATCTTTCACATTAAAAACTTTAGGCTTATTTTTAAAGGTTTTGGGGACCTCCACACTGGGATTCTCCAATACCACTAAACAGTCACAAACTCTGCTTAACCTGCGTAGTTACAACTGAGAAGTTTCATGCATTTCAATTTAATTACTTTTTGAAAAGCCAATTTTGAATAACACTTCCTTCTAAAGGAATATTGAGTTTTTCAGAATGCTTAGAAGGCGTGTTTGAAAGTACTGCAACCAATTAAGATACATCAAAAGCGGAGTAATAATTGATTTTAACGATAATGGAGGAACAACTCATCGCATAGGGACACATATCGGCCGGAATAAAATATTATGCAACTATATGTCCAGAAATAGTTATGATAAGGCACTCACATGCGTTAATTCAGAACTGGAACACGTAGGGTGACTAGTTAATATGATTCTCTAATTCGTCAACAACTGATAGCTAGACCAATAGCTACTCTATTGGCCGTCCGACAGATAGTGATAGCTGCCATCAATTAACCCCTTGCCAATTGAATAGCTTTTATTAGCTTGTGTAAGGAATATTGCATGTGGGCCATCCATTGCACTAATCACCACTCCCCTCAACGCCAGGATTGATGTCATTTCTGAGTGACACGGGATACAAAATGACATTAAGTCAGCTTCAGTTATGAGTTTCACGTTAGTTTAGTATCTGTCGATGTGCCAGAACTCCATATAAAGATTACATGGTGAACGTTGTAATCCAGTCATTTATGTTAAACGGCACACAACCCTAACAGACGTCATTATAAACGGGAAAACGATCAGCTATAGCCATTCTTTTTTGCCATATATTGAAGGTAACGTAACATCTCGACGTTATGTTTTTATAATCTTACAACATGAAGCAATCTTCTGTTTTCTTCACGCCTTTGTGCAACAAACATCTCACTGGAATGTATACTAGGTATCAACATGCTATCATGTCCTTCCAGATTACTAAATTTATCCCCAATAAAAATATCTGGGACGGCATAGGACGTTATGTACGGGCTCTGAGATGACAACAGCGGACACAACAAGACATCTTCTTCAACAGTTAAGTAAGCACGTCTGTATTTTAAGATAATATATGGCATATGTAAGCTTCAATACCGCGATAGTTAGCGAAAAGAAACGCTAACAAAGGAGGAGATATACTGTGTTAACGTAGTAAAATAAGACAATTTTTACATAGTAACTGGTTTCTTTCACTGTAGAAGTTTTATGTTCTATTTCGCTGAGTGTATGACAGATTTCGTTCTGTATTTGACACAAACATTTAACTTTCTAAAACTGTTTCTTATATAAAGTAAGTGATTAAAAATTCTGAAGTTCACTAAAGTGAATTTGTGTTTATATTTTTAGAAATATTTACTTTTTAAATATCTTTCCTTTCAAAAAGCAAATTCATAAATATGCATATGTCTATAAAGTTCTGAATTTTCAAGCCTTAAAAGTACTACGTGTTCAGGAGAATTTCACAAATTTATAATGTGTTCAACAAATGTATGGAAACCACTTTCATAAATGTAAACAAATATAAGCAAGCTTATAGATTTTTAATATCAAATAATTTAAATCTTATATCACTATTATTTATCGAAATGATAAATTTAGCGGTAACTTATATAAATATAACTTATATAAATAAGTTATGTAGCTTATAAGTTATGTAACTTATATAAATATTGTTTTTATAATTTAAAATTATCGAAAAATAGAAATTAATTAAAAAAAAAAAATTAGCAAATTGAGATATGGAATTGAATTTATATATCTTAATGGCAGCAGTTCATAATTGTAATTTATCTCTTAAATGTAAATAAAAAGATTAAAACGAAGCAGCGTCGTACACCCTGTAGCAAGCCATTGCATACAAAAAAAAATCCACGCCCATGACCATTAATTAGTAAATCGGATATAGAGGTCTAATGGTCATTGGCCCCGGCCGTACCTTATAACTGCTCAACATCCTTTGGGTGAGCTTGGCGGTCTGGGTTATAAATTGTCATGGTTTAAGTGAATTGCATACAAGCAAGTACTCAACTGATTAACCCTTTCACCAACGGTGGACTAGGACACACACCTCGTGGTTATTGTCGCAGGTATGATTAGTGAGCATAGTACTCTTTATGTCAAGATGTTTAAGTTTTTCTGGTAGAAGCATTTATTTCTATGAAGAACTGAATCTAAACTATAAGAAACTGATTTACTGAATAAATGGAATTGATTATTTATTCTTCACTTATCTCTCTCATTTACAAGCAAGCAATTCAGCAATGACAAATATGATCCGGGAAAAACAAAATTTTAATAATTTCCACATATTAAGCAACAATAACATTATTATAACAACTGAAATATCCGCCATACACTGAAATTATAGCTCTCTCAGATTCTGATACAGTATCTAGTTTTATAGCTGCAGATCCTTTATCATCGTCTTCTTAGTAGAGACGCCTGGTCCAATCACTGAAACAGTTCAATGCAATGATGCAACACACTAATACCGCACAGAATATTGATGAGAACCCGTGCAGCATGTATCTGTACTTGTCCATGTTCTAGAACTATCAGTTTCCGGTCTCATTGCAACTCTTTCCCCAAAGAAGGCAAGCATTATCGACAATTGATCCAAAAGGGAACGAAACTAGAAAGGAATATAGACTATTTGGAGCAGGGTACCTTAATCATTTTCATCTTCATACCTATCCTGAAAGAATCTTAATGTTTTAATATAAATAAAATAAATCCGTTGTATGTATATCCGCATTTCCAAACGACTATACTATTACAGAAGGGTGAAATTTTACCTCACCTGTTTTTTCCCAATTTCATTAAAATGAAACTAGTATATGCAATACATGCATAACTGCGGAATATCAAGAACATTTATGAAACATTTATGAGCTGTATTAAATCACTCATCATATGAGCTGGATTAACATTTTCCCTTGAAATTTTCGCAAATGCCTTAGCCAACAAATTAAGAATTACTCCGATATTATAATAGTAAACACACTTGTTGAATTCACAAAAAATAATAAATAAAAATGTTAACCCATGAATGCATCAAGAGTTCAAACTGTTTTAACATTTTGTTTTGTAAACACCGTATTTCTTTTTCAAACTATCTCAACGTCTTGACAGAGGTCAAGGCTGTTTGTAACTTCATCCATCTGATCCGTCTTGTTTTTTTTTTTCATCAACGAAGATAAACCTTTCATACTCTAATTTCCAAGACATTTGATAATTTGCCTAGTTTAATATCTTTCGCCCACGATACTGCGTCACACGAAGTTGTAACTTTCGCTTCATATATCGAAACATTTAATGCTCTAATTTCCAAGACATTTGATAATTTGCCTAGTTTAATATCTTTCACCCACGCTCCTGCGTCATACGAAGTTGAAACGTTCGCTTCACATCCCGAAATATTTAAGTACTTCTGGCAAACCTTGACAGCATAGCCAATTTCCTTCTACTTAATATTCTTGCAACAGATCTTTTCTGCCTTTGAAACTTCTGCCGTGGATTTTGCGGACGATGTGAATTACTGTCAGTAATGAGAATTCCCGATGATGATTCCTGTCAGTAATAATCATTTTTTAATCTAAGACATTTTAAAATAGCACAGAGAAATCGATCAAGTTTTTCAGCAATTGATCTTGATTTTTCAAGTCTTTTCCCCAATATGTTTGTTTTGAGCCCCCGGTTATTAATTATAATTAAAGTTGACCTGTTTTTTACTTTCCTTACATGCATAGTATAATGTGTAGGGAAACTATTGTGATGGGTTCGAAAACACTAGTTTGAGTTGTCGGCAGTAAAGAACATTTAATGAATTCCTAAATTTGAATCGAATGTTTTTGAAGTCATGTCTGTGTGTATGCATGCATATTAGTGTGTGTGTGTATATATGTGTGTGGAACGAATGAATTGTTTTGAACTAAATTTGGTAATTATTACAATCGATAAATACTGTAATCCTTTCGATTTTAAACGCAATCAAATGTTCGAAAGATCCAACAATTTTTGAATAACATTTTGAAAAAGCCACAAAAAATCAGAATCTTCAATAATATTACATAACGTCAAATTGGACGAAATGACATTAAATTAATACAAATAATGCCTAATTGATAAATATTTAATATCTTGGAAAATGAAATTCAATTTATTTGATAATTCCTGCTTCGTTTGTAAAGTTAATATTCTTCATTTAACATTTAGTTTTTTTATACGCCCATTTTGTGAGAATTATATTTCCTTATTGTAAAGAATTTCGTTTTCAAATTAAAAAACGAAATGTAATATTGACACATGAAAAACATTAGAATAATTGCAATTTTAAATTTTAGGGATCTCTTGATTGGAACACAAACCATCACTTTTATATAAGAAAATATTAGTTTCTAATTTACTATATTACGCAGTGTATGCTAGCTAAACTTCTAATTGACAAGTTTGATTTGTGCATAATAAAATTTAATTACGATCTTCAAAATAGTTTTACATGCGGAGTATGAACACGTTAAATATGTATGTCCTTAAGTCCTTCTGAGAAGTTGGTGATAGATGAAGGTGGTTACATGCGGTTCCTGTAGTTGTCGCCTCCAGTGGTGTGGCATCCCCAGTAGAATGTCATTTCCCAGCCGTCCAAATAGATATATTACACTTTCAGTTAGTTCGGACAGTCTGGGTCGAAGAAGTAGAATATTGATAACATCCACAATAAGCAATATAGTCCATATATTAAAACATTTTAATAATTAATTCATCAATTTAGCATCCTTTCCGTTAACTTGACGCCAGTTTTGCAATTTTGCATAATATATTTTCTTCGACTTGGGACAAGTTATCGCCAAGTTGGCGGTATTTCGCTAAATAAGTAACCCAGCTTGCTAAATTTATAGTCAAGCGTTACAGACAAACTGAGAAAAGAGCATTTCTTATGTATAAATGACTGTACTGACAACTTGTTAGGCGTCAAAATACAAAACTATTACACAAAATATATTCTCTCGTGAATGGAATGTACTAGATTCATGAAAATGAAGTTAACAATGTTATCGCATAATATTACATATGAAAAGTGAATTTGATTCACAATATTTAATACGGTTTTTAATTTTATGTGATTTTTTTTTAAATTTATTTAAAGAATGTGCAACATATCGAGAAATGTTCATCCTAGAGTTCTAAAATTTATATGAATCATTTTTCAATAAAAAATTAGATAGTAAATGATTAATTATGTAACATTATTAAAGATTCTGATTTTTTAATGAGTTTTTGAAAATTTCATTCTAAAATTTGGGAGTCTTCCTAACATCTGACTGCGTTTGAAATCAGTAAGCTTCCAGCTTTCACTGATTGCAATTTCTGTACCAATTTTGTTCAAAACGCTCCATTCGTCTGTGAGATGCCGACATCACAGACTCACGGACACAAAGGGCTGGTGACTCTTCTTTTTTGTGAAAAAAGTGGGGGGGGGGATGAAAAAGACTCTTTTACTTTCCCTACAAAACATGGTAATATATTGAGAAAATATTGGAATTGTGTCGAAAATTGGAATTCCAGTGGTCGACGGAGCTGAACGTTTCGAGAACTCTAGAACATAAAAAAACCTATTTTTAACTAACGTCTGTGATTTTTCTGTCTGTCCGTCTATCTCTCTGTGTGTCTGCCTGTCTTTTAAATGCATGTATGTACTCTAACTCAAAAGCTATTCAACGAAATTTCCCAAAATTTGCAGGTACGGCAATTGCGGATTACCTTTGTTCTGATTAGATTTTGGTGTGATTCGAGAAAAAATAACCTGCATTTTTGGAGGAGATGGCCCCCCAAATTCATTAAAATCTTAAATATAAGGCTAAATATGCTTAAATAAGTTAATTAAATGATTGTTTTATACGTAATTTTTAAAGGCAAATCGAATAGGACTAACCTCATTGCTCCAAGGTGAACTATTGCTGAGAAATTGAGGTTTTTGGAATTTAGATAAGCTTACGATATGTTTCAGTGTAGATAAAATCTACTCAATGAATATTTTTAATCAATGTTATTTTCTGCAATTAAACTCAATAACATTATGAAACAAAAAATGAGAAAATGCATTTGAGTCTGTATTGGAAGTCATGTGCTCCCCATATCAATTATTTTCCCTTCGAAACTGCTTGATGCCTTATTTCAGTCTTTCTATGCTGTGTTCTAATGAAGTATTTTATGTTTGGGGTATCCATTTCATTTATTATTATTTTCGATTAAACCAAAACGCATACATTATAAAAAATTTTAAAGAAAAAGTAAAAATTGAATCTGTAGCGAAAGTCATGTGCTGCCCCCATTAGATATTTTATTGTTTACATGAGCAATGGCGTGCGTTTTTGATTACTGCCTATCTACGTATTATTTAAAATCAGTTCTTCCTCAAGAGAACACACATTTAAGGAATTACTATGTCTTCCTCTGAAATAAGAAAACACAACATTCAATTGTAAAAAAACTTTGCGTGTTAAGGCAAGTTCTTTTGTTACACTCTTTTTACGAGTAGGAAACAGATCACAAAGGACCTTGTCATATGTTGCATGTATACTTCAGTCGTGTCACATGGGTGAAAAAATAATACTGTTTTTGGTTTTCCATATCTACTACTTAATTTGCAGGAAATGGGTATTTTTTTATTATTTTTTCTACCTACAATACATACAGAAAATATTGGAATCGTGTCAAATATCGCAACTCGAGTTTCCAACGAAACGTTTTCAGCACTCTAGAACCCAAAAAACTATTTTCAGTTTGACGATTCAATGTTTATCTGCGTGTGCAATGTATGTATCAACTTTAATTAAAAAGCTATTTGATCCAATTTCACAAAATTTGGTAGATAAGTTAGTTGTGGGTGAATCTGCTGCTGATTAGATTTTGGTACGATTCGGGACAAAGAAACCAGCCTTTTGTGCGTAATGGCAACCAAAATTGTCAAAAATAAAAGTTCCAAAATGAAAGTGTGCTCAAATGTATCGATAAAATACTTGTTTAATACGTATTTTTGACGACAATAAAAATAGGACTAATCCTATAACTCCACATCTAATCATTCCCAAGATAATTTAGCTTATTTTCATTTTTGCAAAGTCACTTTTAAAAATTCATGCGGTGAAAATTCATTGTAATTTTAAATAACCATCCACGTTATTTTGTACAATTAAACTCACGTTTACGAATTATGAATAAAAAAAAGAGAAAATGAATTTGAGTCTGTAAAAAAAGTCATGTGCTGTCCACATTAGTTTTTTTTTTTTACTTTACAATATTCTATTCAAATCTTTAATTATTTAGCGTAAATTTATGTTTTGTTTCTAGCACTCATACATAGATGGCGTCAGCACCTCTTGTATTGAAACTGAACAATTTTAGTTCATATTTTCTTATATTTAGTAAAATTTATGCCAAATTAATTAAATTTTATTTAACATACACTTATTTTCATGATATGTTTTTACTTATTCTTTTACAAAGCAATTGCCAAAGCTTTCAATAGCAGAAAATTATATCTGAAGTGAAAGGTGACATCGTAAATGTTCGAAAAAATCATTAAAAGTATAATACTTACACATAAAGAAAAAAAAATGAAGCAACGTATTTATGAAAAGAACGAAGAAACGTACTTGCATATAATAATTGCGTAATCAAAAATATTGTGAACAACAAGATCATCTAATCACTCGAATAACAAGAAAGTTGCATATTCAATAATTTGAGCAATTTAACTTTTTGATTCAACTTCTTGTATGGGGTACAGAGGCCCTAAATATCTAGAGAGAGCATAAGCAGAGACTTGCAAATAGGGTTTATTCCCAGATTACTTTTTACGACTTTTCCCTAGATTCGGGAATAAAATTCCCCAGATTTCCGTAGACTTTTTGGTCACGTGATATGTGACGTCATAATGTTTGAAGCAAGGATCTGATTGGATGCTATTCATGATGTAATCACAATACTTGTACTAAATTCCGTATTTCGTCCTCTTACTGCTAGTTTTGAACAGACAAAAATATTTATTAGCCAAAATAACTTGATTCCCTGATTAAATATAATCTAAATACATTATTTTCATATAGTGAAACTACAAATTGCAATTTTTCTTATGAATAAAAATTTTAAAAATCAAAACGAAGTGCTTTGTATATGTGCAGGCACAGACTTTGGTGCAGACACAGACTTTGGCGCAGGCACAGACTGATATATACACGTTGCAGTGTTGGCATTAGTATAGTGTTTCAGAATCACATAATACGATAAGATTGAATAAAACTTCGTACTCTTACACAAAGTTCTTAAAATAAATAATTAACAAAAATTTATTTTTTGAGGTAAAGTCTACATTAAGAACTTATCAAGAGCCCCTAGTAGTTAAAATAATAAATATATTTTTTGAAAAATGGACACCCTCCCCCCCTTCCCCGATAAGAGCTCTTGGGAAGGGTCCTGAAAATGTGAAAGGGAAATCAATTTTCAAAGTTTGGGACTGATGAAAAAGATTAACCAAAAGCTTTAATCTAAGATGACGGAGGTTTTAAAGCATATATTGGCATCGAAGTCCCGAAATTTAAAATTTTTGTGGAAACACTTTCTCAATACTACGTATAAGAAAGTAAAAATCGCATGTACAGCTGAAGGAAAACACCCACCTCTTGTTATTCGAACACCGTTCATCATAGAGAAAATTAAAAATACTATTCGATTAAAATTAACATCGTCTATAAATCCATAATTTGCATAAGGGTCCGTGTTTATATCTATATGAGCATAAACTTCGAAATTTTCAATGACAACGCCCGATTTTGACGTCATAAACAAGTTCTTAACCCCTAAATTAGTGCAAATATAGATTTTCGAGCAATTCCTATCTTTGTATCCAGAAGTATTTAATATTCCAAAATGATCAATAATCAAAGGTTAGCTCTACATTGGAAACCGCAAATTGAAGGACGATATTCCATGGAGTGACAACAACTGTTCTAATAAAGTGTGTCATTTGCTGTGCCACTGAAAGACGTTACTGGTGTATTCCGATAATACATCATAATATATCATCTCGTCCATGAGAATTTTTTTTTCAGTAATCATATTATGGTATTTTAAAATGGTTAAATTAATGGACGGAGTACGCGAATGAAGGAATCAGCACATTGTAAATAATAATATTCCAATATGGCAATGTATAACTTAATCGTGAAATTAGCTCATCGAATAGATGTTTTAACAATGGCTCACGGTTTTTAAGTTGTTGTAATAACTATCATACTAAGCAACAAATATTCAAATTAGTCTTTTGACGTCAAGCTACGTCTTACAGTAATTAGCAAACATAATTTCATTATTTATTGCATTTTTATTATAAATTTTTATATATTTATTACTTTTTTATAAATATTTTATTATAAATTATCACATAATTTTGTGGCCGATTTCATATCGCATTAACTCCGGGACTATTAATGGTAGAGTAATTAATAATACGTCATTAGATGACTTACAAAGTCCCGTTTATAACAATACAAGTTTCAGCCCTCATCTTTTTCTTCATCACTTTGTTACAGTTGAAGAATTACTTTGAATAGGCTGCATCTATACTACACTTTTTAGATAAAATTTTATTTAAACTGAGTAAAAAGAAATGCACGTTTTGTGAAATAAAGATTAAATTAAAATTAGTATCAACTTTTTTAAATTAGTCATTTTTTTGTTAAAGTAATATACGACCCTTAAATCATCCTGATGATGAATATTTAAACATAGCGAAAAAACTATAAGGAGGAAACAGCTGACATTTTACATACTCATATAAAATGTATTTAAATTATTTTTTATTAACTTACACGGATTATGATGGAAATCGATTAATAAAATGTATTTATTAATCGAATGCCATCATAATACGTGTAAGTTCCTATTCATATATTTTTCGAATATTAATTTTCATAATTCATATTTCATACAAAATTTATTTTAAAAAATATAAAAATTACA
Source organism: Amaurobius ferox (assembly GCA_951213105.1). Lineage (NCBI taxonomy): Eukaryota > Metazoa > Arthropoda > Arachnida > Araneae > Amaurobiidae > Amaurobius > Amaurobius ferox. The sequence continues at coordinate 58,280,854 of OX578134.1, forward strand.
TGATTTTATTTGGGCTGCTTAGTAGTAACGCAATACAGAAAAAATCAGAGTGAGAATATAATTATTACAAGAAGAAGCAAAATAAAAATCTGGGATACAAATTTAGCATTAGGAGCTCAAAACTTTCCATATTCATAAAGCTTACTTTAAATGACTTAAAATTTGCATCAAAGGTTGAATTTTGCTCTAGATTCGACCTATATTGTCAGAGTTGGATATTGTCATTGGAAAGTATAATGTTCGCGCGTATTTTAATATGAGGACGGCCCCTTATACAAATTTTATGTAGAGTAAGTAATTTGTAGAGGAAGTTATTCCTAATCAAATGGTATCACAAATTTTGCTCTACGATGAACAATGGATAACAAGAGGTGGAGGTTTTTTTTCGTCAACTGTACAGTGATCTATGACTCACTTGATCCAATGCTAATAATTAATTAACTCTTTTAATTTCCACCCTTTTGTGTGGTCTAGAATCCGCTTACTTCCTTATCTTGCTCTTGTCTTCTTCTAATTTTATATCATTGAATGTTGAACCGTCTAAATTCTCACCCCTCTCCCTTTGGAGCTATGTTGACTCAATACCACGATCTCAGCTGTGCACTTGCAACGAAGGTACAACGGCATTGCTGTGAGCCACTCAGTGAAACGATTCCCCAAGGTGCTACGCGGAACGGCACATAAGATAACCGTGACAATTTTCAATTGATGCAGTTATTTTCAATGCTTACTCTTATAAATTGTTAAATACAATAAAATTTATTGAAAAAAGAGTTTACAACTGAATTTTTAAGACTGTTAGTTTTCCTAATTTGACGGGATTAATTAGAATAATTTTCATATATTAAACAAAAATAGCTTTATTGCAAAACAACTGAAAAAATCTGTCATACATTGAAATTATAACTTTGTCACAGATCCTGATACAGGTTCCAATTTTATAGCTGTAGGTTCTTCTACGTCGTCGTCTTCTTCGTAGAGCCTCTTGAGTCGAGCACGAAAACAGTACATTGCGATGATGCAGAATACTGATAGCGCACAGAACAGTGAGGAGATCCCGTGCAGCAAGTACCTGTAATTGTCCATGTCATAGAACCAACAGTTCCCTGTCTTACCACAAGTCTTTTCCCAAACGAGGCAAGCACTATCGACAATTGATCCGAAAATGATCGGAAAAGGAATAAAACCTGAAACGAAAATAGACAAATTTGTTCGTAACATTGTTAAAACCTGAAACGAAAATAGACAAGTTCGTTTGTAACATTGTTAAAACCTGAAACGAAAATAAACAAGTTTGTTCCTAACATTGTTAAAACCTGAAACGAAAATAGACAAGTTAATTTGTAATATTGTTAAAATTTGAAAAGAAAATAGACAAGTTTGTTTGTAACATTGTCAAAACCTGAAACGAAAATAGACAAGTTTATTCGTAACATTGTTAAAACCTGAAACGAATATAGACAAGTTTGTTCGTAACATTGTCCACCTTCATAACTGTCCCGAAAGGGATCTTAATTTTTTTATACAAATAAAATAAGTCGTGTAAATATCTATGTTTATAAAATACTTTACTCTCAAAAGAGGATAAACATAACCCAACATGTTATTTTTCCAAATTCTCGTAAAGAATACTGATATGTGAAATACGCATATATATGTCGAGTGTCAGAATATCTTATGAAACGCTTATGATGTATAGCAAATAACTATTCACATGAGTTGGATTAAACATTTCTTCTAAATGTCTACAAATACTATAGCCAATAAACTGAAAACTACTCCGACATCGTAATAGTAAACATACTGGAAAAATTGATTAAAAAATAAAAAAAATTGTGAACCAATGAATGCTAACTAGGATTCGAACTAATTTAGCGCGTTGTATTTTGAAAACCGTTGCGAGGACACCTGATTACAATCTACCATATTGATTGACATTTTAATTGAAATTTTAATTATTCTTATGAAGTAAGAGAAAGGAAAATGTCACGTTATCAAATATTCAAGTTGTAGTTTGATTGACTAAAACTATACTAAAATATCAAACAGGGCAGCGCACAAGAAGAGGGTACATTATTAAAGTCGGGTTCCAGAAAGGGCCCAGATCCCCAATATTCTTATTTTGGGGGTGAAGAAAATAAAATTTCAGAGAGAGGTGAAAACCAAATATGGAAAGGGGGATGCTGTGATAAATTTTTGTAGGAGGCTAATCAGTTGTATGGGTGGTTCTGCATGAAATAAGAATTACTTGGTATGAGTCAATTACAGTTTTTCAACTATATCTGTTTGGAAAGTATCTGTTTTAGTAATTCATTCTTTTCCAAGAATTTCTTTCCGATTCCCATGTTTACAAATTGTGTGTTTTGGAAGTAATTGTTTTTCAGGAGCTTCAAAGAATTCATTCTACGAAGATCAAGGTATGTAGTTTTCAATACTGTAAATTGATTTAACTTAAAATACATTTCAATATTAAAATTTTCGATTTTCGTGATTGATTCATATATGCATCACTATGCATTAACGAGTAAGTTTTGACTCAAAATACACAGTGGTGCATATGAATCAATTTCATTTTTTTAAACAAATATTTACCAAGTAACAGCCACTATCTTGCACTAATTCATATACTCTGCAATGCTTATTCAATAACTACTCAATGATTTCCAATGTTCAAACGAAATCATATAAATTTAGAAAAAAATGAGACTTATAAATCAAGACTCACAAATTAAAGAATATTGATCAGTACCTAAAATCATAGATATTAATGTAACCATCACAGTTTCTCTTCAAAGATAATTATTTTGCTCATACACGAATTAGAGATACTTAATTTTCCGTTCTGTGATAATAATAATCATAAAAATAAAATGTACAACTATAACGATGATAAATGTATATTGTGGAATCTGTTCTGTGAGGTTTCCCCTTTCTCTCTCTATTTCTCACTCTCTATCATCTTACTGGTTTGGCGGGGATACACATCGCCAATTGACAGTGTCAACTTATATTAAATATTCTACGTTATAAGATTGACTTTTCTGAAGCACATTATAGAATAATTTGGAAGTACACTAAGGTTCAAATATAAATGGGCTAATATAAAGTATAATTATCCCCAAAACTGCACAACCGATTTTAATAAACTTTATAGGGATAAGCAGCATGAAAGAACTGATAAGCAAAGAGGAACGAAACAACAGCATTCCTTGATATATCGCCACCAAGCTCATTGAATCATAGGCGTTCAAAAATAAAGAACTATTGGCGCTAGTGTAGAGGATGGCAATCGGATATGGAATCTCACCCATGCTTCATAATAGGATCAAAAGTTGTTTTCAAAACTGCTTATAAGGTTTAGGGATAATAAATCCATCTTATCCACCAAAACACTGCTGAACATCGAGAGGGTTCCAGTAGAAAAATGGCTTCTAGCACTCTTTCTGTTCAAGATACCCTAGAACAGGGTTGGGCAAACTATGACCCGCCAGAAAGTTTTATCTGACCCGTGGATTTTAATTTGCCGGTCCGATGGAAATTAAACGAAAACATTTATTTTATATTTTATATCCATCTCCTTTTCTACTTTGTTAAATATTACTTTTGTTTCCTTTTTTTCAAAGGACTGATGATCTTTTTATATTCTTATTTTTGCTCTACAAAACATAAATCGACAAACATATCAATTACCAAAAGCTTTAAATCGGTAAAATGTTAAAAGCGGAAATTTTTTGTTAGTTTTTGCTGTAGACTGGCGCCAACAAGCGTTATCTCTTTCTCGGGAACAGACAAGTGAGACTCCAATAGAGTTGAATTAGACCTCACATGTGGCAGACTGCGCATTTTAAGCTCCAGCCAGCGGCTTTTTCTTTTGACGCAAGTTTTAATATTATTGATTGCGTATGAAAAGATTGCGGACATATAGCATCATTGTGAATAGTGGTGAAAGTATTAAAAGTATAGCGTAGCTAGGATGGTGCTTGTTTGGGTTCATCGTAAAATATTTCAACCCCAAAATGTCTAAAAAACGTAAAGTTGATTCAGAGTGCCGTGTTTTTAATGATGAATGGACCTGGAAATATTGTTTTACAGTTGTTAAAGATAAACCAGTGTGTCTCCTCTGCAATGAAGCTGTTGCAGTCTTCAAAGAATGTAACATTTCCCGTCATTTCACATCTAAGCATAATAATTCCAATTACGAAGAAATGTCTGAATATGAAAGAAAACAAAATGTAGAAAGTCTTAGTAAAAGATTATTAGGCCAACAAAATGTTTTCAAGAAAGTAAACACTATTCAAGAAGCAGCTACACATGCAAGTTACATTGTAGCATACAATATTGCTAAAAATAATAAAGCTCTCAGTGATGGGTTGTTTGTTAAACAACACAAGTTTGTGATGTTTTATGTCCAGACAAGAAAAATAATTTTGAGACTGTAAGCTTATCTCGAAAAACTGTGACTTCTAGAATCGAAGCCATCGATAAAAATTTGACATCACAATTAGAGTCAAAGATTGGCCAGTTTAAATTTTGCTCTATAGCTATGGATGAAAGCACTGATATAAATGATACTGCTCAATTAGCATTATTTATAAGAGGTGTTGATGAGAATTTTGAAATTACCGAGGAACTGGCGTGCATGCGTTCTTTAAAGGGAACTAGAACAGGACACGATATTTTTCGTGAATTTCAGGAGGGGTTTTTATCTATGAAAGTGACTATAATAAATATATGTAATATTACGACAGATGGAGCACCAAATATGACAGGGAAAAAATCTGGATTTCTTGCACTCTTTAATCAAAATGATCCCGGGAACAATGTTATTTTTCTACATTGTGCTATACATCAAGATGCTCTGTGTAAATCTGCATTGAATATGAAACCAGTGCTTGATGCAGTCGGGAAGCTTGTAAACAATATTCGATCTCGTGGGCTTACTCACAGACAATTTCGATATTTTCTTCAGTCCGTGCAATCTGAATACTCTGATGTACTGTATTACACGAAAGTAAGGTGGTTTAGCGCAGGAAGTGTTTTCGAGCGAGTTTGGCAGCTGTAAGACGACATTGTATCATTTTTTCATGAAAAACAGTGTTCTGCAGAGTGTGAAATGTTAGAAGATACAGAATGGCTTTCGGACTTTGCATTTTTCACAGATCTTCTTTGTCATATGAACAACTTGAATGTCAAGATGCAAGGGAAAAATCAATTTATTGACGATATCTGGGCCCATCTCAAAGCTTTTAAACTAAAACTTAAACTGTTTGCTGGGCAGCTAACTAAAAAAGACTTTTCTCATTTCTCGAGGTTAAATTCAATACCCTCAGTAAGTAAAGAGAAACTTAATAATTATGAAGAGTGCTTAAAAAAACTGCATTTTGAGTTCGAACGTAGATTTCAAAATTTCAGTGCCATTCAAACAGAATTGGATATTTTTACCATGCCTTTCAACGCAAATTGTGAAGCAGTGAAGTCAGATTTACAGCTTGAATTAATTGAGTTGCAATCTAACAATCATCTCAAACAGTTGTTTCTAAATATGCCAAAGTTGGAGTTTTACAAATCATTATCGAAAGTAAGTTTCCCAAATTTAATATCTCACGCCCAGAAAATCAGTGCTATGTTTGCTTCATCTTATATATGTGAACAAGTGTTTTCAACTATGAACCTTAGAAAGAGTAATCTCAGAAGTAGACTGACAGATGAGCATTTAGCCTCGCTCCTTAGAATCAGTTCATCTCACTTCGAACCTCAATATAAGGAACTTTTAAAAATGAAATCGCAATTTCATTCATCTCATTAACATATTTAAAATGTAGTATTTGTTATTGTTTTTATCTTTTTCGAAAAAATTATCTTGGCCCGCCAAACTTTTTTTTTCGATTTTTGGCCCGCGACAGAAAATGTTTGCCCATCCCTGTCCTAGAACTGCCTGTTCAATTAAATTCACATTTTATGGTCTGGCCGATCACTCCATCCTCTAAATACCTTCACTTGCAAGGTATTTGTTCACCAGACGAGAACTCGTTCTCATTAGCTCTCTGATGCTGATCAAGTCTCAATATGGAGGCAAACTATTTCGTAAGCATTAGCAAGGTAGGTGTATAAGGCAATGGATGTGCACTCGACTTACCTCCTCCCACAGAAAATCTTGTTTGACGTGGTATCCACTCCAGTCTTGATCTAAAGTTCAATGATCCCGCCTTCTCCTGGAGTTAGTCTAAACATCAACTCCGAATGTGTTCGCATTTGGAGAGATCCAGGAATTCTAAATATGCAATTATGTTAGACGAACGCACGTCTCATGTGTTTTGGGGAGGAAATGTGACTTTTCATAAATACAAGGGTGACCTTTAAAACCCATGTATCATTTTACAGAAAAGCCTTCGGTTTAAATTCAATTTTATGGACTATAATGTTTGCAAACATAATGAACGGCTGATCGACGAATATCTTGCAAGTGAGAATATTCAGAAGATGAGGTGGTCGGACAGATCACCAGACTTTAATTAAATAGATAATATTCGGAATACACTGGAACGAGCAATAGTAAAATGACATCCTAGTCCTAGAACCCTTCCAGTGCTCAGAAGTGTTTGGATGCAGGAGTGGGATTTATTAATTCAAAACCTTATCAACAACCTTCTAAATAGTATGCGGTCTAATTGTGAAACCTGAAAAGCTATCCGGAGTAACACACGCTCTATTACTCCCTGTCCCCCACATAGACGCAAACATACTGCCAATAGTAGTATCCATAAGTTTCCAACTGTGACATTTATCGATGCAAGCACACTTAATACTATAGGTGTTTTTATGCAACCAGATAAAATAAAATATAGGTTTATCGAATATTAAAGTTATAACAAGAAAACTATAAAAATAATACCAAAACATCATATCAGAAAAAACTTGCTATGAGTCAATTAAAGTTTTAAAGTTGTATATTTAAAATATAATTTAAAATAATATATAGTAATTTATATGCAGCATTTTTTCAAACAGGTAATGCATTTATTGCACAAACAATCAAAATTACGTAATAGATTTAAAGTAAAATTATGGCAAATTATGGTAATATAAAGTAAAAAATGATTAAGACCTATAAATATGGAAAATTTGGTCAATACCTAAAATCACCAATATTAGTTTAACCGTCTTTGTCACGAATAACTTTAGTCATTCATTAAATGAAGACATCTATTGATTTTCAGTTCGGTGAAATTCAGAAAATAAAATGTGTATACTAAATTTATGTAACGATGATACATCTATAGACTTGAATTTAGTCTGTAAGGATATTCATACACCCCACTTTATTACATTACTGATGAAGGGAAGATCAAGATACACCCAATCATTGGGCAATATCAACTTGGAATAAAAATTCTATACTCTAAAATTAAATTTACCAATTCATATTATAGAAATTCAACAATACTCGGGACAAGGCAAACCTGAATATGTTGTGTACTAATAACCATTCATTTTATGTTCACACGCCTGTTAGGATTACATTGACTAACTTTATAACTTAACGGATGTTCATAGAATTTTCCATACCTCTCTGTTGTCAAGACTGATTTTCCGCACTGGTTTTCCGTAAATATAAGTGCGACATTTTTATATTCTTCTCCGTCAGTGAGTCTTGGCAGATATCGTAGTTGATAGTAAGTTCAGCTTATAAAGTTTCTGTCGGCATATATTTATACCATACATGAGTTCACCAATCATTCATAATTCATTCTTAGTTATTCATCCTGATGTACAGCCAAATTACACGATACTCTTCAGCTGCTTCCTAATATATTACTGATACTCTACAAACTTCACATTGGCTGGTGATGAGCCAATAATTTTTTATAAATTTTATCGGATCAAGTGGAGAGTTGACTTAGGGCAGTATATATATCTGGAACATTGAACAAACACTTTCTATTAAAGTTCACTAGCTCTACTGCAGTAATGTTTGCTATTTTCACACCCCATCGCATATTTTTCCTTCGAGCTATTGAATTACTACGATTTTTCATGGTCATTAGTTTTGGTTATCATGCTTATATTAAATATTTCCTCTGTAGCTTATATATTTTCTATCAAAAGATCGAACAAAAGATTGAATTAAAAACATAATTTGTATGAATTATTATGTCACACATATTCACGAATCAATAGGAAAAATAGTTTTAAAATAAAATATAAATTGAATTTACGCGAAAAGATGATGTGTCATTTTACTTACCAAAAAGACAACAGAATGTTTCAAATGTCCCCAGTGCAATACTCTTATCACTAGGATGAACTGATCTGGAAAATAAAGAATAAGTTGGAACATAACAGGAAAACATGACCACTATTTTTTCTCAAATCATCCAATAATTTCAAATTGGTTCTTCTTTCAAAGTAAAACTGCAAAATACTAAGGATATATAATTTAACTTTACGCAAAAAGCAAGAAAGAAAACTTGTGGGACTTGAGATGGTTGTTATGGAAAATTTCAAACATGAAAATGTTGAGGTTGCAGCTTAATATTCTCAAGTTAAATTTGACCAAATCATTCAACATCTCTTACATGTTACAATCTATACAATGTTTAAGAGTAGATTACAAATGGAGCACGAAAAAATATTGCTTAACTTTTTACTTGAAATTTATCTCAACATGTCAGACATCCCACTTTCGGAATTCTAAGATAGACGTAATTAAGCTAAGGTGTAACTAAATCATATTTTGAAATGTATAAGAAATCTAATTAAATCAAAAGATATAAAAATCAACATTTCCCCCAAAGTTTCTGAGAGGTATGAAGCCTTAAAATGTTTTATTTCTCCGAAACTCGAATTAAAAATTTTGGAAGGAGCATATTTTCTTCTATAAAAAAGGTGAAAGGAATATTTACGCACCTTAATATGACCATTGTGTTAGCCACCGTAAAGGCGTTGCTGATTATGATGAGAAATAGTAAGACGCAAAGATATGCAAGTGTCTGAGTCCAACAGTCTTCATCAACGCAAAATCCTTCAGTGATTGTGCCAGCCATCAAACCCACTTCATCTGTTACACAAGAACAGTTTCCAAATGCCTAGAAAATTAAAAAGTTAAAGAACGAAAGGTTACATTATTTGTTCCAAATGTTACAGTTCCAAATGTTACAGTTTGTTCCAAATGTTACAGTTTCAAAAATAATGTGCAATTTAAATGTCGTAGATGTGGTTCTTTTTATATTTTATTTAGAAAACTTTTCACACAGAAATAATGAATTTTCGATTTCCAGTGCACGTTGTACTTTTATTGTAATTTTTTTTATTGCTTGACATAAATTTTTAATTCTCCAGAGTTACTTACGAAATGTTGTGAAAATAAATTATTGGGAAAAATAATTGATTTTTTCATATTGTGACAAAATACGTATCAGGGAACATATATATCGCAAAAGCTTAATAAACTGCTCCATTTTTTTAACACTTTACAACAAAGTTGAAAAGTGTTTATGACTTTGTTCATTCTGTCTGTCTATCTGTCTGTCTATTAGCACGATAACTGCCGTAAAAATGACTTTATCAAAATGAAATTTTAGTATGTTGTTCAGACGGTCTGTGGGACCTATGGGAATATAAATATATAAATGAATAATATCACCCAATTAGTTTTGGATTGAACCCGGGTTGAAAAAATGAAATACATTGAAGCCTATGGGACCTAATTTTTCAAACATTTTTTTAAGCGGATTTAAAATTCACAAATTGCTTCGAAAGTTTTAGGAAATATTCAAATTATCCCATAAAATATATAAAAAAAAATTCAGCAAAATATATTTAGTAGTTTTTTAAATAGAAATTAAAATATTAATTACACCCTTTACATGGAGAGATCATGTGACCATTATATGAAGAGATCACGTGACCCACTTCAAAATAAAATATGGCATCCATCTTGTTTCACAATTGTGATTTTTAAAGTTATTTTTAATTCATATTTAGTGTTGCTTCCGTAATAAAACCTCTTTATTTTTGCTTAAATTCTGTGCATCTACATATTGAAAAAACCAATTACAATATATTTGAGTTTAAATGATCATCCAACTTTGATTATTTCTACAACGAAGTCTACTTTCACTTATGGAAAATGTAAATACCTAAAGATGTAGAATGAGTTGTATAAGAATTGCTACATTTCTTTAATGCAAAATTATTTAACTCATGGTGTCTGCAATATAGCTGATATGAATGAAACATTAATTAAATTTACGCAGAGAAGCAAGCGATTTTTCGATGAAGTTTCAAGCATAGGGTTAAATTGCTTGTACATCCACGGTTTTAATTTTTTAAATAAAATAAATTATTATAATATTGTGATGAATGAAATGAATGGAAATTTTTTTATGCTGCTTTTATAGGAAGAGTCATGCGTGGTATATTTTGATGACGTCATTTCAATAAATTTCATTTGTTTTCGATGAAGTTTTCAAATATAATAATTTTTTTCAAATATAATAATTTTGTAGTATTATGATAATTTTAAAAATATTACCGAGGAATATATCGCATTTTAGAAATTTTTAAACCAGGCAATTTATATTTCAATGCCGTCATTTCAATGAAGTTAATTTTTTTATATGAAGTTTTATGTTTTCAAGTATAATACATTAATGTAGTTTTGTGGCAATTTTAAAAATATTACCAAAGAATGTATCGCATTTCAGAGACGTTTAAATAAAATTGCATTGAAGTTGGAATGTGTTTCATAATCAATGCTTTATGCATGATTGATCTTTCTTGTTTCATCTTTGATTTGTCTCAAAGGAGTAGTAGATTATGTAGAAATTATTGCACCATATGTGAAAAATCTGTTTGCTCTTATTTCGAATCATATATAAAGTATCCATTCTATTTTGGTCTTTTCAATTACTTTAAGAGTAAATTTTAGCTGTATAATTTTGGAAGTGAAATGTATAATGATTAAATACATAAAATATATTAACATAGCTATCGACTTGGCGGTACTGTAGAAAGCTAACAATTGAAATTTCGAAAGAAAAGCTAACTTGGACATATTTACCTTAGATTCGACATATATTTTATTGGCGGTTATAAGAATTGGCATTACGATTACCAGAATAAACAAAATCAAATGAAGAATATATATTTAAACTTTTTAGCTTTGTTTTTTTACTTCATTCATTATTATTCAACTAATTACACTCATAGTAATTGCAAAATAATACTTGTGATGTAAGTGAGAAAACGCTCGAAAGCATTACAAAATTGTTATGTAATCAGCTAAAATGAAATGCATTAGCGGAAAACCACAATCACCATTTGATAAATATTCAATGAGAGATATAATGAATATAGATATTTAAACATAAATGACAATGGCACACTTTGAGGGATTTCCATGACTCAGATTTTTATAGTTTACCTGCTTTTCACTGTCGGACATGGATAACGGCATCTGATCCTTACACCCTGCATAACATGGAGAAAAATACATAGTTTTACGATCTTGGCTACAAAATGGAGTAAAAGTCGTAGTGGAGCAATAGCAATTTTGGTTACACTGGCCATTTAAAATTAACCTAAAACATAAAAATAAGTTTTAATGTTTAGTAAGTAGTAAACTACAATGAAGCTGGATTATAAACTTATGTATACACATGAATAACACACAGAATTAAAACATCTATGCGCCGAACATATGACTTTCTCTACAAATAAACAAAATTCGATATTCAGAGTTAGAAAAAGTTCTGATTTAATTGCTATTTTTGTGAAAACGTAGACTTTGAGTCTATTCCCTTCATAACTGGTATGGATATATTTTATTAAGTTCTAAAGCGCTCAACCACATACAGCAAACATTTTACAGCAATGTCTACTCGGTATCAACAAACCACAATAGCCTGTTTAATCCTCAGATTTATCACAATTTAAAACGTATGGAAAGTCATCTAAGGACTCTAGCACATCCATTTCAACTAGATTAGAAAAAGTTATGTCCATAGCAAATGACATCTTATTCTAAAACGAGAAGGTTGCCCATCTTGTTTATCCTGACAAAGAAGGCTGTTAATTTCTTTCAAAATCAGTCGACATAATTAATTTCGTGTTGTATATTACTTTAAATAAAGTTTTTACAGTTTTTTTTACATTAACAGGACTTTGAGCTGTATCCAAAAATCAGTTTTACTGTAGAATTTACATTAAAACGCAATTATTATAACACATTCAGATATTAACCGTTTGCACATACACCACAGTTGTTTACGTCGCCATTTTGGAATATAAGCAGATGTTGTAATTAATCCACTTGTGATATAGTTAGTAAATGCGATAAAAATCTGAATGTACGAATTTGAGAAACATATATAAAGAAATTGCTTGTAGAAGATTTGGATATGTATTCCTATTTGCTTCCTAGAAGCAGGAAAGAGCAGCAAGAAAGTATAATCTAACATGGGATGGCAAAGCAGGGAAAGCGATCTTTGCATCCAACAAGAACTTGATGAGCCGGTCACTTGCAAATCAACTTCTTTCAACAATTTAGCACGTCGTCATCTATAGGTTCTCCAATGAATCGAGATATCTTGGAATCTTTGGCTTTGACCTCACATTTTGAGTGGAGTGTGTGGAAGCGTTTTTGATGTGTTGTGGCTTAGCTGATAGTCCTTCGACCATGAGTTCTTCAGTTGAAGTGATGATACTAAATTGATAATGTGTACTGTTCCGAGCTTCGCGTGTAGTCTTTGTTGCTGAATGACTCAAACCATTAGTATTAACTGGTCTGTCGTCGATCCCTCTAAGGATCAGAAAATATTCCATTGCATTGTATGGAATTTGAGGTTAACTATGTCTAAGTGAAATTTCGATACGTGTAATCAAAACTGATAGCCTACAGTTAAATAAAACTCTTTGATGCAGAATTCTTAAATCTCTGTCCCTTCTCCTTTTCTTGTATCCCGATTTTTCATGCTAATGCTTCGCTTGATGGTTTGACATATGACAACAGTTTTTGCACCAATGGAGCTTTGATGTACGGTCACGTAAAGCAGTCTGGTTCCAAACACAAGTGGTGTCCTTTTCGGAAGCATATGTCTCTCTCACACAGATATTCACTTTGCTTATTATTATTATATACATTCACTTATAAGCTGAAAGTGTACGTATTGTGTAGCAAAATAAGGTTTATTACTTTTATTATTATTTATTATTATTATTACTCGAATTTTGTTATACAGTTTACTTTTCCTTAGGGGAAAATCTGTCCTACTTTTCCCGATTTTTCATGTCGAGAACTAATTTCCACATCTGTCATTTTCCGGAATTCTTGTCTTGGGTTTCGGTCTCAAACGCCATGTCTCGTTCGAGACGCTCCAGGGTGGTGGAACCTTGTTGCGTGTGCAGATATGATCAATGTATCTTACTCATATTGACGTCTCCTCGTAATAGCGAACGCTTCTAAATAATTACATCCGCACCTTCGAATTTAATATTTTCGTCTGGGCTCGTCCGTGGCCTATTACAATAATAATAGAATATAAAACAAAAGAAAATATACAGGATGTCCAAGAAAGTCGTGAATCAAGCCATTAACTTGAGAAATATTACGGTTAACGTATATTTTGATGCATATTTATAGAAAATTCCAATGACTTTACACTATGAGATAAGTGTAAGGGGGTTGAGTCCCTTATGTAGTAGAGTATGAGGGCTATCTCTCTTCCTGTTAGAAGTAGGATGAAGTAATTTACAAAAATTTATAGCGTTGAAAAATTAATAGAGCATTTTCGTTCCTTTGCTGAAAAAAATCTGATGTGAGCAACACATGACTTTCCTTATATAATGCAATGAATTTACTACTTTTACAGTACAAAAATAGGTTTTTCTTCTAGTAGATACTTATATTCTTTCCAAGATATTGAATTTTCGTCAATCAGTTGTAATTTTTATTGATTTAGCATCATTTTTATCCATTTGGCAAGATTTTCGTTAATTTGAAAACATTTTAAAAAGTCACCAAGTTGGCGACATTTCGCCAAATTCGTCGTCAAAATATCGCCAAGCGTTATGGACGGAGAAATAGGTTATTCTTATAGCATATAAATGATTATTGGCGTTCAAATGCAAAAGTATTTCTCAAAGTATCTTTTCTCATGAATGGAACGAATCCACGAGAATGATGTCACCTAATATATCGCATGGTATTACATATGAAAAGCGAACAGTTAATCAACAGTTAATAGATTTTACTTAATTTATGGGGATTTTTTGGATAAATTTATTTTTAAAATGTGCAATATCTCGAAAACAGTTCATGCTAGCGATCCAAAGTTTACGTCAATCGTTTTCTAAGGAAAAATTACATAAGAAATGTCTATTTGCGTAACTCTATTAAAGGTATTGATTCTTTGATGATTTTTTCAAAATTTCAACCGAAAATTTAAGGGGGTTCTAAATTCAATTACGTATTTCGATTACGTACGTTCATTCGATTACGTATAAAAACAATAGGCTTCCAGTATTCACGGATTGTGATTTTTGTACCAAATTTCATTTGAATTCCTCCATTCCCTTGTGAGATATCGTCTCCACAGACTCACTGACACCCCTCCACACACACATACACACATACTTTCACACACACACACAGACATCACTTCAAAAATGTTTGATTCGTGATCAGGGATGGTTGAAACGTGCTGTCCCGTCAAAAACTCGAATTCGAATTTTCGACCCCGTCACAATACTTTCCTTACACATTATGTATACAAGCAAAGTAATATATCAAAAGCCTTGAAAATACAATCGAATGCTCACTGCAAGTCAAACATTTACATAATGTAGCAATATAATATTGACTTTATTATACACAATTTAATACTTATTATTTATTACACACTATTTGTTATAGGGAAGATTCGGGTAAGTTGACGAAGCAGAGAAGATGACGAAATGGAGGTTTCTCTGAAACCCTGCAAATGGCAGCACTCATCAACAAATATGAGTTTCAAAATATCCCCCAAAGCCTCTATCGTGATTGTGAGAAGAATCGGCCGTTTTGTTTTGATGACACGGAACAAAGAAGCTACAGGTACGTTTCGTTATAAGTTTTCACGTATATAAAAAAATCTGATGTGGGCAACACATGACTTTCCTTATATAATGTAATGAATTTTATACTTTTACAGTAAAAAAATAGATTTTTCTTATAGTAGATACTAATATTCTTTCCAAGATATTGAATTTTCGGCAATTAGTCGTCATTTTCATTGATTTAGCGCCATATTTATCCATTTGGCGAGATTTTCGTTAATTTGGCAACATTTCAAAAAGTCGCCAAGTTGGCGACATTCCGCCAAATTCGTCGCCAAAATATCGCCAAGCGTTATGCACTAAGAAATAAGTTATTCTAACAGCAGATAAATGACTATTGGCATTAAAATACAAAAGTATTATTCAAAGTATCTTTTTTCATGAATGGAACGAGCTAGATCCACGAGAATGATGTCACTCAATTTATCGCATGGTATTACATATGAAAAGTGAACATGTTTCTCAATAGGAAATATTTTTTTTTTATTTTATATGACTTTTTGATAATTTTTTTGAAAAATGTACAATATCTCGAGAACGGTTTACGTTAGCGTTCTAAAATTTATGTCAATCGTTTTCTAATAAAAAATTACATAAGAAATGATGTCTATTTGCCTAACTTTATTAGTGGTTTTAATTTTTTAATGATTTTTTCAAAATTTCATTCGAAAATTTAGGGGGGTTCTGAACATTCGATTGCGTATAGAAACAATAGGCTTCCAGTGTTTACGGATTGTGATTTTTGTACCAAATTTGATTCGAATCGGTCCATTCGTTCGTCAGTTATCATCTCCACAGACTCACTGACACACACACACACACACACACACATACTTTCACACACACACACAGACATCACTTCAAAAATGTTTGATTCGTGATCAAGGATGCTTGAAACGTGCTCTCCCGTCGAAAACTCGATTTCGAATTTTCGACCCCGTCACAATACTTTCCTTATACATTATGTATATAAGGAAAGTAATAAGTGTTAAACAAGCGTGATTAAAATTAATGTTCTGGAAATTTAATTGCTTTGTCAATAAGTTCAAATTCTTGATACATCATGGTAAAATAGTTTCTTCTTGATAAATTTATTGATGCTTTTATTTGAAATCATCTGACGAAGATGGCCCTATCGGGTCAGGTGACGAACACATAGTGTGGGCAAGATGACGAATTCGTCATCTTACCCGAAATTTAGAAAACTTGCTTTCTTTCAAAATAAGTAGGCTAATAGACGAATTATGAATATTTCTTGTTCATTCCAGAGATGGTAAATCCGTACAACAGAGAGACTGACTGACAAAATTGGTGTGAAGATACTATGAAACAGGCGATGAAGCAAGTTTGAAGTGGAGTTTCCACGAGTGTACAGCTGAACAATTCGGTATTCCTGAGGCGACTCTAAGACGATACGTCAAAATATATCAAGAAAATGTAAGTAGGTCTACCTATATTTATTTTGAAGAAACACAGAGATCATCAGGTTTGTCTCTTCTGCTTCATGAAACTCCACAGAAAAGCGGAAACAATGAAAAATTTGCCTTCTTTCCATATTACAAGTTCTCCTGTTAAAAAAGTTCTAGAAGACAGAAAAACAGGAAAGGAAAAAAAGAGAAATGAAAAAGAAAAAATGCAAAATGTAAGGAAAATATTAATAAGCAAAGAAAATCAGGTATTACACGTAAATTCCTAATAAGCAAGAAATCTAAATATGCTTTCAAAAAAGATCTAGATGAAACATCATTCGGCTCATCAATTCACATTGATTATCAAGAAAGTGACGTCTCTCTAAAGAAGAGAGATAATGAATTATTTGTTCTGAGTATGGTAAATATGAACTATGATTTTAGTGCTCTTTCTGCAGAGAATGGGCACATGCCCAATGCTCTGATATCAATCCAAAAGAAGTTAAGATTAAGCATATGTGATTTGTGTATGGCCTGAAATACCGGAACAAATCCTTAAATTAACTTCCATTTTTATACAATTTAATTGTTTATCTTACCCCACCTTAAAAGTCATCTTACCGGCCAGTGAGAGTAAGATGACGAAACTGCTCCTCATGCAATAAAGTTTGTTTGTTCATTTATCTTGCTGTTTAAAAATAATCTACTATTTCGGGGTTAAAGCTAACTAATAGTGTACTAAATACAGAAAGAACTACAGCTCTAATTGCAAGCTGTAACAACTTAAACGTAGGTATTGCTTAAGTTCGTCAACTTACCCAAAACTTCCCCAAATTTATTATACGTAAACTACAAAACGTTCACCTTCAGGAACTATGTTTGCTTGCACATGTGTAGTAAGATGCCTCAGCTTATTTCCCACTGTCTCTACGTTTACACTGTTACATGTAGATTAATAATATTGTTTTTTTTTAAATTGTTATTTAGAGAATTTTCTCTATTTCTTGAGGGGGAGACTAAATTGCTTGTTACTAATTTTGCAACGCTCTGTATCTTTGTAATTTCATTTCCGCCAGCATCTAATCGAAAGCAAAATCGCACCCCATACTCTACTTAAAAGGAGGTGAGCTGCATGAAAGTTGTTTCATTGCCTAGCGTCATAGGGATTCCCTAAACACCTGTGTTAATAATACGAGTATATACGATAACCCTAATACTTTTGGAGTAATTTGTCGGATCCATGACTGAATATGTATCTGCTAGTTTAATTACCTAAACACGCATTAATATTTAGTGGTCTCGTTAAGACGGACAGTCAAAGGGCATCCTTTACTGTACTTAATAGCAAGAGTACATTATATCAGTAATCCATGAATCTGACGTAAACTAGGAATGATGGGTAAAATGGTAACGAAATTTTGTTATCTTCAATTTTATGTGACATACTAGGTACATTGAAAGAAACAATCTTAAAACAAGAAAGACAGAAAAGCTTAATGAAAAAGTTTTAATATGTATAATGAGGTAAATATGAAAAAATATTAACATTCAAAACATAAACAAAATGCAGTTGTGCGTATTACTATTTTTAAAATTAAAATGAAGTAATCTTTATTTGTTTCTTCTGGGTCAATAATATTTGTTTTGTGACATTCTCAATTTTAGTCAATTGATTAAAAATATGTTCTGGAACAAATTTTGGTGATTGAAAAATTAAATATATTTTGTCTATCTTAATAAACGAATGTATTAAGCGATGTTTATAACATGCAACGTCCATAGACCTTAACCGGGAAATCCGTATTTGTACGTAATAACGAGAAATCCATCTTAAACGAGTGCCATCTTAACGAGAGTTCACTGCACTTTCTTTGGAGTTGATAATTAGTAATACACCGCAATATTTCCGCGTGATTATTTATTTTAGCTGCAGCTTGAAAGTTGATGGGTAAAACATAATTTTTGTCTTATTCTTACAAAAATGCAAAACACAATAAACTGCCCCCTTTGTTCCGGAAATGATGTGTTACGTTTAAAACATGTACAGACATGTACCTTCATATCTTCTTTACATTGTTTACTACACACGACAGTCTTAAATTGTCATTTAATTATAATACGTAAAAAGCACACGTAAATTGCTGGCATTATAATTTGCCTATTAAAAAAATGTGCTTTTCGTACAGTAGACAGTGAGGTGAAGGTATCAAGAAATTAAAGAAATAATGCCATCCGTTACCCTTCGTTATTTTGTCCAAAGTTTAGCATTTCTGCTGTCTGACATTTTGGAATTATTAGGATCAGGTAGCCGAAGACCATGATGATCTCAGACGTCATCATTCCAGCCAATAAAATCTTAGCGCTGGGTTTAAATTTCCAAATGAGAAAGCCTCCAAACACAGTGGACACCATCATGCAAACGACGGAAGTCGCACCTGCAATGAAATTCACATTAATTACAATGTAAATGCTGCAATTGAATAACATCAGCGCCGGACTGGACACAGGAATCACCGGGAAAATACACGGTGAGGCGTTGCAAAATTATGTCTTTGAGCCCTCAATGTTAAATCATTTATGTGTAATAAGTCTTAATAAGATTATGAAGATTTAAGGAATATGGTAAGAAGAACTGAGTGGTAGAGCCTGTATGAGCACTGCGCGAGCAAAACAGTTGAATATTAAGAGTGAATCAGATCACTTTTAAATTGCTCCAAAGTCCTACAACCACGTGCTCTAGTCTAATTTTAGAGGAAATGAAGTTCATGAAGTAATTTTAACTGCTGCTGAAGTCACTGATACTAAACTCTGTAACTAAAAATGTTGAAGAACAGAAAGTTGAACAGTTTCTTTCAGAACTACCAGAAAGTATGGGGTTCTAAGAACAAAGAAGACTCTTTCAGAAACTGCAGATGATCAATGCATTAGTAATGCATAAGTTCGTTACGGCAGTAATGTGTATAACAATGTTTTGATGTAGCAGTTCAGAGCCTCCGTGATCTCTTCTGAAAGCATAGTACACTTGCAATTACAGCTGATCGGAACTATGAAACTTTCCCACTATAAAAAATATTCTTGTTACTGAACTGGAAAAAATTTTGCTGTATTTTAAAAATAATATACACCAACTCTGATAAAATCGAACTGAAAGTTGATATGAAGGATGTACGCAAATAGCCAAAATTGAGATTATCACTCCAAGATGAATTTGATGAAGAAGGAAATAAATGAGAAGCAAATAATACGTCTCCACATCGTAGCCTTATGATTTCTGAAGATGATGACTGCGATGAAGAATATCGAAATTCCATCAGGCAGCACGATGAATTGAAGTGCAAAGATTGCAATGTTTGTTGCTACAATATGCTTAAGCAATTTAACCTCTGTATGTAAGCATATAAATCGTTAACTTCGCTTGCAAGTATTGCATTATTAATACTGTTATGCCTACAAGTAGCATGTAGAAAACTCAGACCACTCGATTCTCCCTAAGGCATGAGCAGTAAATTGGGTGGCCGGAACAAGTAGCATGTTGTTGTTGAGACCCTAACCGCCCGACCTACCAGAAAGGTGTAAGGTAACTGTTTGGACGGCCGGGAAGTGCCACCCAATTTAGACCGGAACCTAGTGGGGGAGGCATCCACAAGGACCGTACCCTCCTTCCCCTACCACCAACCTCTCGGAAGGACTTACGGACACACATGTTTAAAGTGATCGTACTCCGCATGAACACGGCGGCATTTGGGGCTGAGTGCAAATCCAGCACGCAAACCACCGGGCTACCGCGCCCCAAATGTGCCAATAGCACGCGGTGTTCCCAGGTGGTCACCCACCCAAGTACTAACCACGCCCGATGCTGCTTGACTTATGTGATCTAACGAGAACCGGTGTTTTCAGCACGGTAGGGCCGTTGACAGAACAAGTAGCATGTTGTTGAGACTCAGACCGTCCGACCTACCAGAAAGGTGTAAGGTAACTGTTTGGACGGTCGGGAAGTGGCACCCAATTTAGAACGGAACCCATTGGGGGAGGCATCCACAGGGACCGTATCCTCCTTCCCCTACCACCAACCTCTCGGAAGTACGAACAAGTAGCATGTGGAAGATCAATTACAAAATTTAAATTCATAAAGTAAAATATTAATTTCTACTCTTATAGAGAAGTTGGCATCACTAATGCTTATGAAATCTAAGATGGGACGGGCGTTTTAAAAAGTACAGACCACGAAAAGGTTATTGAGAATCTTTCTTAGGAAATGTATTATTCAATGATTTTTAAGTTTTGTGACTGTGTAAGTAGGCGACAAAAATACGCACAATATCACTATATATAATTGTCTAATGTATTTTTGTCATTATGCACCATATAAAAGCCGCCTGCTAACGGCTGAATCACTGCGAATTTACATTATTGAATACGATATAGAACAGAGCCGGATTTTTTATTTATCCCGCCTGTTAGGAGAAAAGGGAAGGGAGAGGTTGTTGAGACCCAGACCGTCCGACCTACCAGAAAGGTGTAAGGTAACTGTTTGGACGGCCGGTAAGGAAGGGAGAGGTTGAAAAGTTTTTCGATATATTTCAGTAGTCTCACCGTGAACCTAAGAGGTTGAATCTTTGCACACTAATAGTATAAATTACGGTACATAATCTAACGGAGCTAATTTTTTTATTTGCCCCCTCGGGGAAATTCGAGAGAGTGAAAGGGCGGATGAGCTGGCCAGAGATAGAACATTAAAGGCGACAGTGCATTAGTCTGCAAAGTCGACATGGGTTCAAGTTAAGACTGAGTTGAAGAAAGAACTATATGGCATGAGCGTTGAAAGAATAGCCTTAAGGGTAGACATACCTATGGTTTGTTTCCTAAAGTATTGTTAACAGGTGCACCATTAGTTGTTTCTATTACAATCAAATTGCAAGTAATCATGACAAGCTTTCCGCATATCAGGCCAGTATATTTAGCCAGTATGTTCATGATTTATATAAATATAGCAACTGTGTTGTATCTATAAACCGTTATGTATACAGTTGAAATAGATACAATGAACTGCGATGTAAATACTACACTGTTGATTTTGTAAATATTTTAAAGGATTTACTTAAAAATCAAATGGTTAAAAATGTTTCTGTGTAATAATGAAGGATTTGATTTAGTGGATGTTTATAAAGTCTGACTTATGTCTGTCTTTACTTTTTGTTTTTCTTAATTAAAGTACAGTTATTTCTTTGTCAAATGATCAGTCTGAGGACGAGTCTCTTTTGAAATTGCTCTAAAAATTTTAAATTCTGTTATATCTGTTTCTTAGAGATTTTGACTTATCGCTGCTCTATTATGGCAATGCTCAGATTGTCCATGTATTGGGATATTGTCCATATTTGTATCTTCCGACTTTTGACGTGCTTTACGTTGGTTATAAATGTATCGTTGGTGGTCTCGGTATCCGCTATCACGACAGCAGGCCAGTAACAAGAGCTCGATTGTCTTCAAGATGGGACAAGGATATTTATAGTAGGTAACTCCCCCGGGAATAAAAAAATGTTTTCTTTATAGAAAAGCTTTTCAGACACTCCAGAAGCACTTTGATGACCTAAATTACTGAATACTTCCACATTTATAGTATCGGTCATTAGACAGAACTTAACATAGTCGGATCCCCTCCGCGAGATGAAGATTGAAGGGTTTTTTTTTAAATGTATTTCAAGACCTTCAAGTAGGCTTTTGGTGTCTTAGGCTTAAGCTTTGGCACATTAATAGTATCGATCACTGGACCGAATCTAATAGAATCGGATTTTTGACTTTTTCCCCAGAGTGGGTAAAATAGAGAGTAGCGGAGGTAAAGTCTTCCATGACCCTCCAGAAGCCCCCTCCGAGATATACAAGGCAAAACCTAACTAAGCGAAATTTCATTTCAGACAACTCTTTTCAACTCTAAGCGCCAAATTAACAAAAATGTCACTACATTGACAACAAAAATCGTCAAATTGATGAAAATATCGCCAAATTTATGAAAATGACACTGAACTAAAATGTTGCCATATTGATAAAATGTAACACCAAAACATAAGTTGGTATATTGTTTTTAAATTTTAATGGATTGGGGTTAAAATAAATTAACAAATGAATAGTATATTGATTATGTACGTTTCAATAGGTTCTGTCTGTCTGTCTCTCTTGAAGATAGATATAACAAACTTGGTAACAAACTTAGAGACTTTTGGAAATTGTCGCAAAATTGACAAAGCATTGCCAAATCGACAAACATGCTCCTAAATTGTCGAACATTCAGTCAGTCAAACATTTACACTATTCATTAAATATAATTCCTCTGATTATCCCTGTCGCTTTGATGAAATTTTTTAATTTAATATTCTTTATTCAAAATATAGTGGATTTCAGTGTTTCTGAGACAGTTACGATTTGTTAGGGGATCAAAGGAATCGTAAAATAATTGCACTATGTTAGGAAATGGTATAGTATGTATGTTTTGATAGAGATTCGCATAATAAATGTTATTATTGAATGGGCGAGATATATATCTCGTATATATCTGTGGATATTAGAAGTGCAAGGGCTGAAATTAGGAAAATAGGAGGAAATATCTTGCAACTTCAGAGACGGTGGATTTGAGGTAATTTTTGGAAGATTTACTGACGGATTTACCCTTATAGTAATAACATTTATATTTTAAGTATTAATTAAGAATATTTTTATTGAAACTTAAAACACTATAAGTGGAATTTTGACTTTTCATTTTAGGAATCAATTACTTGAAACCCAAATCATTTGTTTTGTGCAGATAAATTTTAATTTTTAATTGTTTATGATTATTAATACACTCATGCCCAAAAGTTAAGCAGCAAAGTAAAACAGAGGATAAAATTAAAAGTATTTTTTTTTTCAAATTCATAGAAACTTACACAGATCATGGGATATAACAAAAGACACTAGCGTAAGGAATTGCAAAGATGATTGTAATAAATAATTAAATAACTGAGATAAACAAAATCGTAAGAATTTAGGTGGCAAAATCGGTTCATCGGTGGAGGTCTGTCAATATACAATGTGATGACCTCTGCTGAAAACACATGCTTGACAACGTCGATTTATGCCAAGAATAAGATTTTCTATGGTGGTTTGAGGTATCTGTGCCCATTTATGGAGTACACATGTTCTTTGCTTATAAAAATTCCGGACAGGTTCACGGAGAGAACATAAACGTCTCCCAAGCATGTCTCATACATGCTTGGTATGATTTAAGTCAGGTCGTCTTGACTATCATTCCATACAAAGCAGCGTTTCCGATTCTAGGTACTAGACGATAGCGCGTTCCCTGTGAACTCGCGCGTTATAGTCCATTAAAAATTGCATTAGGACCCATAACCGCAAGAAATGGGTAAACATATTGAGTAATTATTTCATCTCTATACCTCACTACAGTCACAGTACTCCGAGGGAGATGTGGAGCTCGGTGCGAATGCGGACAGCAATCACTGCCCAAACCATCAAACCACCGCATCTGTATGCCTGTATTTCGCAGGTGTGACTATCGTGATAGGAGGTACCAGAGACCAATAATCGCCGGAAATCACCCTGTACACCAATCAGTGACTCATCCGTAAAAAGAACCGTACCCATTGTTGTGGAGTCCAGTTGAGGGGATCTCAAGCCCAAATTAGGGCACCCCTCTGTGCGATGGCGTTAGAGGGACCCACGTCACTGGTCGTCTTTCTAACAGCTAACCTGCATGTAGCCATCTGCAAACTGTCTGCTGAGATACCGCTCTTCTTGCAGACTATGCAAGGTTTGAAGCAAGGTCATGTGCAGTGACTGACCTGTGACGTCTTGCTTGCAGACACAGAAAACGGTTATCCTGAACAGTTGTGACTTTTAGATATTCACTTACTGATCTTCACGACACAGTTCCTTTACTTTAATACCAGTTGCACAAGCGGCAAATGACGGAATGCTTGACATTTAGAGCTCGGGCTACTTACGATTGTCTCTGGCTCCCTTCGAAATATCCTATTATCTTTCCATCATCTAGCGTCACTCCGATGATGACGTCTATTCATTTTTCAAAATTTTACTATTTCGATTTGTCTTCTAGAATATGCAACGCGGAGATACGTTCTCTGCACAAAAGAAGTTGTTTTTATATCTAATACTTTTCCTTGTTAAATATGTTAGTTCTTAGTTAAAAATCTAGTTTCGGCGTGCGCGCGCCTGTTATGCTGATTCCTTCTCCAAATATACTAATTTTTCCGTCTGTTGCTTAACTTTTGAACATGAATGTGTATTATTCATATGTTTTTATACAACATTAAAACATTATTGTTTATACCTATAATACATTAGCTGTTTTATTTAATTGCAGTTTTTCATATAACTCTTTTCTGTCGAGTATACTTTTCTCAAAGTATAGTAAACTGATTATGGCATAAATTGGAGTTGCAGTCTTTAGAATAGAAAAAGGTATAATCTAAGATGAAAGTGTGATAGCAGTAAAATTATTATAGAGTCCGAAGGGACGTTAAAAAATGATAGGCGAAGATAAATGTCCGATGTTAGGCTTGCTGGACATATAAAACTGATTAAAAATCCACTAGAAGCAACCATTAAGGAGACAGTTACAAAAGGAGTATTTCATCCAACAGGTGCCTGATGGGTAACACCCCCACTGGTTTCGGTCTAAATTGGGTGGCACTTTCTCGGTCGTTTTAGTAGACCGTTTTCCATGTATGGAAATATAATGTTATTTGCGGTTAATATTGTAAACTAAAACATGTTAATATAACAGCAAAAGTTATTCCGAGTTTGGAAAAAATCTCTCAACAAAATCGGGAGAAATAGAGCATAATTTCAAAGAAGACATGTGGCTCCTCAAAGAAGTGATAGTATCTCGGTATTTATACTTGTTGTCGTAAGATATTTGTACGACATGCTGACATTATAATTAAGGATTCCAAGCAAGATAATGAGCACTGTCAATGCAGCAGAGGAAACCAATTGGGACGCAAACATAAATAAACAGCGTTCATCCCATCCTTTATCAACGACAAATGGGAGAAGAGGTATGAAACCACAGGGGGAAAGAAAAAAGTTGTCCCACAGTTTGTTCCAGAAAGTTCGATAGATTTGAATTTTCGACAACGACCTAACAACATGTCAATTTAGTTGGTTTCAAAAAATTATGTACTGTGAGCGCAAAAAGAAAGCGTGGCTCAGCAATGTGATGTGTGATAGTATCATATGCATAGTGAAATACTGGCGTATCAAAATATACGCAGGCATCCAGCATAGTGATGGCGCGATTAAGTGTCAAAATGAAAGAGAATAGGTATTTATGTATTTACAATTGTCACTAGTTATCACGGAAGGCACACCAACACGTATCGTATAATTAACAATAATATTGCACGAATTACAATCGTAATAACGAGCTCTTGTATTTAAGCTAAAAGAACTACTTAGATTTTCGGTAGATGTTACTAGTATGTTATAAATATATGTATCAATTAAATTATGTTTCAGAAATATGTGTGTTAATTAAATATTGGTAGAGCTAGATGTGTCATAAAAAATGGATTTATGAATAATATTAATAATCAAGATCTCTATATACATATTAAATTAAATATTAAAGTAATTGATCAATTTAAATAAGAGTGTTTATTTTATATCTTGTGTGCTTCGTTTCTCTCCGGCTCGAGAACCAGGAGTTACATTCTATACCCTTAGTGAAGGCATCCAAGGTAAGTTTTGGTAAAGTAATTTGGGTAAGGACAATTTATCTCATGACACATGTATGAGTGACTCTGTACGTATGTAATAGATTAACAGAAGTGCTAAAAATTAGAATCTAACTGCAAACTATCGCCAGTATTTGCAAAAAGATTTTGTGGAAAATCTAACTTTTTATATTCTGCGTTAACAGTTTTACGTTTTTTTCTCGCACGTTACGAGTACTAACCATATGTCTTTTAGTAATGTCCTTTTAATGTAAAGAAACTTAGACATTTTAATCTTAATGACTAGGTTTAATCTTTATGACCCCTGCTCTCTACGCTTTCCACGCTTCGCCAGGCGCCACACTATACTTGCTACGCTTCATCTCCAACTAGCTCCACGAGCATTTTAGTGTCACCTGTTACACACGCGTAAGACGCCCGTCGGGAAAGGCGCAATATGCCCGTTGGGCTACGACCCCGGTTCGCTGCACTCTCCAACTCCTGTAACTAGCTTCGTTCCGGAAACTTCCCTAAGTTTCGTTTCATACTGTAGAAAAACATGCGATTTAATAAAAAAAAATCCAAGTCGTTATCGCAATTTAAAACGAAAAGGAGTCTTAGACCCTCTGTAACATTGAAAATGTGCCCCTAGTTTCCCGAAGATCTACTAAGTGCCGTTCTATTTTGTAGAAAAGACAAGATTTAATAAAAAAAACAAGTCGCTACGTCACACGCTGCAGATAAATGTCTGCAGTATTGCCACAGAGTTTCAACAAAATATCCTTTTACAAAGAGTTTTTACGAAGGAGTGCAACTAACTTTTTGACTGACCCTCGTACTTCGCACAAAAAGTATTGTACTTACTACCTTTATATACTGTGTCTAAATGAAGTTTATCTATGTTCTATTACCTGAATACAGACCCGCATCGGCAGCTGACAGCTTAAACTGGTTTTCCATGTACTTTGGCAGCATCATATGGTGTCCCAGATGGCCGAAGATCATCAGCACTACGCTGATTGCCATAAATACAAAAAATTGGTTCTTACACAATCTCTTGAGGGCATCCACCAAACCTAAAACACAAAAATATTATTTATGCTCTTTTCTGTGTATTTATAGACTATTTAACGAAATATCATGAGATTTTATAGTTAGATTACTAACGACCTTGGTGCTAATTAAATTTTAGGGGTAAAAATTATTAAAAATATCCAAAAGATTAAGAAGGTCATTTAGATCATAGTTTAAATGACCTTCTTAATCTTTTGGATATTGTTAATGATTTTTACCCCTCCATTAATTTTACTGTCGAGCACGAAACTAATTTTTCTTTACAGTTTTTGGACGTACTTGTTTCACATAATTGTTTTGGTTTTCAGACCTCTATCTATTGCAAATCCACTTTTACTGGCACTTGTATTCCTGATAAATCTTTTCACCCCATCTCATCAAAAATGTTTCTTGTAATGGGTACTTTAATCGTGATTTTAATGTATGTTCCTCTATGTCGTCTCTAAATAATGCAATTAGTTTCATCTTTAAACTTAATCCTTTTGATTTTGTTTATAAAATTTTTTCTCAAATTCGACTTAAATTTATTGAACCCAATTCTAAACTCCTCTCTGTTAACGACCGTTTGCACCGAGTTTAAATTTAGAGCCGCTTACTCCATTGTGGCCACTATGTTTAATCATATTCGCACTGATAAATTTAAGGATGACTTTAAAAGTAAAACTGGGGTATACGTGGTGCCCCTTATTTCTTCTAATTATAATTTTAAGTTTTATATTGGTAACACTAAACGTACGGTTGGTATATGGTTAGCTGAACATGCTCGGGACATCAGAAATGGAAAACAGTCTACGGTTCTTGCCCAACTTGTGGTTAAAGACAATTATCAGCCCCTTTTCGAAAAATAATTTATTTTGATTAGTTGTAATAGACCCCGTTCTCTTTTAATGTATGAATCCCTGTTTATTTATTTATACCGTGCTTCTATCTGTAATTTTGATCCTGTGCATATTGTGAGTTATGCCTGGCGACTCGTTCTCGATTTCATGCGCTTCAAGCGTTTACAATGTTACCTCTGATTTTGAAATTAATTGCTTAATACATTCCTTACTTGATATAGAACTTGAAAATTTGTCCTTCTAATTTTGCATTAAAACGCCTTCAATTTAAATTGCTTGTTCAGGTTTTTATAGTGATACCTTATCGTGTCTGTTGTAACGATGCCGATTTGTAATATGATAATTTTGCCAACCAGTGTGGATTGTATTTAAGCTTATTGGTACGATTTTCATATAATGCCACTGAGGAAGGTAATAATTAAATTCGAAAGCGCTCGGGCTTTTAATCTATGTGTACGTCTATAGAATGTTTTATTAAATCACTTTTAAAATCTAAAGATTTCGTCTGTTATTTGTTGTTGTTATTTCTGATGACCTCCTGTAATCGAATCATAGCCGACACAGGACCAGTGACACAGGAAATAAAGAACAAGATAATACAAGAGAACAAAGTTTATTACGGACAAGCATCACTGACGAAGGTCAAACGAAGGTGTAGCTTCACATTGTAGATGAGGACCCAGTAGGCGGAAGACTGACTTTACCTCGATATACAATCATGCCTTACTCGGGATTCGAACCCGAGCCCACCGGACAGCAGCCGACGACGCTATCCACTTCACCGCCTGGGCGGCTCGTCTGTTATTTAAATCAATGTACAAAGCAAACTTAAAAAACATTATTTTATTTTTACATTTGTTACTGTGAAATAAATGAAATGAATTTTAAATAGTTTTTATCTCAATAAACTTTATAGGAACATATATTTTGACGTCAATACGTCCATGATGGGAACATCTGGGTGAAAATGGAGTGTTACAAGAAATGTTAACATTTCAGCTGGTTGTATCTACGAACTTATCATAAAATAGCTAAACAATGTATATTTGTTCTGACGGAAATGAGGTACCATTTATGAATTATTATAATAATATAATAAATTAATTTTGAAATAATTTTAATATTTTAACATTTGAACTACGAGTATTTCTTCCTGAAAGAAAAAGAAACTTGTTTTGTCCGAATGAGTTTACGCCTCATTTTGTTTATTTTCACTCGAAATACCTTCAAAATTATAAAAGATATATATATATATATATATATATATAATATATATATATATATATATATATATATATATATGTATATATATATATATACATATATATATATATATATATATATATATATATCAGAAACTGGATATTTTGCATCAAAAAGCAAAATTTAAATAAACTTTATATTCCCCTCGTAGATCTTAATAACCAAAAAGAAACTTCGAGCACCGTGTTTTTTTAACAAGAGCAAGACTGCTAGGTGTTCACCTCACACTTTCACACCAAACGGAAAAACCAACCAATCTTATTGTGTTATTAATTACACAAATCCTATATTTAATTATATCAACTGTACACAAATTTTTGAAGCATTCCAATCCTTTATTCCAATTAAAAATGTTAATATAGAAAAAGCATATGAATATCCAGTACCATTAGGACGTAAAATATACAACTACAATCTTTTATCAAAGCATTTGAACAATTCTGTATCTTGTTCATGTAATGAATCATGCCATCTACCCTTTATTGACCAACATCTTGGACATGTAATCACCGGAAATCTCAATTTAATTCAGGAACCTAATCTCAAGCAACTTCTTAGCTATGGATCCAAATAAAAACTACCACCACTATATAATAAAGGGAAAATAATACAAGCTTTTGGCATTGATCTAGATAAATATATTTATAAAATATCAGATAAATACCACTGCCCTTTTGAAGCCTTTAAGAGCTGGAAAGTACAAATCACCTGGCATGTAAAACAATTGATTCAACAATTACCTATACCAAAATATACACATAATTACCAAGACATCTTTAAAGAGATCAAGTTATTCCAAAACAAATTTGTAATCACTTATGTTGACAAGGCATCAAGTAATGATGCGTTTATTTGCAGAAAATTTTATTTGGACGAACTCAAGCTTCAACTCCATACCTCAATTTCATTAACTCCTATAAACTCTAATATCACTATTATAAGTAAACAAATTATTGCTTACTACAAACTTCTTAAACTAAAACGCAATCTTAATTTTCCTTACCTGATACTCATACCTAAATTCCATAAATCACCCATTTCTTTTAGAACTGTTACTATAGGATTTAATTCATACAAAAAATGCTGATGACAAACAACTTCTAATTATGCTAAATCAAATTTATGATCATTTTAGTACACAACAAACACATATAATCAAAAATAGTTTAGAACTGATTAATAAACTAAAACAACTTCCTTACATACATGATATTAAAACTTTTGATTTCAAAGACCTACCTCTTTAATGACATTGATATTAATGATTTATATAAAGTCATACTAAATTTATATGAACAATTTACTCAATCAAAAAGCATCTCTTTTTCTAAATTCAAAACATTATTTAAATTCATTCTGTTCACTTAGTATATATCTCAAGGAAATTGCATATACAAATTAAATAAGGGAATACCAAACAAAGGAATCTCTTCCACAATACTGGCCAACCTTTATCTACATTTTTACAAAATTCAGTACCCTTTCAATAGTCATATCATGTACAGATTTATTGATGATCTAGTTATTATTGGCATTACTTATGAAACACCTATACACCTATATTAAACCTTAATTTTTATCCACCTAATCTAGAATTAATTGAAAATGTATATACATAAATCTGGATCAATTATCTAGACGTTAGTTTAAAAATTCAAAATCCAGACACATTAAAATTTAAAATATACGACAAAACAGAAACTTATAACTTCAAAGTAAATAAACTTCAGCATTATTCATCCAATCTTTCAAAATCAGTATTTAAAAATATTATTAATAACCAGTTATTAAGAATAAAAATGTTAGGTTCACCATGTTACTACAAAGAACATATTCTTAAATTCATCAACAACATTATCCAAAATACCTATCTGCCAAACCTAATTTTTTCATTTATTAAAACACAGTTTAATTTTAAATTCAACACCTTGCTACAATTCAGCAACATGTTGACAGATCGTTCTTAAATAATTTTAAATAATTTTTCCTCTCTGTTTTACTTCTCACAGTTGAAATCATAGTACATAGAATTTACTTTAACCTATTTTGAGTTAAAATGTTTAATCATTATCACGTAATCTGTTCTGTTAAAAAGCACATGGGGTAAATACATTAAATTATTATACATTCTTATTCATTTTTATTGCATAGTATTATCCTATAAATATTTAGCCATACGCTGGTATATTTGATTATACTTGATTTTTATATTTGATTTCTTATATATTTGATCCATTTTATATTTTCTTCTACGTCGGGCCATTTGCATTATTTCTATAATACAATTTACAGTAATATACACATAAACGTAGAATCCGCATCACCGACACATGTATGGCCCTTGATAACGCACATGGTTTCAGAAATGCTTTTCACTTTATTCAAATTATTCAATTTTTTCAGTTTCAAAAAAATTTTTGGGATGCTAGAAAAGGCCTAGCTCATCGTGCAAAACAATGTTTCTGTTTTGCAAATTTTCATCTTTAAACATATTTCTTAAATTTACAACATGTATGTTTATGCAGGGAATAAGAGGATTAGTACCTTAAGTACCTGCATTACATATATGATTTATATCAATACTTTCATCTTAATGTGTTGTAAAAAAATGTTATTCACTCCTCGTTACCACATTTAATTCTTATTCAATTCCTTAACTTATATATGGAACAGGGAAAAAAGGGCATTTTATACCAATTTAGTACCTGTTTATTTATAATGCTTTTTTATCATGTTTCTTTAAAATATTCAACGGCTTGTCGTATAGTACTTTTGATGCTATA
This sequence comes from Amaurobius ferox, assembly GCA_951213105.1. Lineage (NCBI taxonomy): Eukaryota > Metazoa > Arthropoda > Arachnida > Araneae > Amaurobiidae > Amaurobius > Amaurobius ferox. The sequence continues at coordinate 58,313,046 of OX578134.1, forward strand.
TTTACATTTCAGTAAAGAAGTCATTTGTAGCCCTTTAAATGTTCTATAAGACTATATAATAAGATTTCGGACCAGGTTCTTAATTTTTTAAATATAGTGGTTTTAATATCGAAGAACAAGGATCAAGTATGCTTATCATTAGTTTGGAATTTTATTGTAGACATCACAAGAAATCAGAAAAAGTAAAGTTGTTAAACTTTGTACAAACAATGTTCAATTTATCACTTGCATCAGTTCCTGTAAACTTTCCTGCTTGCGATCAAACTTGTACAGACTGATTAACTTTTACAAACGTGTACAGACTTGTACAGACATGCGATCAAACATGTACAAACTTGCACAGACTGATTCGCTGGTAAATTATGTTATTTCATATATGTATCCTACTTTTGTTATCATAGGAACATATTATATAGCAAACGAAACAAGTGAGACTGAAAAGAACTTATAAACCTTTTAAAGTTTATTTAACTTTTATTTCATAGCACGTTATCCATACAAAACCGTTTTTGCTCCTTTAGACTGGAACCATCTCTGTAGTTTTTTAATTCGATTTTTATTAAATAAGTTCTTTATTCGATGAGCTTAGCTTTCTAGTTAGAGCAGATATTTTTAACTTTATCAGAATACAACTACTGTTACTATAAGCGTCAAATACTGGAGGAGTGCTCTAAGTTGTAGCGAATATTTCATATTTTACATATGTTTCAACCACTTAAATACGCACACATTTCTTACCTAAAAGTATTTCCCTCCAGCTTTCTTTCTTTGCAGAGGAATCCTTTCGCTCCAGTTTCTTATGGCCGGGAAGCCTTCTCGGAAAAAGCGCCATCGGAATGGTGCATATAACCATAAGTGTTCCTTGTAAAATGAAACCCATCCACCATGCACCGATCCACCGCGGATCTTCAGGGCCAAAACCAGGATCCTCTAAAATACCAAAATATACTTATACAGCAACTACATAATTTTATCAAATTCAATTTATATCATATAGTATAAAAAACTCTGTTATACTCAAAATCATATATTGTCATTGTATGACCGGGTGCCTTCATGTAAAGTCTCATATCACTGCATAAACGTTGAATTACAATGGCTGTAACAACTTCTTGTTGTTGTTGTTGAAACCCAGACCGTCCGACCTACCAGAAAGGTGTAAGGTAACAGTTTGGACGGTCGGGAAGTGCCACCCAATTTAGACCGGAACCCAGTGGGGGAGGCATCCACAGGGACCGTACCCCCCTTCCCCTACCACCAACCTCTCGGAAGGACTTTCGGACCCACATGTTTAACGTGATCGTACTCCGCATGAACACGGTTGAACTCCGTTGAACTCCGTAACAACTTCTTGTGAGAATACACATTCTTTGTATTTCCTTGATAGAAATATAGGCATATGAAAATCAAGTAACTACAATTGTTTCAACAGTGTAACTTCTCCATTCATCCGGTTAGAAGCGGTGCATACTAGTCAAAGAACAGCTATACTACAGTCGTATTTAATAGTTGTGTTTGCTGTATTGGACGTTTATTTAGCATTTGTATTAGTACATTGCTTCGGATCAGATAAAGAGGTCTCATTAGGTCTTTGAAACAACTACAGTCACCTAATTACCATATCTCACAAAACCATTACTTCATGGTAAAAAAAAAAAATTCCCGAAAGAACAACAAAATCATCTTTCCATCATAACAGTTATGAGATCTCAAAATGGTTTACACCAAGATATACTTCCAGGTCTAGGTACCCTACTTAAAGAACCTAACTTTACCCTAAAAGTCACGTTGACCTTGCAGCATGTGCAATGTTTCTGTCGGCTATTTCCCCAAACACTAGCAAAATTTGATATTCGCACGTTGTTCTTCAAGCACCATTTCCGTTTTCGACGAACGCGAACAGTTCACTGACACGCATTGCCTGTAAAAACACCTGCTTCTTCCTTTTCATATCTCGCGTCACATGTGCCTCTATTCCACAGTAAAATAGTTCCCCTCTCCTCCAATCAGGGTTGGAGATATCAGCACAGTCTCCGAACTTTTTGATCCTACCTGGTATTTCATAAAAACGTAATGTCAAGTCTATAGTTATCTAAAGGCAGAGATTAAGATGCCTGAATAATCCTTAAAGACTATCATTTGTAAAGTCATGTATACTACACATATATGCAGTTAGAAATCTAGAAATGACGACTTGGCATGGCGAAACGTTGCTGCATTCCTAAAATGTCTTCCTCTATCAAGAAAGGACAAATAATATTGATTGTAAAATTGCTAATATTTCAACAATGTATTTTGTACGAGTTGCCACATAATTCAAAATGGCCACTCATTTTCTGAAAAAACATATTGCCGGAGAACAAAGGTTTTCATTCGATAGAATGTCATGCAGGGTGGTGTTTAATTATTTCTACTGAAAACTACGTACTAAACAAATATGTATTTGATAAAGGAAAGCATATGAATTTTTGTCATTGCTTTCCATCTTTGAAGAAATTTAAGGATGGGCCTTTAGTTCTCTGATTTCAATTCAAATACCGCAAATTACAAATGCGACATTTAAAATATCCATCACTTCCATTTTGTGTAAGTCCAACTATTTGCTTTTGTACAGGAATCCAGGAATACTGCTGCATTAATAAACTACCGTTTTTTCCCTGCTTTGAAACTCCATTCAAGGAAAAACAACCTTTACAGTTAAGGCAAAATGTCGTTGCAATGAAACCGGAGTTAATAACCTTGGTGGGAAATATTGATTTAAAAAATAAAAAATAATCATGCCTTTTTATTCATAATTTTATCAATGTCGGATTGTGACTTAAACAATGGGTGAAACACATTCAGTAGCGGGATTCCCCTTTCTCCTCGACAACGAACATCATTACATCACATCGCGTCGCTGGTAAAAGTGTTGTCAAATAATATCGAAAAATAGCCAAACGAGTCTGTAATATTCGCCAAATAATAATAATGACAACCTATTCAACCGATAACTTTAAGTGAATCAGTGCTTCATCTGCGTCACTCGACGAGCTACCACTGAATTTTATTACACTCAGGTGCTTTCAAAGAGTAGCCGATTCTAATAAATCAGGAATTATTTCATCCCAAATATGAGTGAATGGATAACTATTCGCCATAATTTAAAAGTTGACTTTTATAAAGCTGAAATTAAATTAACTGTGTGGCTCAACTGACTTTCTTATGCCAGAAATCATTTTCAGTATGTTTTTTTTTTTCCAAATTTTACAAGAAAAATCGGTATTATGGGTCCAAATGATTGCAATTATAGCGTGTGCAATTATAGCGTATTCATTTTAAAGAGTTTGAAAACATATTTCTATTGATACCTTACTTCACAATGTACTCCCGGAGAGGGGATAAGCTGCTCCCTGAGGAAGCCTAATGACGTTGCGAACAAAAAAATTGTATCGCAGCTATTTTTCATAATTTTATTGGTCTGGTTCTTTTTCTGAATGACACAAGACACCTGGAGTGAACTATATTTAGCACTTAAGTTTTGTTTTTAAATTTCACATACACAATATATCAGGCCATACATAGCCATACCTCGCTTGTTCGACATTCTCCGAACTTGTCGCACTTTCGTTTTCGAACGCGTGACTCGCACATGCGCAGGCGCCAACAATAACAATGGTTGAAACTATAAAGTATCTTGATCATTTAGCCATAATATACCCTTTCATGTATGAGTATTTCACACTTTGTCCCATCCAGTTACCTTACACCTTTCTGGTAGGTCGGACGGTCTGGGTCTCATCAACAACAGCACTTTGTCCCATCCGGCTACACATTAAGCTGCCATAAGGTTGGTCGTGTGTTCCGGGTCTTCGACATTTTGTCTCATGCTGCCATGTTAAAGACCATCATTTGTAAAGTCACGTATACTACACATATATGCAGTTAGAAATTTTGAAATGACGACTTGGCGCGGCGAAACGCTGCTGCATTCCTAAAATGTATTCCTCTATCGAGAAAGGACAAATAATTTTGATTGTAAATTTGCTAATGCTTCAACAATGTATTTTGAACGAGATGCCACACAATTCAAAATGGCCACCCATTTTCTGAAAAAAAAATATTGCCGGGAGACAAAGGTTTTCATTCGTTCCAAATTTTACAAGAAAAATTTTAAAAAATCGGTATTATGGGTCCAAATGATTGCAATTATAGCGCGTGACCCTTCATTTTAAAAAGTTTGAAAAAATATTTCGATTGATACCATACGAATGCCTTATGACGGAAGCCTAATGAGGTTGCGAATAAAAAAATCTGATGTGGGCAGCACATGACTTTCCCTATATAATGCAATGAATGTACTACTTTTACAATAAAAATATAGATTATTTTTATAGTAGATAGTTACATTCTTTCCAAGATATTGAATAGTCGTCAATGAGTCGTCATTTCCATTGATTTAGAGTCATTTTCATCCATTTGGCGTATTTTTCGTTAATTTAACAACATTTTAAAAAGTCACCAAGTTGGCGACATTCCACCAAAGTAAGTTATAAGAAATAAGTTATTCTTACAGCAGATAAATGACTATTAGCGTTCAAATGCAAATGTATTAATCAAAGTATCTTTTTGCATGAATGAAACGAGCTAGATTCACGAGAATGATGTCACCAAATTTACCGCATGGTATTGTCATAGCGGGTTCCGTGGGTATCTAAAGTCACCACGGATACCGGCCAGACACGGCAGACCGAGAGTCTAACTCTCACCAAATTTGTAACCCAGGTTCGAAACACACCTCTCGTCAGCTGGAGGATTCCAACTGATGACCTGTGAAGGAAAACCCAACAAATACCAAAGAAATACCTTTACCTTCAAGGATTCACCAGAAGCTGAAAACACATAAATTCAGTACAGATTCTACACAAATAAGAACACATGATTTTAGTTCAAATCCAATATTTATTAATTATTCAAGAAGTGGAGTTGCATATCAAATACAATTACAGATTTTCTAATTTAACCACTGGACCTCACTTTACCAAGAATCATCGGCTCTTTGCCGGAATTTAATATAAATTCAATAAATCAAATAATTTCATATTCCAATTAAGTAAAATAATGGTATGGTCAGAGAGAATGCACACACCCGGGGAACGTTAAAGGCCTACGTAATTACTGTATTTCAAACAATATAAAATCAATTTAGATTATTATGGCTTAGATAAAGCTTCAATATGAAGAAAGAAACTGTAGTTAGAATATGTATATGTATAATGCTGCAGAAGATCCTATGGATGAAAAGTTCTGCAGAGGTCGATGCACAAGTCCAGACGACTGCCCATCGGCAGGTCTAAAGGTACAAGTCTTACCTCAAAATATTCTTGGAAGGACTCATGGCAGATAGAGCACAGGCATCCACTGATAATTTCCCTCGGGGCAACATTGCCCCGCTCCAACAGGAACGGTTGAACCGCAGTTTCCGGCAAGGTGCCGGATCAGGTCAGCCGAAGGAACAGCTTCATATTTGCTTTCTCTGGTCCCGGTACTCGACCAAGCGAGATGAGGCATCATCTCTACGTTTACACGGCGGACGACGGTCGGCGAGGGCAAGGCATCATAAGATCTCGGCAGTGGCGACGGTAACAGCAGTGGCGATGGTAACAGCAGTGGCGAGGTGGCATCTCTCCCAACCCTCACAACACGGTAACTCCGCCTGAGGGCTAAGTCCCGCGTTGACGTGAGTTCGAAGATGTTTTTAGGGAGAGAGCCCCGAGTTACAATTTACGCAGCTTATATACATTCCAGATGGATCCAGAACCCGTCCAATAGAAAATGACATGGGCTCACATCATCTCCTCTCCACCAATCGAAAATTACTTCCAATTCAAAATCATCCACAGTTCCGCCCCACAACGGACGATTCCAAAGGCACGCGTATCTGCCGCGTGACAACAAGGAGACACCTGTCTCCGCCAGCAAGCCAGACTAACAGGCGTCATTCCCAGAGTGTGCGAGAATTATTATAACGAAATAAAAAATGGCCACAGATCTGCACAGAATCAGATACAATACGATAATAAAATATATAATGACCTGAGGGTTCCAGGACACAGATTAATTAAATAAAAGTTTAAAAATACAGAAGTTATGCAATTTATAAAGGAGTGACGAATGCCGTCACGACAGTATTACATATGAAAAGTGAACATGTTTCTCAAAAAGAAATATTTTTTTTTATTTTATATGACTTTTTGATAATTTTTTGAAAAATGTGCAATATCACATGAGACAACGGTTCATGTTGGCGTTCTATAATTTATATCAATCGTTTTTTAATAAAAAATTACATAAAAATGTCTATTTGCGTAACTTTATTAGAGGTTTAGACTTTTTCACGATTTTTTCACAATTTCACTCGAAAATTTAGGGGGATTCTGAACATTCGATTGCGTATAAAAACAATAGGCTTCCAGTGTTTACGGATTGTAATTTTTAAACCAAATTTTGTTCGAATCGGTCCATACGTTCATCAGTTATCGCCTCCCCAGACTCACTGACACACCACCACACACACACAGACATCATTTCAAAAATGTTCAATTCCTGATCAGGGATGCTTGAAACGTGCTCTTCCGTCAAAAATTCGAATTCGAATTTTCGACCCCGCCACAATACTTTCCTTATACATTATTGTATATAAGGAAAGTAAAAATTGTATCGCGGCTATTTTTCATAATTTTATTGATCTCGTCTTTTTCTCAATGACACAAGACACCTGGAGTGAACTGTATTTAGCACTTAAGTTTTGTTTTTAAATTTCACATACACAATATCTCAGGCCATACATAGCCACATCTCGGTTTCTCGACACTCTTCAAGCTACTCGGACTTTCGTTTTCGAGCACGTGACTTGCAGATGCGCAGACGCCAACAATAACAATGGTTGAAACTATAAAGTCTCTTGATTATTGCTCCATAAATAAATCCTTTTATGTACGAATATGTCACACTTTGCCCCATGCCGCCACTTTAAAGAGATATAATATTCTGAATAAATTTCGAAGTTTTGTTTGAATTTAAAAGATATTCTATCAAGTTCTAGATCTTTCGATAATAATGTCGGATTTAAAGTTTCATGAAAATCCATTAATATTTATGGCTGCTATCCTGTAAACAAAGATTCCAACACAGGTATACAGAGAGATAGACGGACATCACTACAAAAATAGTCAAATTGTGTTCAGGAAGTCTTAAAATATATTGGCATATATATTCGCATCAAAATCTCGAATTCGAAAATTTTCGTGAAAACAATACTTTCTCTATATAATTAATAATATAAACACCTTGATTTATCTATCTATCTGGATAACGCTGCTACAAAATATTGCCAAACGTGCTTTAGTCACGGATAAAATATTTCAATTTAGACACTAACCCAGACCCAGAGAAATTATGTTACAACCATGAATCTTTACGTAGGGTATGATATCAGATACTGAAAGTGAAACCTTGATGTTATTTTATTTCTTATCATTTTATAAACTTTTATTTGAGATACCACGCAACTAGGAGTGCCACGCTCATATTGCCAACCAATCAAATATTTCAATATTCGTTCGACAAAATATAGGCTGTAATAATAATAAATTTTTCCGTTCGTCCGTAACGCTTGACGAAAAATTTAGCGGGACGTCGCCAAATTGGAGAGTTTTTAAAAGTTGCCAAATTGACAAAAATGTGGCCAAATTGATAAAAATGACACCAAACGAGAAATAAGGTTTCGCAAATTTTGATTTCCATCATATAAATGGCATACATTCTAGCATGACACAGTATGAGAAATAAAAATTAAAGGAGAAGTGATCATAGATGTCGTAGTATACTGCGCAAATTCATGAAAAATCTGAATAACAGAAATTGTATTTAAAAGCTGTTTAGTTGAAAAGCATGAAAAATACATAGTAAATCTGCGTTAGCTACAGTGGGAGAAGAAGTACGTCTTGCAAACATGCATTACTTTCCTTATATACATAGTATAATGTATAAGGAGAGTAATGTGACGGGGTCGAAAATTCGAATTCGAGTTTTTAACGGGAGAGCAAATTTCAAGCATCCCTGAACACGAATTGAAAATTTTTGTGGTGATGGCTGCATGTGCATGTGTCAGTGAGTCTGTGGAAACGATATCTCACGAACAAATGAAGCGATTCGAATGAAATTTGGTCAATCCGTGAATACTGGAAGTCAATTGTTTTTAAACACAATCGAATGTTCTGAATTCCCTCCTAAATTTTCGAGTAAAATTTTGAAAAAATCATAAAATCAAAATCTTTAATAAAGTTACGCGCAAATAGACATTTCTTATGTATTGTTTTTTAGGAAACGATTGACATAAATTTTAGAACGTTAGCATGAATCAATCTCGTGATATTGGAAATTTTTCAAATAAATTTATCAAAAAATTCCCATAACTTAAAAAAAATATTAACTGCTGAGAAACATGTTCACTTTTCATTTGCACTATCATGCCATAAATTTGTTAACATCAGTTTCGTGGATCTAGCACATTAATGAGAAAATATACTTTGAGTAATATTTTTGTATTTTAACGCCAATAAGCATTTAATTGCTATAAGATTAACTTATTTCTCGGTCCATAACGCTCGGCGAGATTTTAGTGACGAATTTGGCGGAATGTCGCCAATTTCGCGACTTTTTTATGTTGCCAAATTAAGGAAAATCTCGACAAATCGATAAAAATGACGCTAAATTAATGAAAATGACGACTAATTGATGAAAATTCAATATCTAGGAAAGAATATAGTAAGTATCTACTATAAGAATAACCTAATTATTTTTACTGTAAAAGTAGTAAATTCATTGCATTATATAAGGAAAGTCAATTACTGCCAACATCAGATTTTTTTTTATCCAACACAATCTTGTCCTATCTGAACTCAACGCCTGTATTTTAAAATGCCTGATATTCATAACATAAAAAATTAAGGATTATAGGCGTTTTTCTTACAAACATCGTAGTTATCGGATATTTGGTATAGGCGCATACAATCGTGAAACCTGGCAACTAATTAGGGTCGCTGTGAGCTTGATTCCAATTGAAAAAAACATAGTGAGAAAGAACAGTGAACTCCCCAGTTTCGCGCAGTCATAATAGCTTTTTCATGTTGGCTATATTTTACGTCTCCATAATAATTTTCTGGCATATACAAAACACTTATTAATAATAGTATTTATCAGAGTTCAAATATATAACTCGTGAAGAAACCTGAAAGGCACAATCTACTTATGTAATGGATACCCTAATGAGTTGAAACCGAAAACCAAAAACATTTTACGATTAAAAATAACTTAGTTAATAATTCTGTCTGCTTGTTTATTCAACAGTGCTGTTTAAGTATGGTTTGTAGGGGCAACTAAAATAGGTTTGTAGGTTAAAGTCCCAGTTAGAGTTTGCACAACATTTGAATGAAGCGTAGACACTGATATTTGTAGCGTTGACACTGATATTTGCAGTGTTGACACTGATATTACAATATCTTTCACATCGAGGAGAAACTGTTATCTAGCTGTAATGCCATCAACTAGCGGGCATCAAATACAGTAGCCAGGTTTAATATCAATCAGAATTTTAGCAATTAGTGTATGAAGCAAATAAAATGTCACATGCAGGCGCAGAAGTCACAAAGCAGCAACATTGGTAAAAAATAAAAAATTTTATAAAGTATTCTGATTAAGACAGCACATGACATTCTAAATATAATGCAATTAATTTACTTCTTTGAAAGAGAACAAGAAAAATCAATCAGGCATAAACCATTGATTATAAACATTTTCCAACTGCAATGCAATTTTATTTAAACATCTCTAAAATTATCACAATACTACAGTAATTTATTACATTTGAAAACTTCAACGACAACAAATGAACGTTGTCAAATGAAATCGCCTTGCTCTCTATATAAAAGCAGTGAATATTTCATTCATAAATTTTTTTCATTCCTTTCATTCAGCGGCGATATTTTCAAAATTATCACAATACTGCAATAATTTATTTTACTTAAAAACTTAAAACCATGGAGGTAAAAATACATTCTAACTTCATGCTTAAAACTTTATCGAAAAAGGCAATATAGAATCGCCTGCTTCTCTATATAAAATCAATGAATGTTTCATTCATATCAGCTGCACTGCAGACTCTAGAGCTAAATAATTTTGCGTTAAAGAAATTCAGCAATTATTATACAACTCATCTTACAGCTTGATACGTTTACATTCTCCATACGTGAAAATTAGGCTTCGCTGTAGAATTAATCAAAGTTTGATAATCCTTTAAATTGAAAAATAGTGTAATTGCATTGGCGCAGTATAAAGATGCACAGAAAAAAATAAAGCGGTTTTAGGATGAAACAATAAATATAAATTAAAAAGAACTTTAAAAATCACGATTTTGACACAAGATGGATGCCATATTTTATTTTGAAATTGGACACGTGATCTCTTCATATAATATGGGTGCAATTATTATTTTAAATTTATTTAAAAGACTACCGAACATATTGTGCTGAAATTTACTTTACATATTTTATGGGATAATTTGAATATTTCCTAAAATTTTCGAAGCAATTTGTGAATTTTAAATGCTTTTTAAAAAAAAAAAATATATATATATATATATATATATATATATATATAATCCAGCAATTTGAACCAAATTTGACTGTTATTCAGAGTATATTGTTTGGATATGACTGCAGTAAATACATGCATTCTCAAATACCTACTTGTTTCACGAAGAAAGCTTTCATTAAAACATAGCATATATAAAGGTTGAAAAAGGTATCAACTTATTTCCAAAGGCCTTCTTTCTCAGGATAAATGAGTCAGAACAGTCGCAAAGCTTTCCTTTGTTTGTATTTATGCTCTGCCTCATTTCTCTGCCCAGAAAGTCTTTTTTCAGCTTTTATATCTGGTGGATACCTTTTTGTACAATTTTTATGTTTTGTTCTAAAGAAGTATTTTATTTCAGACTATCCATTTCGTTTGTTACTTTGTAGGATAAAACTAAAATGAATGAATGCATTGGCGTGAGTTCTTGAATCTTGACTATCGTAAATGCATTATTGGAAATCAATTCTTTTCTTGCTCAAAAAAAAAACATTTAAAAAATCACTATGTCTTCCTCTGAAATAAGAAACTTAAAACTCAATTGTAAAGATAATACTTGCGTGTTATGATAAGCTCCGTTGAAACACCCACGCATTCATTTTATGAATAACAGGCGAGAAATGACCTTGTAATGTTCTGCATACATACCGCCGTCAGGAAGAAAGGGATGTGATAAAATAATACGGTTTATGGTTTTCCATATCTTCTATTGAATTTATCCGGAAAAAATAATTTTTTTTGACGGGAATAACATATGTGTTTCTCCAGCGGAAGAACAAAGCGAATGTAAACGTTTTGGTTGCTTATACTGCCAAACCTACTAGATATAAAATAAAAATTTCAGTCGGAAATAGGATCCAGATTATGAATATAAAAAAATAATTTCTGGAGATAAGTTTGTAAAGAGAGGACGAAGATTATTAAGTTTGTTATAATTTTTTGAAAGACAATTGTTTCGAAACCTACTGAAATTTGAATATATGTTTAATCGCTAGCAGCGCCCGGTATATCTGCTAGTTAAATTATAAAATATATTACTAAAAATGTTCTGCTATTTCAACACAATAAAATAACTCAAGAACGGTTGGTTTTACATTAATAGGGTTAATTAAAAAAGTAAGGATATTTTTTTTCTGCATATGATGGCATAGAAAAGCATTTGGTGTGTCTAGACGTTTTGGAGTTATAGCTGCAAGAAAATTGGAACAAAAAATTTGAAATTTAGAAATTTTTCGAATAAAATTGAAAAAGTTTAAATGTGTTCACTAATTATAGGTCAGATATCGCGTATATGTAAAGTGGTATATCAAGTTTTTAATTTTAGCAGTTTGGGTTGTACATTTATCATCTAGTACTAGTCAAGTAGTCACATTCAGCTTATGATATAAGTATTAAAACGAACATTTTTTTATCAAGTTGCGGCAATACATCATGATTTACAATGCATAAATATACAATACAGATACGCAATAAACATGCACAGACTTACCAAAAGGATTTTCATTAAACTTCAAACAAATAGAAGACATTAAATATCCAATTAGTGGTCCTACGTATCTCAGCGTTAAGACAATGGCTAGAAAAGAAAGAAATATATTATTGTATGAATTATCCCTTATTCCCATATTATTATTATTAAATAGTCGCTATACTTGTATTGTATAAAATATTGTTACTCGAAAATTTTTGAATTTGGAGGATAAGCGCTCAAGACTCTAAACGCATTTCGTATGCTCTTGGAAGTATGTATGTTTCTCTCTCTCGCCCTTTTTATTAATTTCAATTCCCTCTCTAAATTAATGTCAACAATTCGTTTATTCATGGGATATGTCCAGTATTATCGTTGCAATAGAATAGAGGTTTTGATTTCAGAAAGCGGCGAAATTGCAACTGTTTTATTTCGATCTCCTTGCTTAGGTAATAATAAAATATTTCGATATATATATATATATATATATGTAGTGTTTGTTTCAGACAGATGATGCGAATAGAAAAATATAATTTTAATCAGACGTTAAAGGAAAAATATATCAATTTCGAACTATTCGAACTGCAAGTGGTGTAGTCACCTTATTTTCGAATGAACTATTAAATAGATTTATACTCTTTTGCACACTTATTTTATACAGTCATACGGAATTTCGGAAAAACCGAAAGTAACATCTTCGGAAGCGGAAGTGAAAATTCTTAGTTAATTCCGCTACCCCCCTTCGAAATTCAATGCTGATCCCTATAAACCATCACTTAAACTCACTAATCGCCACTAATCTACTTCCCATCTTAAAAATATATGCTGCAAAAAATTGAACCTTTTTTAATTAGAAGCAATATCTCTTGAACCGGTGAGGTAATTCGTTTGTCATACACGCCAACCAGAAGTTGATGCTGAATCCGTAACAGTAATATTCTAATCTCCATACATAACCTACTCCGAAATTAACTGAAGTATGGCTCAACTGGACTTTCTCATACCAGAATACAGTTTTTCTTTTTTTTCAAATTTTACAAGAAAATATTTGAAAAACCGGTATTGTGGTCCAAATAATTACAATTATAGCGTGTCATCCTTCATTTTAAAGGGATTAAAAAGTTTTTCGTTGGATATTATACTTGATAATGTAAACCCCTGGGGGGGTAAATTGCTCCTCAAGGGGTCTAATGATGTCACAAACAAAAAAAAATGGTATCATGGCTATTTTTCACATAGATTGAAACTATTAAGTCTCATGATCTTTGATCCGCCATACATAAACCCTTTTATGCCAAATTTTGTCCCATGCTGAAATGTTAAAAAAATATAAAATTTCGAATAAAATTCAAAGTTTCACATATATGAAAACACAGTCGAATTAAGAAAAAAATGCTGCCTAGTTCTAAAATTTTGGATAACAAAGACGGATATAAAGTATCGTGAAAATCCATTGATATTTGTGTCTACTATCGTGCGCACAAGAACTCGATCATAGACATCGGACAAACTCCATAAATAGTCAACACGCGTTCAGGAGGTTTTAAATCATATGTTAGCATCACAATCTCGAAATCGAAAATGTTCGTAAAAACACTACTTTCTCAATACTGCATATGAAAAAGTAAAAATATATAGTTTAAAGAAAGTGTTTGAACCGGAATAAGATAAAGGAGAACGGGGTACAACGGAACTTGTGGCGTCGTATACCCCCCACCCCCTCTTAAATGTAATTTTTCTTACATTTTTTCACAATACTTTATATTTTGACACACATATGAAAACACAGTCTTAATGTACTGCATCCAAAAACCATGGTGCCAACTCATTGGTAAAGAATTTTACAGTTGTAGTTGGTTCATCGATGGCGAAAGTAAAATTTTTCAGATGTATCTATTTCTTTTTATTTATTTGAGAATTATAATTTGGAAGACATTTTTCAACACGATAGAAAGGTAAGGAATTTTTCTTTCTATATAACATCTGACTGCATTCAATAAATTCAAAATTTGTATATATTTTTGTATATTTTGTATTTGTTGATCTTTTATATGGGGGCACAATGGACCACAGCACCTGCGGTACAATAGATCATTGTCCACTGTACTTAAATATTTGTCTATTATTTTCACATCAGTCCTTTTGAGTAAGTACTGATGAAATATTTGGTTCTGATGAATGCTTTTAAGCATGATATATGTTCTAATTTACACACATGCAGTGTTATAACTGGAAATTTCAAATATTGCCGATGAAAATGGAAATAATGAGCTAATTAAATAAGAAAACAAATATTAAGGATTTGATAACATGATTCTTACATATAATATTTACTTCTTATATATGATACTTTAAATCTAAAATTAATCAAACAGAATATAAGAAAAATATTTTTTAAGCTAATTAATGTATTTCTAGTTTTATCCCTTGGTATATTTGATGAAATCAGTGTAGGGTGGGTAAAATCAAACATCTTGTGTAAACAAAACTTTTAGTACGTGATGTTCAACAGTATCCATTAGGTTTGGGACTAACTATGCAAACAGGCAAGAATTCCCAAAGGAAGTGGAAGAAATGTTGTAAAATTACATTGTAGATGCTGTTAGAATACACCACGGACTTATATAAAATGACAAGAAAAAAAATGACATTGAAATTTCGTTTATGAATTTGCAATGATAAATAAATAATGTATCGGGTTTCTGGAAAAAAGTTAAATATCAAAAAAGTGACTGTAAAATTTTAGAATTCGGTATCTTAAAATTTTGCTTAGAGAGCCAGAATCAACAACTTTTAATCGTTATAGGCCATCAAACAAGCAATTCCAACACAATTGTCACACGAAAACTATCTAACAGAATTTTGATTACCTGAAGAAATTCTGCCCTTACTAAATTATTTTTCATGTTAGTCAAGAAGTTTAAGATGACAAGTGTCATCAAAAATACCAACTGATGCAACGGTTTAAATCATCTTAGAAGAAGAAGCAATGCATAAAATAAAATTGAAGAAAAAGAGCCGCTTCAATTAAAGCCAGAAAGAATATTCAAAAAGAGATAATTACTGTTTCAAAAGAATGCAAAAGTAAAACTGAAGCTTCATATTCGGGTGAAAAGAAAAGACAGAAAAAATATATTGTAAATATATCTAAAAGTTCTACTGATTCTGACAGCAATATGTTCATTTATAGTAAAATAGAATACACTGAAACTAAACTAATTTTCAGCATGACTCTAATATTTAAACACATAAGTAAAGGTTGTGGCAATTATCTTCTTGTGAAATTTCTCATAAAAATAATGCATTGATTTGGTCATTGAAAGAATTGATATAAATCATGATCTTGTGCGATTAACTTTACGATATCTTTGTTTTTTCTGAAAAAGTTGATGCATCTGTCAAAAATATTTAATATACTATAATATGCCGTCCAGAATCTGGGATATCACAAAATATAGTAGACGCTCAAATACACAAAAATATTTTGGTATGCAATTTGCAAATTTTTATCTCCATTAATGGATTGAATATATTTCATTCAATCCCTCCTATAATTTGCATACTATTATTTTCTTCTAATAATTATTGAGTAACTTAAAAACAAGACTGACTTCTTTTTTATTTTAAAGAGTAACTGTTGCAATAGTGAAATTTTAATTGAAATTAAGACTGACAATTAAAATGCAAAAACTTACTGAGATCTATTTGTTGTATTTACATATTAAATAAATTGCTTTTTACTTTCCTTATCACACTGACATTTTTAAGATATGGGAAGACGATATGCGCTATAACAAAAATCATTGGTCGGATATTTAAATTTTAACACTTTTATATCCGCAGACGATAATTTGTGGCCACAATTACAATTTAGCTATCATAGAATAAATTTTGAAAGATTAGAAAAGGGAGTTGATGCAAGAGTATTATCGAACTACGATTTTCTATATATTTGAAGTGGGACTAAATCAGGAAAATGTCTTCGACGTCTACAATTAGCATATAGAAATGATGCTCCATCTCGTTACACTGTATTCAGATGGTTTACAGAATTTAGAAGAGGTCGAATTTCTCTCCTGGATAAAAACACACAGGAAGACCTTTGTCAGAGGTTGTCCCAGAAAATGTGTCGGTCATTCGAAAAATGTTAATCTTTGATAATCACTGTACCTACCAAAGGATACAGAAGTAACTTAACATTGGATCCGCAGCTATACATAAAAATAATCATGAAGAACTATATGAAAAAAATAGTTTGTCGTTGGGGTCTCCATAATTTAAAAGAACACCAAAAAGCGAAGCGTATCAGAATCAGTAAAAAAACACTAAAATTATTTAATGATGGTGCAAATCGTATTATTTCTAAAATCATAACTGGTGATGAAACGTAAATACCGTTTTTTGACTTTCCAGAACGTCAGGAAAGTAAATTATGTGTCTTTGAAGATGACCCCAAACCAACAATAGTGAAAAGACAACTAGAAATGAAAAAGTAATGGATGCCGAGTTCTTCAGAAGTGCAGGTCTGGTCAAAGCCATAAAGCTAGTGGGACAGAAGGGAGTTACAGCTAACTGGTATACCACTAAGTGTCTTCCAGAAATTATTCAGGAAGTGAAAGTTTGGAGAATCATGCTTCACCATGACAATGCATCTTCTCATTCAGCAAGTATGACAGTCGAATTTCTTGAACAAAAAACATCAAAGTGATAGAACATTCACCCTATTCTCCAGATCTTACTATGTGTGACTTTTGACTATTTTTAATCGAAAAAAAAATTACGTGGGCGTCGTTTTCATTCCAAAGATGAGATTGATGAGGCTATAACAGCATATTTTTCATCGATTCCAAGAAATGGATGGCTTGAAGCACTTAATCTATGGCAAATTCGCCTACAAAAGTGCATTGATGTTGGAAGGTAGTACTTTAAAACCATTCCTAAGAGTTGATAAGTGTAACTCGTACCACTTAGCCGCATCTCAAAAATTTCAATGTGACCCTTGTATAACATAACGTATAAGGAATGTATTGTGACGGGGTCGAAAATTCGATTTCGAGTTTTCGTCGGTAGAGCACGTTTCAAGCATTCCCGAACACGAATGAAACGTTTTTAGAGTGATGTGTGTGTATGTGTGTGTGTGTGTGTGTGTGTGATATCTGATGAACGACTGGTGCGATTCAAACGAAATTTGGTACAAAAATTACAATCCGTGAACACTGGAAGCCTGTTGTTTTTAAACGCAATCGATGATCAGTACCCCACTAAATTTTCGAGTGAATTATTGAAAAATTATCAGAAAATCAAAACCTTTAATAAAGTTACGCAAATAGTTATTTCTTATATAATGTTTTATTAGAAAATGATTGACATAAACTTTAGAACGCTAGCATGAACCGTTTTCGAGATATTGCACATTTTTTCAAATAAATTTATCAAAACATCATATAAAATCAAAGAAAATATTAACTAATGTGAAATATGTTCACTTTTCATAATATCATGCGATAAATTTGGTAGCATCATTCTCGTGGATCTAGCTCGTTCCATTCATGAGAAAAGATACTTTGGGTAATATTGTAGTTGGACGTCTTCATTTATCTGCTATAAGAATAACTTATTTCCCCGTCCATAACGCTTAGCGAGAAACAAAAGCAACGAATTGCAAAAAGTTTTGGCGACGAATTCGGCGGATTGTCGCCAAACTGGCGACGTTTTAAATGTTGCAAATTTAACGAAAATGTCGCTAAGTTGATGAAAATGACTCTAAATTAATAAAAATGACGACTAATTGACGAAAATTCAATACCTTGAAAAGAATCTACGAGTACTTTAAGAATAATATAGTATTAAGTCCGTAACGTTTGGCAAAATTTTGGTGACGAATTTGTCGGAATATCTCCAACTTGCTGACTTCTTAAATGTTGACAAATTGACGAAAATGTCACCTCAAGTAATAAAAATTCGCCAAATTGATGAAACTTACGTTAAATCAATAAAATGATATTTAAATAATGGAAGTTCAAAATCTTGGAAAGAACTTAAGCATAGACTATAATATACTCCGTTCGTAACGCGGAAGGCCAGAAAGTATACTAAGACAGAAAGCCTTCTTTCAAATCAGACGCCAAACTTCGTTTTATCGCCAGCGTGATAGGCGAATGAGCGTTCTCTCTCAAGGTTACTATAGCAGCCACATCAAGAGAAAGGACTCTCGCAATTTGGTTTATCTTTTTATAGGATATATAACTTACAATTTAGCAATAGAGACACGTTTTAAATGGATTGTCTCTTAGATTGGAATTAAATTAATTCAATATTGATTAGATTAAAGAAGCCGATATATAACTTACAATTAAGCAATATGGGCTTATCGCCGATATATAACTTACAATGAAGCAGTATAGACACTTTTTAAATGCATTATCTCTTAGATTAGAATTAAATTAATTCAGTATTGACTCAATTAAAGAATCATTTTATTATTTTCTAATGCTATTGTATACAGGAAGTTCACGGATAATCACGACATTTAGACGAAAAAATACACTTAAAGACACCATGAACACATTTCGAACATTTTGGGAAATATTTCCATCAGTGTGTGTGTGTGTATCTGTGGGGTGCGAATGCACGTACCACTATGACAATTTATATGTAGATGCATTCTGTAGAAAATTAGAAACAGGTAGAATATTTTGTAATAAATGGGATTAAAACATTATTCGAAATTAGAGATTTTAAATTAGAGAGAGTACGTACAGCCACGAAATTCTATATGTAGCTACATTCTGAAAAATTAGAATTAGGTAGATCATCATGTAATTAACGTGATTAAAATACGGGTGAAAAGGAGGGAGGGAGACACAGAGAGCGAGAGAGAAAGAGTGTGGTTGTGTGTGTGTGTCAAAATATAGTACGATCAAAATATAGTGTGGTAACTGCAGGAGAGGTCGACCTTGTTTCGAACGAGTAGGATTCAAAGGCGCCCATAAAACTTATTCCTGAGATAGCCAAACTCAAGGATGGGAGGTAAATATCTATTAACTTAATACCTACATTTCTGACCTTAAACGTTCGAGGGAGCGAAAGTGCCCCCTCGCGCTCCCCTATGGGCGCCCATAGAACATTTTTCAGAGGGTAAACTCATGGATGAGAAGTACAATATTGACTAACTTAATACTTACATTTGTGACTTTGAACGCCCCTATGGGCACCCATGGCTATAAGTGTTGAAGACCCAGACCATTTGACTAGCCCTATAGGGCTTACAGCAGCTGTTTGAGTGGCCGGGAGAGATGGCTATAAGCACAGACTAATATAGTATTCTGTGGCAATAAGTGTTGCAGACTCAAACCACTCGGCTAACCCAGAAGGCTTACAGCAGCTATTTGAGTGACCGGGGTGGCTATAAGTGTGAAAGGCCCTGACCACACAGCCAACCCAGGGGTTAACGGCAGTTAAATGTGTGGCCGGGAGAAACGGGGTGGCTATATAAGTATCGAAAGCCCAGACCACCCGACTCGTCCGAGGACTTAGAGTAACAGATTGAATGGCCGGTGGCTATATAAGTGTTGAAGACCCAGACCGTCCGACTCGTCCGAGGACTTAGAGCAACTATTTGGACGGCCGGGCTATATAAGTGTGTAAAGCTTTAGACTTCACGGAAACTTTTGTGGGGTCTGGAAAGACTCCATTTTTCCACCCCTGGGGAAATCGAAACTCAACTCCGTTAGGTTCTGTCTTGAGGTTACTAGTATAAGCAGGGAGTTTTTTCAATGAGCGCCCATAGAGGAGGGAAAGGAGGCACTTCCGCTCCCCTGGACATTCAGTGTCCCAAATGTGGGGATCAAAGTAGTCGATATTGTACATATCATTGAGTTTAACTTCTAAAAAAGTGCTATGGGCACCCATGCTTATAGTATCGACAACGGGACAGAACCTAACGGAGCTTAATATTTTTGTTTCTCACTCGAAGGCGAATAAAATGGGTGGGAGTGTCAAAAAGACTTTATCAATCAATGACTTTGAGTCCTTCACAGCTTAACCGAATTAACTTTTATTTTGTTCAAATATTGTATTTGAAACGATTATAACCGCGAAACTCAGCATATCTTAAATCAAGAATATCAATTTCCCCAAAGGGGCAGGAATTATCAAATAAATTAAACTTCATTTTCCAAGATATTGACTATCATCAATTTGACATCATTTTATTTAATTTAGTGTCATTTTTGCCAATTTGGAAACATTTTAAATAAAATGTCAAGTTGGCGATATTTTGTTAATTTATCGACAAGCATTACAGACATACAGACAAACTAATAAATTACATTTGACAAATTGTTTGATGTCAAAATACAAAACTATTGTAAAACAGTGTCTCGTGAATAAAACCTACCAGAATGATGCTAACACCGTTATCACATAATATTGTACATGGAATGGAAACATATTACGGTAGTTAGCACTGTTTTAATTTCATGTATTTTTTTAAATTTATTTGAAAAACGCACAATATATCAAGAATGTTTCATGCTATTATCCCACAGTTTATGTTATTCATTTTCTAATAAAAAATTAAATAAAAATGATATTTTATGTAACAATATTAAAGGTTCTTATTTTTTATGATTTTTTTCAAAATTTCATTTGAAAGTTTGGAGCTGTTTTCTAAATATTCGATTGCTTATAAAATCAATCGACTTCCAGTATTCACTGATTGTAATAATCGAATTTTTTTTGTTTTGTTTGAAACGTTCCACCCGTTCGTTAGATATCGCATTCACTGACTCAAGGACGCACACACTAATATACATACACATACACTAATACACATACACACACTAATATACATGCACATACTACATACATTAATATACATGCGCACACATAGATATCACTTTAAAAACATTCGATTCGATTTCAGGAATGTTTGAAACAAGCTCTACCGTCGAAAACACTAAGTAGAATTCGAGTTTTCAACCTCGTCATAATACTTTCCCTATACATTATATCAATGTTTATCAAATTTATTTTCTCCCGAAACCCTTTTGAAATTTAATTTGATGGTAGAACCCCAAAATAGGAAATATCCCCATTTGTCCAAATTATGCATCAAAATTTTACACGTTTTTAAATTCAAGACAATTTGCATGAAACTATCACGTCGCGGAATCCCAAGGGTTCCGAAAACCTTGAAAAGTCCACCTTGAAAAACGTTGCATTATTCTAGGTATGTTAGAAAAGTAATATTTATTGCTCCCACAAACCGAAAATGTCAAGCAAATTTCCTTAAAATGTCACAAATTTTGCATTTTTAAAATGACAAATATTCCTTCCTTTCAAATAATCTTCAATTTTCGTCACTGATTGTTGTACTATATAAGTATTGAACAACATACGGATCCTACACATATATTTACTCCGCTCTTAGTCCCCTGGACGAGTCGGACGGTCTGGGTCTTCTACATATATTTACTCCAAAATCTCGCATATAAACATTTTATTCAAATAATAAATTCAAATAATGTGGGTGGAACATTTCTTACACTCATTGCAAAGAATCTGTGTGCAGTACAAAAAGGTCTTAAATACATGTATTTTCATAGTATTACTTTAAAACCAAAATGTACATAAAACATGATTTAAATAATGGGAAACAAATGTATCTAATCTGTCTTCATGAACAATATCGCGGATTAAAAACAAACGTCTTTCTCTCCGCTTTTGCAGGAGTTGCAAAAATAGTGTACCAGAACTGGCGATAAAACGACGTTTGGCGTGTGATGTGAGAGAAACTTTCTGAATTGGTATACCTTTGGGCTTATCGCGTCCGTAACGCTTGGCGAAAAATTTTGCGGGACGTCGTTTTTTTAAATGTTGTCAAAGTGACAAAAACGTCGCCAAACTGATAAAAATGATTCCAGATGAGAAGCAATGTTTCACAAATTTTTATTTTGGTATTGCAATTTTGAATCTCAAATTCTGTATTTGGCAAATTTTTGCATATAATCTAGCAAAATATCGTTAACTTGCCGATATTTTGTCCAGGATTGACGAAAATGTCTTCAAAATTGCAAAAGTGACGCTAAATTAATGAAAATGATGCCTAATTATTGAATTAATTATTAAAATATTTCAATATATGAACTATATCGGTTATTGATAATTATGATTGTATATTGATAATTGTTTATTTAGAGTTGCGCGAAATGTAAGTTAATTGGGTACTTTGAAATAGTAATACATGTTGTCATCCGAAAAATCGTTAAATGTACAATTCAACGCTAAACCGTGGATCTTATACATTATTTTTTTACTGTTAAAGGAATGAATTCATTGCACTATATAAGGACAGACATATGTTGCCACATCAGATTTTTTTCATTTCCAAATGAGTCATTTCAATATTTCTCAGAAAATTTAGTCATAGACCACTCAGCCTCATGGTATAGACCATTGTACCCCGATTGCGGGTCCAATGGTCCACTTTGTCACGTGTCATTTAAAAATTTCTACAGCAAAACATAATTGTAATTATTGTTAAGTAAATATATCATAAACCTGAATACATGTACAGAGAGAGAGAGACCAACAAAATAACACATACGAAATAATTATATTCGTCTAATAATGAAGCTTCAATCTGTTATTGCACACTTAGCGCACACGCAACGTAGTCCATGATTTGTGAGGGTCATATTGCAAGGAATACCAGGTTCTATTTTATTGAATAGTACCAAAATCTAATCACCACCAGAGTAATCCACAAGTGACTTATCAACCAGAAATTTTAAAATTTCGTGGACATGTTTTTGAGCTAGCATGGTTGCAAACATTGTACAGACACACACAGACGCAACTTTAAAAATGGTGCTCTCGCGTTCTAAAACGCGTAAATTCATCGTACACTTAAGTTCTGATTTTCAACACGAGTCTAATACTTTCTCAACTCGTTACCATGAAGAGTGTACGAAAAGTAATTACGAGTTTTTAATTTTTAAACTTTCATCTTTTAAGCTTGCAACAGATTAACGAAACCAATGGAGTTTAATGATTTGCGTTATTGTAAACTATTTTAATACTGTTTATGCCCATAATATAGTTCAAACGATCAATTTTTCCCCAATTTTTGGATTTTTGCTGGTAGCGATGGTATCGATACGAATAAGAATACAAAGTTCCATATAATTCAATTAATTACATAGATATAATAATCGAATTATATAATTTGGTTTCTTGTGTAAATTAAAACTCCTAATAATGTCGAGAATTACTCATGATAACTACTATAAAATTGTTCTCATTTATTTCTGGTTAAAAGTATTCATAAAACATTTCCTAATATTTATAAAACACTTGATTATAGTGGACGTACTTCTGTATTTTGTGGGTTTTTTCGATTTCACATGAAAAGAACGTACAATATAATAACTCTATATAAGGGATATCCTAAACTATTATAATCTGTAAATAAAATCAGTGGTCTGTCATAGTCATTTGAATAAGAACTTACATATAAAAATATAATTCTTTGAAACGTTCTTAAACATTTATTACTTTCCTTACATACGTAGTATAATATACAGGGAAAGTAATGCGATAGGGTAGAATATTCGATTTATTTTTCAACGAAAGAATACGTTTTAAGCATACCTGAACTAAAATCAGTTGCTTTTGAGGTCGTGTTTATGTGTATGTGTATGTGTGTTCGTGTGTGTGAATTTGTGGATACGATATCTCATAAACGAATAGAATGGTTCCTACATAATTTGGTAACACAATTAGGATCCGTAAATACTGGAATTCTTTTGGTTTTAAACGCGATCGAACGTTTGAAAGATCCCAAATTTTCGAATGAATTCTTGAATAAATCGTAATAAATCGGGGCATTCAATAATGTTAAAAAAAGAATCAGATTTTATGCATAATACTTTTTTAAAGCAAATAACATAGACTTTAGAACGCTAACTTGAACCATTTTCGAGATATGGCACGTTTTATTAATAAATGTATCTAAAAAACTACATAGGAATAAACAGTAGTAAGTATAATCAAATATGTAAAACTTGACGATAAATTTTGCAGACTTGGTGACATAGATTCCCGGTTAGGGCAGAAATGTTTTGTACAATGGCGCCTGAACAAATCAAGACTGTAGGTTAGTGCAAAGATTTCGGAGGTCTAGTACAAACATCACAGACTGGGTGGATTCCGGTATATTAAGCGCTGACTTTAAATCGTGAGGACAACAACCTTGTAGGAAGATAACATAGAGGGAAAAATAGAACAAAACCTTGCAATTCCGTCCCAGTAGCCCAAAGGTAGAGCGTCGGCTGGCGAGTACGAAGATCCGTGGTTCGATCCCCGGTTGGGCTAGCACGATTCTTCACAAGTAGGTAAAACCGTAACACGTTATTGGCATTTAAATACATACAGTTGAAATTAGGTACTTTTAGAAATTTTTTTGTTCAAAACAAAATTGCATCTTTATACTCACATGCAAATGCAAAATAACAAGTAATAATAAAAAAAAAATAAACAAAAAGAATCAAAATGAGAAAATAATTAAAATGCAATTGATATTTAATTGTATTTTGATTATTCCCTTATCCCCCCCCCCTACATTCTTAAGATATTTTTTTTAAATATTCTTTTGCAATTTTTAATTAATTTATTTATTTTCATTTATTTATTATTATTATTATTAATATTTTTACTTTAAAATGCAAAACTATTATAGGAGTACCTTCAATCGTAGAAGGAAGAAATAAGATCCACAAAAAAGGTATTAAAATATTTTTTGCATAATATTATATATGGAAAGGGAATATATTTATCAATACTTACTACAATTTCAGTTTTATATATATTTTTTTTAAATTCATTTTAAGACAATCATATAATATCTCAACGATTCATGTCGGCGTCCTAAAATGAGTGCCATTCGTTTCCTAGTGATAAATTGGGTATATTGTGATTATTTATTTAAAATAGCTGAATGTCCAGATTTAGTTTATAATTTTCTAAAAGCAATTATACAATAATTTGTGAGTCTTCCGAACGCTTGATCGTATTTGCAGTCAATAGAATCAAAGTGCTTACTAATAGAATTAAAGTGATAATCTTAATCGTTGTCAATAGATAATCTTAATCGTTGTCATTGTAATCTTAATCGTTGTCAATAGAATAAAAGTGATAATCTGAACGAATTTCAGTCGAAACGCTCCATTCATTTGTGAGATATCGCATCCAGAGACTTGCGAGTACACACACATATGCATATACACATACGAACACATGCTTACCCACAACCATACAATCAGACATCACTTCAAAAATGTCCGATTTTTATTCAACTGTACTCACAATTTGTAAATTCATCAAAAATTCGAGTTAAAGTTTCCGACACCGTCACACTGCTTCCCTTATATATTATACATATATTCAAGTATTATACATGTATACATGTATTCAGTAACAATTCTCTGAAAATTTTGAAAATAGTTTTAGTTGTTACCATATAAATTACTAAACATTCTTTCTGTTTCTAATTTCTCACATTATGTTACACATGCAATTTCATTGTGGTACGTAACTGCATTCATTCTTGAGTTACCATGTCACACCTCCCAGACACGCATACACACATATACGCACAGAATCATTAAAAACGAGTTTAGAAAGTCTTAAAATATGTTTATCTAAAAAATCTCGTTGTCAGAAATTTTCAGAATTTTTTTCCCTTTACAGAAGTGTTGTTGAGACCCAGACCGTCCGACCTACCAGAAAGGTGTGTGAAAGCCCCAGGCCGTCCGGCTCTTCCAGAGGACTTGGAGCAACAAAATGGACGACTACCAGAAAGGTGTAAGTTACCTTACACCTGATCTACCAGAAAGGTGTAAGTTACCTTACACCTTTCTGGTAGTCGTCCATTTTGTTGCTCCAAGTCCTCTGGACGAGCCGGACGGCCTGGGGCTTTCACACACCTTTCTGGTAGGTCGGAAGGTCTGGGTCTCAACAACACTTCTGTAAAGGGAAAAAAAATTCTGAAAATTTCTGACAACGAGATTTTTGACCGGAAAGGTGTAAGGTAACTTAAGGTAACTGTTTGGACGGCCGGGAAGTGCCGCCCAATTTAGACCGGAACCCAGTGGGGGAGGCATCCACAGGAACCGTACCCTCCTTCCCCTACCTCAAACCTCTCGGAAGGACTTACGGACCCACATGTTTAACGTGATCGTACTCCGCTTGAACAGCAGTTCCGCTGCCACAGCTTGGCAGTTGTGGCAGCGTGCAAATCCAGAGCGTAAACCACCGGGCTACCGCGCCCGAAAAGTGCCAACAGCACGCGGTGTTCCCAGGTGGTCAACCACCCAAGTACTAACCGCGCCCGATAATGCCTGACTTCGGTGATCTAACGAGAACCGGTGTTTTCAGCACGATACGGCCGTTATCCTTTACAAAAGTGTGAAAAAGTAAAAATATATAAAGAAAAAACTTGGAAGTTATAGTCCGAACAAATCCAATAAACGAAGAAAATGGTACACTGCGCTGAACTGTTAGTTAAAATATTAAAAACATTATATAATGCGATCTTTCTTGCTAGCGAAAATTGAAATGAAAACACATCTTACCTAGATAAAGAGGGGAATTCTTCTTTTTTGCGCTGTCATCCATATAAGATAATCCGACAACTGGATAGGAAATGTTTGAAAATCCTTTTAAGAAAAATGCTATTATCAGAATTACCACTACAAGCACGGTTGAGGATTTTTCATCCGAACCACAGTCATCAATCCTCAGTTCATCACACACTTCGTTGCTAGTCTCATTTTTTATGACTTGGATTGATAGATGTTTTGCAGGTCCGTAAACAATAAAAGGAATTACTGAAAGGAAACAGCATACTGCATACATAATGAGACCTAGCGCGACCAGGCGAGGCCGGTGTGTTTTACCTCCAATATAACCAATAGGTATTGATAAAAACAAGGGCGTAATCTCCTCCACTAGCATTACGCCTCCCATAGTTTTGGTATTAAAAGAAAATCTCTTTTCCAATGTCGATAAAATAGCAACAAAGTAATTGTAGTATGTACCTTGAATCACTCCAATAACAGAAAATAGGAATAAATAAACTTTAGGTGTGGCATACTTTTGTATCCACTTTGGTCGGAAACTTCCAATACCACAAATTGTATCATCGTCATTACATATCTCTTTGTGATCCAATTGAAACTTTTCATTAATCTCTCCTTTAAACTCTGGTAATTTTGTCTTGTCTTTTTCGGTTTCGTGCAAGTTATTATGTAATGATAAGTTAGTATCTGTAGTGCTTTTGCACATCATAGATCCATTTTCTTCTTCAGGAAATTCACTGTTGCTATTATCCAACAGTACTTCATTTTTTCCTGTCTTTATTTTATCATTCTTTATAAAACTATCTTTTGTTTTATTGACTGAAGTGTTTTCCTTATTTGGTTTGCTTTTAAAGAGCGTTTCGTGAATTGAATCATTTTCATCTAGATAATTTTTGTCATCTTTATTCGCATTCCTTTCATCCGTATTATCCTTTAGAATACATTCTGTCTCAGAAAACATTTCTACTGAATTCATATCTAAATTTTCTTCTTCTGATCTTTTACTTTTGGGTAAAAGTGCACCTGTACTACTGTTGAGGTGTGAATTTTCGCCTAGTTCCATGTGGTTATTTATACCATCACACAAAGTTCTAACTGTATTAGCTGCGTTGTTGACTTCTACTGAAATCCTTGTATTCTCCTGGATGAGTGCTATTAAAATCAGATGGATTCCCTTGTCCTAATATATATATATATATATTTTAATACATTCAGCTGTTATCTGGCTAATCCACTGCAACAAATTATTCACCCGTTAATTCGAATCGTTATGCATTTCAACCAAATTTTAATCGTTGGAGAAATTTTCGTTCAAATTACTAATACAAGTTCCATCTAATATATTCTGGATATTCCTGAGAATTACAAAAATGTCCTTTTCTAAACAGATAGGAACAAGCAGCAAAATCTACGTCCTGTTTTTAATCGCTTTATTATCTGACGATTTAACTGAGCATTTTCTAAATACAAACACGCATATCAGAAACATATTTTGATCCACATTATTCTTTAATATGTTTCACTTCGTCCTCTCTTGACACCGCACAGAGGCTGAATAATATCGCTTGCGTTCTTTTCAACAGATTCTAAGGCAGCTAAATATTATTCGCAATTAACTGAAGAGGCAGTTACATCCTTTCAGTTTCTTTTTTTGCAAGCAAGGTCACGCAATAAACCGGATTTCTTTGCATTGCTCCAAACGGAACAGCACTTGATGTGCAGTTTCGAGTGCAGTTTCAGTCTCTCATTGTAATCCTTTTTTTAACCTAGAATTACGTAAAAAATGACTTTCGCGTTCGTTTTTATCTCATGTAACACTGCAAATAAAACTCGGATTGCTCCTCCCATTTTTATTTGAGTTCCATCTGTCGCTGTGCTCACATTCGGTATTTTTATCGGTTTCTGATTAGTATGAGTACTTCCCTCTTTGAATTTTGCCGGCGATATTTTTATGATGCGTTTACAATGCAGGAAAGAGTGGATCGTGAACCATGACTGGTTATTTTTACCAAAGCTTTATCAAAAATTGAAGGTTTAAATCCCTGTTTTTAGCTAAAGATTTAAAAAAAATTCAGAAACTAAGTAAGATGAATCAGAGCATAAGTGGATGTAAAAGACATATGTGTAAAAAGTAGTTTATTTCTGTTGATCTGAAAAAAAATACGTAGGCAGAGTCACAGACAAAGGTTTGCGATAAACAGACAAAGGTTTATGATAAACAGAATTACTAAATGAGAAACCTTTCTAGATATAAGAACGTCTGAAAAGGAAATTTGATTGCTCGTTTCAATTTCATGCGTAAATTAAATATGAGGGTCAATGGAATTAAAAATATTAATAACATAAGAGATATTGAATGGATTCTCCACAAGAATAAAAGTATCATCCATATACTGAACCTAGCATTTAAATATAGGAATGCCTTATCTTTAAAACAATGCATGTATAAATGGCAAATTAAAAGTAACAAAGTATTCCCCATAGAGCAAGTCATTCAGATTGTTTGAAATACATTTCATTGAATAAAATGTATTTTGTTCAACACATAACTTAGTCACTGTTAAAAATTCCTTGCCTTCAACGTATGAGTAATGAATTTATTTAATTTTTTTTCTAAGCACAGAAGAGCACCCTGTCACCCTGTATAGGAACAATGGTGAATAAGAACTTGACATCCAAAGCATCGTGCAGTTCCTCAGAGGGAAATCATTTAACTTATTAATAAACTCATAAGAATATTTTACAGTGCGAAAATTATGATATACTGATAAAGGAGAAAGCATGTTAGCGAAAAACCATGTAAAAGGACAATTAGTGTTAATGTTAGAATTAGTTTTAATGAATAAAAGACTCATTGCACCATTCTGACATCAAAAATGAACTAAAATGTCTGCCTAAACAGAAGTGAAGATTGTAACGCTCCTTTTCAATATTAGAATTCTTGAGGCGAATAACTTGAATAACGGCACAGAGAAAAATCAAACGAATACGGAATAAAGATTTAGAAATTCTGGAGGTGAAATGCAAAGAACATTTAATACGAATAAAATTTGTAATGATTTAAAACTTTCAACACTTAATCAGAAATATCAAATTATTAAGACGTCTTTCACGTTTCAGCCTAATTGCAAAATATAAGATTAGAAGTGATCATGTTAAACCAAACAAAGGGAAACTTAACCCCAAACCACACAAATAAAACGCACTGCCGTATGGCGAATATGATGTAATCAGGAATAATTACACTAAAACTAACCGCTGCTTGCATTAACATGTGCCTGCTTTTCATACAAGGTAGTTGCGCATGTTCTTGACAAAGAGATGTGGCACTCACACAAAACCATTCCAGCTCCATCGGCCTGGAGCCACTGACGAATTTTTCATCACACTAGCAATATGTTATCATATTTAAATCCATAAATGGAAGAAGTGATCGACTGATCATATATCAATATCCGTGGCCCATGATTTAGTAGTCATTGCTACAAGTCAACATGTTGCAATATGACAAGGTACAATATGACATGGTGCAACAAGTGATAATATGATCAGTGAGCAAAAAACTCATGAAAGTAAGGATTAAAAAAATGTGCTATAAATTTTGTAATTTCGAATCCGGAAACAGTACAGGCTGTCTACTGTTTCTGGATTCAAAGTTATAACACTTATATCAAAAAGTCTTTAAACCCTTGCTGTAAGGAATTTTTTGCTCGCTGATCATCGCATTGCCTGTACTATGCTGATAAATTGCAATAACTTCTAAACAGTGCTACACGTGTGGTAATGAATAATCGATTGATCACTTTCTTGTTTATTTGCAAAGTCCTGATATAGGACAGAACTCGCGTACTAACTATCCTCCGACACATAAACCACCTTACTTTTTAACCCCATTTAGAAGGTTTGTCTAAATCTACATGGTTGTCAAAATAACGTCAAAATACATTGACAGAAGAAAAATACGAAATAATGGAAATACATTGAAAAAAAATCTGATGTGGGCAACACATGACTTTCTTTATATAATGCAATGGATTTACTAGTTTTACAATAAAAAAATAATGCATAAGATCCACGTCGCTGTGTTTTTATCGTTGAATTGTACATTGGGCGATTTTCAGGATGACAACATTTAAAAATTTTTTAAAATATTCAATTAACTTATACTTCGCGCAACTCTAAACAGCCATCAATATTCCCCAATAAACGATATAGTCTATATGTTAAAATACTTGAGTAATTACTTCATCATCTAGTCGTCATTTTCATTGATTTAGCGTCAATTTTATAAATTTGGCGACATTTTCGTTAATTTGGCAACATTTACAAAGTCGCCAAGTTGACGACATTCCGCCAAAATCAACGCCAAACGTTATGCATGGAGAACTAAGTTATTCTTGTAGCAAATAACTGACTATTGGCGTCCAAATACAAAAGTATTACCAAATGTATATTCTTTCATGAATGGAACTAGCTATATCCACGAAAATGATGTAACCCAATTTATTGCATGATATTACTTATAAAAAGTGAACATATTTCAACAATAGGTAATATTTTTTTTTAATTTTATATGATTTTTTGATAATTTTTTTAAAAATGTACAATATATCGAAAACGGTTGATGTTAACGTTCTAAAATTTGTTTTAATCGTTTTCAAATGAAAAATTACATAATAAATGATTGTGTTCGTAACTTTATTAAAGGTTTTGATTTTTTGTGGATTTTTTCAAAATTTCAATCGAAACTTTAGGGGGTTCTGAACATGCGATGCATATAATAACAATAGGCTTCCAGTATTCATGGATTGTAATTTTTGTATCAAATTTCATTCGAATCGGTCCATTCTTTTATCAACTCACTGGCACACACACGCGCATACACACACACACACACACACACACACACACACACACACACACACACATACTTTTACACTCATACACACACACATATACATCATCACAAAAATATCTTATTCGTGTTCAGGGATACTTGAAACGTGTTCTTCCGTCGAAAACTCGAATTCGAATTTTCGACCCCGTCACAATACTTTCCTTATACATTATATGTATATAAGGAAAGTAAAAATATGTATCGTAGTGTGGTCACAATCGCATTTAGACCTTCCGTACGCAAAATTTGAGCGTTTTCTTGAACAGACATCATCCTCGTCTTTACTCTCTTCTTTTTCCTCATTCACCAAATTTGTAATCACGTCATTGGCTATATCTTGTTACTCATCTTCACTTAAGTGTCTTCGGCCACAAAAGTTCTGTAGCAGTTCTGAATCCTTAGCACAAATCTTTCGTATTTATTTATTCATTTTAAATACATCGAAATATGAATGTTTTAGACCATTTCTATTTTATGTCATTGAATCGAAAAATGGACAATTCGCACAATTCTAACCTTTGATATGAATATGAATTGATTTTTTCAACGTCTAGTAAACAAATCTGATGTGGGCAACACATGACATCCCTTATAAAATGCAATGAATTTACTACTTTTACAATATAAAAAATAGGTTTTGCTTATAGTAGATACATATATTCTTTCCAAGATATTGAAGTTTCGTCACTTAGTCGACATTTTCATTGACTTAGTGTCATTTTTATCCATTTGGCGAGATTTTCGTTAATTTGACAACATTTAAAAAATATTGCCAAGTTGGCCAAATTCAGCGCCAAAATCTCGCCAAGCGTTATGGACGGAGTTATTCTTATAGCAGATAAATAACTATTGGCGCTCAAATACATAAGTATTACTCAAAGTATCTTTTCTCATGAATAGAACGAGCTAAATCGACGAGATTGATGTCACCAAATTTATCGCATGATATTACACATGAAAAGTGAACATGTTTCTAAAAAGTTAATATTTTTTTTTAATTTATGGGATTTTTTGATAAATTTATTTAAAAAAATGTGCAATATCTCGAGAGCGGTACATGCTAGCGTTCTAAAGTTTATGTCAATCGTTTTCTAAAGAAAAATTACATAAGAAATGTCTATTTGCGTAACTTTATTAAACGTTTTGATTTTTTGATGATTTTTTCAAAATTCCCCTCGAAAATTTAAGGGGTTTCTGAGCATTCGATCACGTTTAACAACAACAGGCTTTCAGTATTCACGTATTGTGATTTTTGTACCAAATTTCATTCGAATCGCTCTATTCGTTCGTGAGATATCGTCTCCACAAACTCACTGCCACACACA
Organism: Amaurobius ferox; assembly: GCA_951213105.1. Lineage (NCBI taxonomy): Eukaryota > Metazoa > Arthropoda > Arachnida > Araneae > Amaurobiidae > Amaurobius > Amaurobius ferox. Next base: position 58,346,049 of record OX578134.1, read on the forward strand.
CACACACATACTTTCATACATCCACACACTCACACACACACACACAGAGAGAGAGAGAGAGAGAGAGAGAGACATCACCTGTGTGTGTGCGTGTTCGATTCGTGATCAGGGATGCTTGAAACGTGCTCTGCCGTCAATAACTCGAATTCGAAATTCCGACCCCGTCACAATACTTTCTTTATACATTATGTATATAAGGAAAGTAACAATTGTATCGAATTCCTCTCTTTACTTAGTTTCGATAATTCAAATGTAGACAATATTTAATTACATTTTTTTATTTAAAATTTCGTCAAACTTTTAGTCAGTAATTCCAACAACATTTACGACCTGACGTTTCGAAATCGCCGTGAAGGAGAATAACGAGTAAGCATCTATTTAAGCTACATATATCTTGAAATTCATTATAAACTCAGGTTTTTAAAAAATGTAACACCATACAGGAATCACGCAATTAAGCTGAAACTTACAGCGAATGCAGTAACCCCGCATGTGTGGGCTAGTAGCGCTTCAGAGCTATTGTTTTAGTCGTATAAATAGAGAGCTGTAGTTGGACATTGAAAATAGTCTATGGCTGTCTATTAGCGATAAACGTTCTATAAGAAGTCACCATGCCTCTACGACAACAGAAGGCGCTATGGGATCAAGTTACGGAGTTTGAAAGGGGACGAATGATCGACCTATGGTTCTACGTAGTTCTTACGAAAGTATATAAGTCCCCTATCCACTAACTTTAAAAAGAAAGTCCATTAATTTACACGTTAAGTCTATCTATTATAGTTAAGTGGCTATGCTCTATCGAATGAATGATTGCAGCGCTCCCAATGCGGATACGAATCACATTATATATCCCTCTTTCTCTGTATACACACACACACACACACACACACATATATATATATATATATATATATATATATATATATATATGCATATATATATATATATATATACAGGGTGTATATAAATTGATAGTGAGAACTGTAAGGGGTTATAGTAGAACTCACCAAAACAAGCAACTTTCCTAATACAATGTGGGGTCGGAAAGCAACCGGCTAGCCGCGAGAGGGCGCTTTATCTGAGAGTGGATGAAACATCGCGTCAAAATGGAGTGCAGTGAAGACAAATACAGTGAAGACGAATAATGGAAATTTATTGACAAAATGTTTGTAACAAATTCCCAAATGAACGACCACCAACTGCGAGACAGGCGTCACAGCGGCGACGGAGTGAATCGCGTACAATTTGGAAGATTCCTAGCATTTCACGAAAGTCTACAGCTGCGACGCTAATTCGGCGCAATATCCTCTAGTGACGCGATGAGCGTCTCGTAAACGACGGTTTTTAGCTGTCCCCAGAGGAAAAAATCCAAGCAGGACAGATCAAGGAGTCCAGGCAAGAAATCTGGGAGGCCACGCGACGGAATCACCACGACCAACCCATCTGTTCGGAAAGGCAATGTCCAGGTAGTTCTGCCCAATCTTGGTGCAATGTGCTGGCGCTCCGTCGTGCTGGAACCACATAATCACTCGATGATTTGCTGGTACAACAAGTAAATAAATCTAGCAGCACCTGCTGGAGGATGGTGAGGTACTTTTGTCGTCTAGCAGGTCTGGTAACAGATACGGGCCAATTAATTGATCGTGGATAACCCTTGACAACACATTCATCAAGAACCTCTGTTGGCAGCATCTGGAACGTGTAGCATGCGGATTTACTGTGTTCTCCATTTTGACTCGACGTTTCATCTACTCCAGAGAAAGCGTCCTCTCGCGGCTCGCCGGTTGCTTTCCGACCCCACATTGTATTATGAAAGTTGTTAGTTTTTGGTGAGTTTTATAACCTTTTATAGTTCTGACTATCAGTTTATATACACCCTGTATATATAATCCAAATAGAATAAAAGAACAGTACCAATAAGTGACTGTGGAGGGTTTGTGACCCCCACTCCCCGGTTGAATCATGCTTTAGAACCGCGGCATCTCTCCCGGAAAACCGGTACTATTCATCAAAAGTCCTCTAGACCAAAGCATGTACCGAAGACTCAATAAAAGAAAAATTACATAAAGCATAGTTCAAATGAAATATATTACAAATAAAACCAAAGGAATTAATATACACTGTAAGAACACAATCACAGTAAACCACGATACAACACATCCTGACCAAGTTACACTATGTATCGTCAGAAGAACCAAGAATGTTTCAAAATCACAATCTCTCATTTTAATCCTTTTTCTGGTTTAATTTACCATTTTAGGTAACTTTTAAATTATTCCAAACACTACAGTTTTATATGTTTATATATATATATATATTGGTGTGTCTGTATACGTGTACAATGCTTGTATACACAGTTGCATAAAAAATGTGTCAATAAAGTTCATAAAATTTGTTAGCTAAGTCATATATACCCAAGTGCTGATTAGCTTTCGAAATATCTGGAAAAAGTGGAACTGCTCTTTTTTTTTTAAATAACTTTCAAACATTGGCTTTGAGGAAAGACCACTGGAATATTTTGGTGTTTGGGGTACTGTTACATAGTTTTCCCCCATGGGATGCAACATCATGGAATTTTTGTATATATTTGATACCTGGAAAGACGGTCCCTGATTTTTCAGATAATATGTATAAGGTTCCAGGCTGACCATCTGGGACAGAAATCTACACAAGCCCCGAACATTTGTCATTTGAGAGGTTTGGATCCACAATGGGGTGCCCGGGCAGGCAGTCCTGTGAAAAACTGACTTTTGGGTCGCCACTGACTCACAGCTGAGCTTGCTATCGTGAGAGTTTGGCCACCTGGTATAGTTATTTCAGTACCTAGCCAAGCCTCTGTGTCAATTTCTCTCCAATAGAAATATGTAACTGTACACTTACCAATGATATAGCTGGGGCTCCGATGTTCGAACGAATCACAGGACAGGGAAGGAGAAAGTGTTTTGGGGATTTTCGAGAGAGAGCAGAATTTTTGGAAAAGAGTTCGGGAGTTGATTTTACGTTTCCAAAGTGAACGGTGTTTTTTTAGAACGAGAATACCGAGTAGCAGTCCTCGACGTAGCCTCTACTCTCCGGCCGATCAGCGGAGGGGTAAGCCTATTTGCATGGAACGCTATCCCTTGAACCATCCCTTTTCTCTCGTACTTACTCGCACCTGTATAATGGGCCGATCTTTATTAAGAGTTCGGGCCTATAATTAAAGATGCTCAGTTATGATAGTCAATATAATGTTATTGTTATTTTTAAGTTTTAGTGTAAGCTATTGAGGGATTAAATGAATGTGTTTTTATGTAGAATGCGGTAATTCAAATGTTTAGAGAATATTATGTAAGGGGACTTAGAGAATTGAATAAGAAGAATTTTGGAAAGCATTATTAAGCTGAATATAAGATGTTGAAGCATTAGCTAGATATGTCAATTAGTATTGTGTTCATATACGTTAATTGGAATTTTGATCTTGTAAATAAATTGCTATTATTTTCTAATTATTCTGTGTCTCATTATTCAATTATTTTAGGACACTTTATTTGCAGGTAAGGTTTTTCGATACGGCAATATCGAGTCTTTTGAAAATTGGAGAGTAACAATAATAATCTGCGTTCTGACCGGACGTGTGGTGAAAACCCACGCATCAGGTACGATTTTAAGCATTTATCTGCCCGTATTTGATAAGTTGCTTTAGTCGTTTGACATTTACTTCTTTTATTCGCAGTTGTAGATAATATTTCAGTTAATAAAAACTCTGTTTTTCTGTCCAAAAAAATATGAATTAGTATACCCTTGAAACAATTGTTGCCACTTAACTTCACACGCCTGATATATGAAGGAAGTACTTATTGTTTGTATTCTCACCAACATCAGTTATCTTTTTGTGAATCACGTTATGGATTTTTCAACGTACATTTAAATAAGGATAATTTCGCACAGGATGATTGTACCTCTTTTTCACGACATGCCAATCTGTCAGTGCCGCTTCTATTTGAATTCCACTTCTCTCTGGAACTGTTTCTATCAGTTCTTCCTCCAGCTGCTGCTTGGCTTTGTTACAGAAGCGGTTACAAATGCACCGCTGCGTACCATCGCATATATTTTTTTTTTATGGGGATGACTTTATCAAAAAAGTAATTTCAGAATCGCTGCTTTCGAACTCTTTATGGGTCATACATGATTAGAGATCGCCATTCTCTATGCTTTGTTAAATTACGAGATGTCGAGATTAAGTATTTTTCCATCCTGAGATCCCGGGATTCCAGTGGATTGGTTATGTTACTGAATCATGTTAATTCATTTAAAATAAATCAATTATACGTTCTTACATTTTAGTTGTAAAGCGTGAACTTTTTTAATAATCAGTAAATAACATGGGCAATTCGATATGAAAATGACTGATTAAGCAATTTTTTTAATATGAATTTATGGAAGATGATATTCCCTATCGAATGGTATCTTTGACTTTGCTCTTCTATGAAGGATAGGAGAATGATGAATTGTTCAATGGAGAAACGAACGGTGTTGCTACACATCAGGTGGTGCTGCCTCGCAGCTCATCAGAATGACATTTGGTTGATATTGGAAACTGAAAATGCAAATGAATTCACTGAACTTAGAGTGAAACACGAGCATTCTACCAAGCGTGATCGGTGCATTGTGTGCTTCAAAACACATAACAAAAGTCTACCAATAAGTTTTAAAATGCAACCGATTTGATTGTAATAATCATACCACTGCTATAATACCAACACTATGCCATTTATCCAATTATCAATATTATTCTGTTCAACTGGGCATCTATGAATTGAGATATAACAATTATATTTAATTTTCTATATGTCAGTTATTGAAACTAATTCATTAATTTAACTACATTTCATTTTCTATATTTCATTAATTCACAATTTAATATTTTATAAAGTTTCTGCTAATATGGAGAAAACTGTATTTCATTAATTGAAATATCACAACTGAAATATTACTACAATTTCATTTTCTAATATAAAATATTTTTTATATATCATAAAGTGTTTTAAAGCTAACTGTTGGGTTTTATTTCATATTGTACGTAAATCAATGCTTTTACAAGAAAGTCAATTGATGACGTTATTCGGCTGTCAGTGTTTCAAAATTTCAGTTGGTCATTCGAAGGTTATGGCGTTTACCAATGTGCAGTTATAAAAAAAGAAAGAAAAAATGAACAATCCCTTATAATTCTGTTCGTCGATTATAGTAGATAAAATTCAAAGGTATCGTTTGATAGTCAATAACATCTATCAATTCCTATACAAATACTAAAAAAAAAGTTGTATATGGGGACATCTTCAAATCAAATTCCTCACAAACTTCCAAATATCCAATGAAAACATCCAGTTTTGATGTCATATACAAGTTTTATATTCCCAAATGAGTCTGGATTTAATATTTTATAAGTTTCTGCTAATTGGAGATAATTCATGATCTTCATATTTTCAACCGCAACTTTAATTTTTAATTTCACTCTACAATAATGACTGCAAACACCCCCTCCCCTCCCATCAAAAATTATAAATTTCAACATCTAGTCACTATCTATAATACATAAACACTGCTTAAATACAAAAAATCAAACCATAAACATTATTTAAAGAAAAGATGGACGTGGTCAAATTACGAACGGGGCCTGACTTTTATATATTATTATTATTTATTTTTAACACTTTCCAACATACTTGAAAAGTGTTTATGACTTCCGATTTTTCTGTTCGTCTGTCTGTTCGTTCGCACGATAACTGCCGTAAAAGTGACTTTATCAAAATGAAATATTAGTATGTTGTTCAGACGGTCTGTGGGGCATATGGGAATGTAAAGTATATCACCCAATTCGTTTTGTATTGATTCCGGGTTGGAAAAAATGAAATAACTTGAACCCTATGGGACATCATTTTTAAAGCGAAATTAAAATTTACAAATTCCTTCGAAAATTTTAGAAAATATTCAAATTATCTTATAAAATATGTAAAAATATTTAAGTAAAATGTCTTCGGTAGCTGCATCAATTGCTTTTTAATAATAATAATGCTGGCGCTCTTACTGGTTAAGGAAAAGCGCTTTGACATGTTAACTATTTGTAAACTTTATAATTTCAAATATATTTTCTTTTATTTAAGAACCCCAATTACTTAGACATCACTCGCAGCATCAGTTCCACTTGTTTTTACAACTGCAACTGTGTTATTCCTAAAGCTAATCATAGAATTTCAAACAAGAACATTTTGTCGTTAGCCTCTAAAAATGTTAATGTTTTATCTAATAAGCGGAAGCCTCGAGAGCCACCCAACAGTTTTAAATATAAACTGAAAGTTTATATACAGGGTGTATCTTAATTCGTCATCAATATTTGGTGGGGAGGTAGGGAATAGAAAAAGAAGACTATTTCACATAGGAAAGCATGGGCGCAGACGTCATGTAATAGGGAAACATGAGTCCGGTTAAATGATGGAAAGAAAACGTAACAAGAAAACTTGTAAAAAAAAAAACATTTATTTGTGCATCGTTTGTACAGACTTACAAGAGGTGCTCGAAATGCCGACCATTTGCTAGAGTACATGCCTCACAAGTACGTTGCATGGACAACCGGACTTTCTGGAATATGCCCGGCATTTCCCAAATGTTTGCAGGGGCAACCGATATGTGTGCTACAAGGTCCATAGCACTGGCAACAGGGGTCTCGGTCACCATGTTTTTCATAGCACCCCATACAAAGATGTCGATTGGAGATAAATCTGGTGACAGTGGTGGCCAACAAACCGGTCCACCGCGACCAATCCATTGAGCTCCAAATATTCTGATCCGGTAACCACGCACATCATTTGCGAAATGTACTGGAGAGCCGTCATGCTGGAATCACACGTCAGATAGCTTTGCGAATGAATGGGAGTTGTGGACACAAAGCACCCTCTACACCGTTATGCGTTCGTTTGCGCCTATGCTTTCCTATGTGAAATAGTATTCTTCTTATCCTATTCCCTACCTTCCTACCAAATATTGATGATGAATTCATATACACCTTGTATATTCATATACAGATACGGAAGTATATTTTTATTATTCTAAATAATTTCTTTAAGTACAGTTTTTGTTAATTATTGAATTGCACCGGTTTCCAATCGCTCCTTATTATCCTATGTCTTAGCGACCTGAAAATGGACTTAATAGTCCCTGGGACGAATTGTAAAAAAAAATTGTATTCTGTGTTCATGTTGAGTTTTTCTGTTCATTGTTGTGCTTGCCTGTATTGTCTTTTTCATTGTAATAATAAATTTGAGTTTGAAATTTGAATAATTTCACGACATTCAGAAATCAGTACTGTTTTGTTAAAATGTCGATAGAAGTAATAATACGTATCAGTCAACTTTGAAAATTGTGATTGAAAGAAGTTAAATCGTAATGAATGGAAACTTTAGTATTTGCTTAGTTATTCGAATTGAGCGGTATTTTTTCCTCGTCTAAACTTTTAACGATGCGAAAGAATAACTCTTTCGAAAAAATCCAATGTTCCTTGCGAATGTGTGTGTCATACAATTTAAACATAAAAATACATTTTCTTCAAATATGAAACAAAAAGGCCAGAAGAAATTTTAAAACATTTTGCTTCTACCATTTTACTTCTGGTTGGTAACAAAGTCAAGTGATCGCTTAAAAGAGTTTCTGTTGTATATGGTGACATATTATCCTTTCTCTTTCTCTCTCCTTTCAATGTGACATATATTAAGGTAAATTAAAAAAAAACAGATTAACATCTAATTATGTATTTTCCCTTTAATATTTAACAATAAAACGGCTTTCCGTTGAACCTTCTCTGGAATAGAAAGTCTTACAAAATATCCTAAACAAAAGCTAAGAATTAATATTTTATATTTAAACTTTAACATAAAATGGCTCTGCCCAACTATTGATGTGTTCACGTGGAGTAGGCCAAGTTAAATATGTCAGTCCGTAAGTTCACGGACGGACTCACGAGAGGTTGGTGGCAGAGGAATGAGGGTACGGTCCATGTGGATGCCGCTCCCATTGGATTCCAGTCTAAATCGTGTGCAATGTGCCGGGAATCCAAGCGGATACCTTACACCTTCGGGTAGGTCGGACGGTCTGGGTAGAACAGCATTATAAAATGATGAAGTTGCTCCGTCTTTAAAAGGATACAGAAATTATTATTTTTTCTCATGCTTGAAACATAAAAAAAATCTGATGTATACATCAAATGACTTTCTGGACAAATTTAATTCATTTTCCTATTATTATTTTCATAATTCATTAAATTGAGTTCAATTATACAAAATAACATGAATAATTATTTTGAAATAACACTAAGTTCGTAATTTTAATTCAATTTATATTTTCATATGACGACTTGACATATTTTCAAAGGCGACGGTGTAAAATATACACAACAACACAAATATATCGAGAACGGTTTATCCTAGAGTAATGGTTCGTTTCGCTGTCAAAAATTACTTTTAAAATAAGCATTTCATTTATACATTTGATCACATGTAATCTTTTATTTTGTATTTTGACGATTTTTACTAATCATTTCGCAATAAAGGCAGGTTTTTATACCCGGAATCATACCAATGTCTAAGCATTACTTGGATCACCCACAATTTACGTATCTACTAACTTTTATGAAATTTGGTCTATTAGTTCTCGAGTGGACACATAGATTACACACACACAGATGTCACTCTAAAAATAGTTATTTCCGGTTCTAGAGAAATCGAAACGTTTAAATCCGCCGAAAACTCGAGTTACAATTTTCAACACCATTCAAATTCTTTTCCTATACATATACCATGCATTGTAGGGAAAGTAATAAAGTATAATAACTAAAACGCCTAGATTCTTTGTGATTAAAATATTAAACATTCTAATACAATTCTCTCACATCGTGGCTCAATTCCAAGTTGCAAAATATTCTATTGTTAGGTTACGAATGATGATCATTAAATGTACATCTCGCAATTTAAAAGAAAGGCTTTGTTTGAAGTTGTTTTTCTATGCCACGAAACGGTGTTTTTCTTCTCAGAACTTTTATTCATTGGAATGAAGCTCAATTATACTACGTCCTTGAACTGTTCATTTCCATGACACTCAGAGGAAAAGATTACGTTTATGGAACAATGTTGAAACCAAAGTAAAAAAAATCACTCAAATCACTGTAAAAATACAAAAAAAAAGTTTTTCAAACACAAATTGTCATCAACTCATTTTGAAGATACAATATAGTCTCCTACTTCAGGCTATAAAAGCAGAGCAAGCTCATCTATACAGAGAATTAGGACAGACTTCTGGGCAAACGCCGGTTTCAGTTTATTGGCAAGATTGTACCGTTTTTAACACTTTACAACAAAGTTGAAAAGTGTTTATGACTTTGTTCATTCTGTCTGTCTGTCTGTCTGTCTGTCTGTCTGTCTGTCTGTCTGTCTGTCCGTTAGCACGATAACTGCCGTAAAAATGAGTTTATCAAAATGAAATTTTAGTATGTTGTTCAGACGGTCTGTAGGACCTATGGGAATATAAATAAATAATATCACCCAATTAGTTTTTTATTGAACCCGGGTTGAAAAAATGAAATACATTGAACCCTATGGGACCTAATTTTTCAAACATTTTTTAAGTAAATTTAAAATTCACGAATTGCTTCGAAATTTTTAGGAAATATTCACATTATCCCATAGAATATATAAAAAAAAATTCAGTAAAATATGTTAAGTAGTTTTTTAATTAAAAAAATTATTTAATATAGGGAAAAAAACAAATTCAATTAAATTCTGACTTTGGGATATCTTCCAGAAAGAAAAAAGAGAGATATTATATAATAAATATCTCTCCATTTGTTTAAACGTTTTGCATATGGGAGTGGCTTCATATTTTAAAATAAATTTGGTAGATAACAATTTTTCATTTTTTAACACTTTACAACAAAGTTGAAAAGTGTTTATGACTTTGTTCATTCTGTCTGCCTGTCCGTTAGCACGATAACTGCCGTAAAAATGAGTTTATCAAAATGAAATTTTAGTATGTTGTTCAGACGGTCTGTAGGACCTATGGGAATATAAATAAATAATATCACCCAATTAGTTTTTTATTGAACCCGGGTTGAAAAAATGAAATACATTGAACCCTATGGGACCTAATTTTTCAAACATTTTTTAAGTAAATTTAAAATTCACGAATTGCTTCGAAATTTTTAGGAAATATTCACATTATCCCATAGAATATATAAAAAAAAATTCAGTAAAATATGTTAAGTAGTTTTTTAATTAAAAAAATTATTTAATATAGGGAAAAAAACAAATTCAATTAAATTCTGACTTTGGGATATCTTCCAGAAAGAAAAAAGAGAGATATTATATAATAAATATCTCTCCATTTGTTTAAACGTTTTGCATATGGGAGTGGCTTCATATTTTAAAATAAATTTGGTAGATAACAATTTTTCATTTTTTAACACTTTACAACAAAGTTGAAAAGTGTTTATGACTTTGTTCATTCTGTCTGTCTGTCCGTTAGCACGATAACTGCCGTAAAAATGAGTTTATCAAAATGAAATTTTAGTATGTTGTTCAGACGGTCTGTAGGACCTATGGGAATATAAATAAATAATATCACCCAATTAGTTTTTTATTGAACCCGGGTTGAAAAAATGAAATACATTGAACCCTATGGGACCTAATTTTTCAAACATTTTTTAAGTAAATTTAAAATTCACGAATTGCTTCGAAATTTTTAGGAAATATTCACATTATCCCATAGAATATATAAAAAAAAATTCAGTAAAATATGTTAAGTAGTTTTTTAATTAAAAAAATTATTTAATATAGGGAAAAAAACAAATTCAATTAAATTCTGACTTTGGGATATATTCCAGAAAGAAAAGAGAGAGATATTATATAATAAATATATCTCCATTTGTTTAAACGTTATGCATATGGGAGTGGCTTCATATTTTAAAATAAATTTGGTAGATAACAATTTTTCATTTTTTAACACTTTACAACAAAGTTGAAAAGTGTTTATGACTTTGTTCATTCTGTCTGTCTGTCCGTTAGCACGATAACTGCCGTAAAAATGAGTTTATCAAAATGAAATTTTAGTATGTTGTTTAGACGGTCTGTAGGACCTATGGGAATATAAATAAATAATATCACCCAATTAGTTTTTTATTGAACCCGGGTTGAAAAAATGAAATACATTGAACCCTATGGGACCTAATTATTCAAACATTTTTTAAGTAAATTTAAAATTCACGAATTGCTTCGAAATTTTTAGGAAATATTCACATTATCCCATAGAATATATAAAAAAAAATTCAGTAAAATATGTTAAGTAGTTTTTTAATTAAAAAATTATTAACACTTTACAACAAAGTTGAAAAGTGTTTATGATTTTGTTCATTCTGTCTGCCTGTCTGTCCGTTAGCACGATAACTGCCGTAAAAATGACTTAATCAAAATGAAATTTTAGTATGTTGTTCAGACGGTCTGTAGGACCTATGGGAATATAAATGAATGATATCACCCAATTAGTTTTGGATTGAACCCGGGTTGAAAAAATGAAATACATTGAGCCCTATATGGGACCTAATTTTTCAAACATTTTTTAAGCGAATTTAAAATTCACAAATTGCTTCGAAAATTTTAGGTAATATTCAAATTGTTCCAGAAAATATATAAGATAAAAATTCAGCGAAATATATTCAGTAGTTTTTTAAATAAAAATTTAAATAATAATAACACCTCTTATATGAAGCGATCACGTGACCATGATATGAAAAGATCACGTTACCCAATTCAAAATGATAAATGGCATCCATCTTGTTTCAAAATCGTGATTTTTAACGTTCTTTTTAATTCATATTGAGTGTTGTATCTGTCCTGAAACCACTTTATTTTTCCTTAAATTCTGTGCATCTGCATACTAAAATAGCGCAATTACAATATATTTGAGTTTAAATGATCATACAAATTTGATTATTTCTACAACGAAGCCTATTTGTCACCTATGTAAAATGTAAACAGCAAAATATGTAGAATGAGTTGTATTAGAATTGCTGTATTTCTTTAACACAAAATCATTTAATTCATGGAGTCTGCGTAGCTGATATGAATGAAATATTCATTGATTTTACAAAGAGAAGGACGATTTATTTCGATGAAGTTTTACGTATAGAGTTTAATTACTTGTAGCTCCATGGTCTTAATTTTTAAATAAAATATATTATTATAGTGTTGTGATGAATGACATGAATGGGAAATTATATGATGTTATTTGAATAAATTTCAGTTGTTTTCGATGAAGTTTTCAAATATTATAAATTATCGTATTATTATGATAATTCTAAAATTATTACCGAGGAATGTATCACATTTTAGAGATGTTTAAATCAGGCAATTTATATTTCAATACCGTCATTTGAATGAAGTTCATATTTTTCGAAGAAGGTTTAAGTTTTCAAATATAATAAATTAATGTAGTATTGTGAGAAGTTTTAAAATATTACCGAGGAATGTATTGCATTTTAGACATGTTTAAATAAAATTACATTGAAGTTGGAAAGTGTTTCATAATCAATGCTTTAAGCATGATTGATCTTTCTTGTTTTATACTGAAGAAGACGATTTTATTTAACAAACAAAGCCGGTTGACGCCATTACTAATTTGTTTCATGCTATGTTTTAATTACGTATTTTTACTTTTTATCTGTATTAAAACCGCCTGTAGATTATTGTCCCATTTATATTACTATATTTAAACTGCTATTCATGAAGAAGCTCCGAATTTTCAGGTGTAAATTTAAAATGAAAATTTAAGTACATGTAAAGAAAAAAAAAATATATATATATATATATATATATATATATTAATTATGATAGTTTTGGCAGTACTAAATACAGCAGACTTAATTTGTCAATTCATTCATAAACATAAACCGTTTAATAGAAAAAAACTAAATAGACAAAATAGAAACTAAATGCATAAGAAAATATAGAAGAAATTTTTTATTAAAAATGCACTATTCTTAATATGTAGCTGAAATAGCTCAGTTTGTATAACTATATGTATAATGATATTATAAAAAAACAATATTCAGAGATGCATCAATTCAACTCAAAATACAGAAAATAATCAACAATTTAAGTTGATTAAAGACAGGATGTAATAACATGTGGAGGATGAAGATTTAAAAAACATTTGATATGCTTGTTAAAAATCTGACATAAACTAAGATTAAACGTTATTTTATTCTGTTGTTTTAGTTGATGGCGGGAGGAGGACTAAGGAACAAGCACATGTGAAATATTAATCCAATAATTCGAGATATTAATCCAATCCACATATAAGCAAAATTAATATCAAACAATAACTTTTTACAACATATTGCAAAAAAGCTCATCCTCCATTAAAATCATAACTTCGTCACAGATCCTGATACAGTGTCCAGTTTTATAGTTACAGATTTTTTATCGGCGTCTTCTTCTTCTTCTTCGTAAAGATTCCTGATCCGAGCACTGAAACAGTACATTGTGATGGTGCAGCCTACTGACAAGACACAGAAAAATGACGAAATTCCGTGCAGCATGTACCTGTACTTGTTCACGTCGTAGAACCAGCAATTCCCGGTCTGTCCACAACTCTTTCCCCATACCAGGCAAGCAGAATCAACAATGGATCCGTAAGTGATCGGAAAGGGGATGAAACCTAGAAGGAAAATAGTCTAGTTGGAATGAGAATCATCTTAATTCCGTACCTCTTCTTAAAGTGACGAACAGAACTGGTTAATTGAAAAAGGAAATTTTTGTGAAGAGATGAATGCCAATACGGACTTAAACTGATTCAACATGCGATATTTTCAAAACCATTTTGTAGAAAACCTATTACACGCCTACTATATTACTTGGTAACAACTTGATATCGATTCAAATCGTAGGTGTATTATGCAGCAACGTAAAGGACACTACATCGAGTGTTTCAGTCAAGAGATTTAGAAAAATGTACTAAAATGAAATAAATATTTCTCACTTATCATAAGTCATTACATAATTTAGACAATCTTTTTAGAGCGCACTTTACACTATTATTTAAAGCTAAATCCTTAATGTATTAATCAAATATAAAAATTCGACTAACCTTAGTTTAAAGAGAGAAAGGTCCTGAAAATCAAACAATGATACTCCAATTTCCGATATCTCGATAGAAGGACAAATTCCTCCGATTTAGGACAAATTATTACTAAGAAAATGAGGGGAAGCTAATTAATCTGTATCGAATATGGTGTTGGGTTCAATGAAAACAAAACAGCTGAAGGTCATCTGAAACAGAACACATACAAACAATGGCACAAGAAGTAAGTCATGGGATTGCCCGTATGATATTTAATCAAGAGGAATATATGAATTATTCCTCTTGATTAAATACAATAGAATTGTAGTATCATACAGTAATATTTGTTAAATATATTTCAAACTGGTAATACAGTAATTAGCCATATAATCACAATTGTCTAATTATTTTATAAAATTAAATCATTACAATACAAATTTAGAAATAATTAAGACTCATAAATTAAAGATATGGATTTTAGAAATCTTAGTCAATACCTAAAATCATCGGTATTAATTTAACCATCACAATCTGTCTTTAAAGATAATTGCTTTATCTATTCAGCAAGTGGAGTGATAAATTGAATGTCAGTTTCTGTGAATATAATAATTTCTTTATGAAATGCACTAATAAGGAGATACTGAATCTATATAGCAGAATATATCATGTAAGAAGTACACTTTCATCTGGAATATTGTTGATGAAATGGTTATACACCTCTTCATTGGCCAATGTTCAACTTATACAGGTAACCTCGGTATAACACAATTGTTAGGTTAAAAAAAATACCGTGTTATGCAAAGAAATAGTCCATAAAACAAAGAAAGATTCCCAAAATTAACAAAACCATGCTATTTTCTTTTATAACAAAGATATATATGTTTATTAAAACTATCAATAATTAATCGAAAGTCGTTAATATGTATTACAAAATATTTTCTTTTCCATCACGCCTAAACGACACTGAATGAGGCCGTTTTATTTGCGGCAAAATATCCTCATCTTCTGAGCTTTCATCTGCAGATCTTTACAGATCTCTATACATTTCTTCGTATAGAGCTAAACATGTGTGAAGTTCTCTCTTAGATTTTGCGCTTCTTTTAGTACAAGGATCTGCATTTCATTTTTTTCAATTGTTTGGCTAAGTTTACACCTCCTTGTATACTTCTTAAAGTAAAACTTTTAACCCCAGCTTTTCCGTCTGTGTTATCATCCATCCTCTGAATTAATTTGTTTATCTCAGATATAATTTCTACCAAATTTACTTCATCAACCTCTTCTTCTACCAGTAATTCTTGAATGTCTTTAGAATTCATATCATCAAAACCTTCCTTTCCTATAGAATTAGCAAGTTCTAGTATTGTATGGACTTTATTGCTAGTTCAATTAAATATCCGGTTTGAATTAACTCATATATTTTCCCAACAGGCTTATAATGTTGACGGTTTTATTTCTTTGTTGGATGAATATATGAGATTAATACAATTCGAGATTGTTAAGGGTGTCAATACCTCTATGACGTTGATTGAATTTATCGTCAATTCCATTCAAAATGATTGCCTGGCATAATGTAGCAATAACTCCCTGATCTAACGGCATAATTAATGAAGTAGTATTAGGTGATATAAATAATATTTCGTCATTTGGGAAATTTAAATCTTCCGGATGGACTTATGCATTATCCAATATCCTTAACACTTTAAAATCAAGAATTTTCTGCTTTAAGTAGATTTCTACATTTGGTAAAAAACAGTTTATAAACATTTTTTACACAAATCAGCTGTTACCCATGTGTTGTGGGTTGATTCCCTTAATTCCACGAATCTTACTGAATCATAGATGAAGTGTAACCTTCAAACTGTAAGTTTTACCAGTCTATAAATATAGAGGATTGAGACACTTCCTACAAGAGTCCAATAATTTTGACACCACAATTTCTGCAATTTTCCTTTCAGGGCAATTGAATCATAAGAATTTGTAATGGCCATTAAGTCTGATCACAACTCTTATGCAAATGTTTTGTAGCTGAAATAGCTTTTACCAAAAAGCAAAGCGAAACATAAAATTCAGAAATTTGTTTTGTGAATTTGGGATATATACGAATAGTAAAAATAATTTTAAAATTAGTGATTTTGTTCGAAAAATATGCTTTGTCATTTTACGTACCAAAAAGGCAACAGAATGCTTCAAATGCCCCCAGTGCCACACTCTTATCACTAGGATGCACTGATCTAAAAAATAAAGAATACCTTATAATATGGCTAAAAAATACTTAAATGTAAGTTAAATACACACACTAATATAGATAGAAAATTTCATATCAGTAAAAGGCTCCAGGAGCGGCTCGTGTATGGGCACTGCGGAAGCGACAGTGCTATCTCTCCTTCGCAGCCTCGCGTGCAGCTTCCTATGTGCACATGCGCACAACAGTCAAATGCCATGCTTCACAGATCTAACGGCGTGGTGTTTGACTGTTGTGCGCATGCGCACATAGGAAACTGCACGCGAGGCTGCAAGGGAGAGAGAGCACTGTCGCTCCCGCAGTGCTGCAGTGCCTATACACGAGCCGTCCACTAAAAGCATGTTCATTAGTTTACAACCGTGATTAAAATGATAGTTTCCGTTCTCACCCAAAATAAACGTAATTACAAATTTTTGCTAATATTTTGCTTGCTAAACAATCATGACCAGCAAACAGTTGTTGAGTTCCAATATATATGTGGTTATGATGCTGACCTATGAAATCTGTGGTTGATATGTTGTCCTTTTGATAGGGAGAGGAATAAGGCATCAGTTTAATCGGTATTAACAGAATGATGAAGCTAGATTTTCAAGTATTTTTTATCACTCTTCTATAAAAGAAGTTATCAGATTACATTTCATTAACATTGACGAAACACTTTAAGGTTTTGTATAATTAATTACAATATATAGGGTGTTTTATAATTAGCGTTCAGAAATTTATCTCCTCGGTGGTTGCTCGCAGATCTCCACCATACTTCCAATTTAAAAAAAAATCATCAAAAAAGACAATAACCTTGTGCCGTGGCATTTGTTGCAAAGGGGTAGTATTATAGCAAAAATTTGGGAATATAAAATTTTATACGACTTTTCTATTGAAAAGATGCAAGTAGAACAAGTTGAGCCTCGAACTCACTGAACAGAAAAGGTCACTCTACAAAAAAGGACATTTTACAAAAAAGGCATAGAAAAGTTAGAGGAGCGTTGGAATGAATGTATCACTCTTGAAGGAGAGTATGTTGATGTAAGTCGAATTTCCAAAAAAATTGTTTTTCTTAGTTAGACCGGAGACTTATTTAGTGATGTAGTAACTCTTATACAGTTAACCAATAGTCTATTCAGTTTACTGGATACTAAATATTATACCATGTTAGCTGAGAAAGGATACATTGCGAAATCTTTATTAGTTTCTATAACTTTTTTGGTTAACCTGGTATAAATTTTACAACCGGCTACAAAGGGAACTGTTGCCCAGTGGTTAGCGAGCGGGAATTGCACTCGATAGGCCCTAGTTCAATTCCCTCCGCTGACAAAACTGCCGCCATGTTCAGACGGAGTACGATCACGTTAACATCTGGGTCCATAAGTCCTTCTGAGAGGTTTGGTGGTAGGGGACGGAGGGTACGGTCCCACTGGATGCCTCCTCCACTGGATTCCGATCTATATTGGGTGGCTCTTCCCGGCCGTCCGAACAGTTAGCTTATACCTTTCTGGTAGGTCGGACGGTCTGGGTCTCGACAATAACAACCGGCTACCAAATCGACTAAATAACCAGCTACCAAACCGGCTACCAAATCGACTGGTTAACTAAATAATTGATAAGAACTTATCCATGCGCAAAAATATCGGTCTTTCAAGGAAAGCAAATATCAGTCTTTCAAGATCTTTCTTCGAAGTCTACGGCCGGCCCTGTACGTAATGCTTAACAGCGAAATATTATCTACATAGGTCTATCCTTGCAAAGTATACATAAGCGTGTAGATTTGCACAGTTTTAGGCACCAATGCAGGCGACTTGTGCAGTTCGAGAAGGTCTGTACTTTTGCTTATAACTGTGTGTAACTAAGTCCAGAAGTACATCGAAGCGTGTAGTGGGAGTTTGTGCAATTTCATCCAGTTTCCCTTATGTGCCGTTTGTCAACAAACTTTGAACAGGAAAGTCTGCCAATTTATGAAGTATGTGATAGACATTTACAGGAGTTAACCTTGATTATGGGTGGTCCACAGTACACGATAGAAAGCTTTAACCAAGTGACTTACTCAGAATTTATTGAGAAATTGAAGCTGATCGATTTATCAGCGGACTGCAAAAATACTGAGATATTAAAACAATTAAAAATTTCGAATAAACTTCGGAAAACAAAAGTGAGAATAAAAGATAAAAAAAAAATTTAGTTGTATAATTTTATTAAATAACGATATTTATTTTTTCAAAAATGTAGCAGTTGGAAATGGGGTTGAATTTTTTAAACAGAGCATATTTTTCATTTATTTGGATTTATTGCATATTTTATTAAATGCATATGTAGTAGGATTTTTACACATTAAATTTGATTTTTAGCGCAAATGGTTATTTTGCCATGATGCTTTGCCTTAATTTACTTTCTTTAAATTTTTCTTTAAATTAAAGCAAAATACGACCCCTTTGTCAGACGAACGACATCATGCTCACTAAAAATCTCAGAACTGGGCTGAACCTGAAACACTATGGTTATATAATCTGTGGAATAGCGTGCACAAGCCTTGGGTTCTGACGGTTAACTTGTGCCGTTAGTATTTCGCAGTTGTATCTAGGGCTGGATTAATAGACAGAAACTGCATTGTGAGAAAATGACCTTCATTCAAGCCATTGAATATTTCAATCATTGAATATTTCAATCATTGAATATTTCAATATTCAAATCAATCATTCAATCATTGAATATTTCAATATTCAAAATTTCAAAAATTATAATCCTTGGCGAGTTTTTAAGTTAGATAGATGGGGTTAGTTTTATTGTACTAATGAGTTGGAGGCGCAATTTTTTCTAAACGAACCTTTTCGATAGGGATGCCGTAAAAAATTAGATCCCCTACTTTAAACTTATTTATTTATTTATTTATTTATTTTGCAATACCACCCTCTTGCTACAAATAGTCACGTTATAATATTATTGTGTTTTCTGCTGAATTTTCAAATTGGAAGCATGGGTATACAAGCAACCACAGACAAAAAAATCCCTGAACGTGAATCATGAAACACCTTACATAATTAAACAGCGAAATGCACATTCATTCGTGAGTTTTCATTTGACTCCACACTCATTGTTCAAAAAATATCAAAATGTCTAAAAAGGAATTTACAACATGTATTTCAGTCAAAATATCAAACTCTTCAGGATAACAATAGTTTATCTAACTACAATATGAGTATGTTAAACAAATCAAAAATGTTATACTATGAAGAAAATGACGCGTTGACACTGGTGTC
Source organism: Amaurobius ferox (assembly GCA_951213105.1). Taxonomy (NCBI): domain Eukaryota; kingdom Metazoa; phylum Arthropoda; class Arachnida; order Araneae; family Amaurobiidae; genus Amaurobius; species Amaurobius ferox. The sequence continues at coordinate 58,365,675 of OX578134.1, forward strand.
CAATCTGTCAAATCAGCCTAAGATGAGAACCATTTTCAGACTTATGTAATAAATCAAAGTATAGCAAATCGACTTAGATGTAATAAAAATATTTTGTGTCAGATATTCCACTCAACTTTTTCATGTCTTGAAATCCCACATTGTTCGAATCAATTTGCATTGTAATGCAGTTTAATCGAAGAATAACTCCTTTTATAGTATTATTTTGCAAGTAATTCTGTTTTACAATCAGTTTAAAAGTTTATTTTCGAAGTTGAAAAGGATTATTCCATTCATTTTCTTAAAATTTTGATAATGCTACGTTATGTTTGCAAGGGATAATTTAGAAAAGTTCTGAAGTTGGGGTTACCAGCGGCTAAGAATTTATAAAGAAAAAAACCTATTTAACAGGTTAGATGAAAACATTCCAAGGTGACCGTGATGTTCACGACATATTAAAGGAGTCTCACGTTAAAAATTGCTTTTCTAGTGAGGCCCCAATAAAGGAAGGCAATCAATGGAATTATTCACCGGGAAGGGTCTAAAGCAAGCATGTCAAACTCGCGGCCCGCGGTCCGCATGCGGCCCACAACCAATATCTTTGCGGCCCAGTCTATATTTGTAAATTTGTATAAGTATTTGTAAAAAGTTTTGATAAAATTTTCGTAGCTTAATTTTTGTTTTTCTAGTTATACATATTTATAAACAGAAAGAAAACGTCTTGGCCCAGCCATTATTTTATCCGAAATAACCTAATAATTTCACTGCCACATATTCATCTAAAACCCAAACTTAAAAAAGAAATACTCTCTTATATTCCTATGATTCACCAACGAAATCATTAAGCTAAAATCAAAACGACAACCGAAACTCAATTATAAAATAGCAGAGGTTATGAGAAGTGGTCTGTTTTTTTATATTACAAAATCATGTTTCACAGCTTCAAATGAAGAAATGATTCATTGGATCCCCCTTTGCAAAATCATCCAATTTCGAAGCTTTTTCCATTGCCTGTGACGAGAGTACTACAGGCATTGGAGGCGTAGCTCAGTTAGCTGTGTTTCTTCGAGCTTGCGACACAGATTTCAACATTTTTGAGGAATTATTGGAACTAGTACCGATGCGTAGCACTACGACAGGACAATATATTTTTAATTGTGTCTATGAACTATTGCAAAAATACAATCTATCTCTGTCTACATTGACTTCTGTAGCAACATATGGAGCGTCTTCAATGACCGGAAAAATCTACGGTTTCGTGGCACGACTGCGGGAAAAACAAAGTGAAAAATATGATGGTTCCAAGATTCAGTATACGCATTGCATTATACATCAAGAAGTATTATGTGCGAAGGTAATAAAGATGAAAAAAGTATTGACACCTATCAAAAAAATTATCAATTTTATAAGATCTCGAGGCTTAAATCAGCGACAGTTCTCTGTTTTATTAAGCGAATTAGAAAGCGAATATTCCGAATTGTCCTACTGCACCGAGGTACGTTGTCTATCCTGCTCCAAGGTTCTTAAACAATTCTGGGACTAGAAAGAAAAAATATGTCACTTTTTAATAAAGGAAAATCAAGACATGAACTTGTTCTTTGATCAGTATGGTTGCCATATTTATCCTTCTTGGCTGATATAACAAAACACTTACCCGATTTAAATTTAAAACTGCAGGGGAAAGTTCAGATCATTACGAAAATGTGTGACCAAGTTAAAGCATTTAAATGTAAGCTATCTCTTTGGGAAACACAGTTGAGAAATGAAGATTTGACTCACTTTCCGACATACAATATATCAAGTTTAGGTAAAATTGCATCGTATCAAAAATACGCAGGAAAATTTTAAGCCTTAGAACTGAATTTGAAACAAGGTTTGCAGATTTTAAATTTTTGAAGGACAAGTTTTTTTGTTTCATTCGAATTTCTCGATAAATATAGAATTAGTACCTAATCATATGCAAATGGAGGTAATCCAAATCCAGTGCTATTCAGATTTGAAGGCAAAATTCAGTGAAGTTGGTGTGCCTGAATTTTACAAATATTTGCCAGCCAGATATGAAAACACTCGAAAATTCGCATCTGAAATTATTTCCATGTTTGGAAGTATTTATCGGTGCGAGCAATTATTTACACTCATGAAAGAAAATAAGTCACGTGTCAGATCAATAATTACTGACATTCACCTTGGTTCATTTTTCAAAGTAGCCACTGCGAACAAGATTTCCCCCCGAATTAGAAATGATAGTAGCAGAGAAGAGATGCCAAGTGTCAGGAAGAAAACACTGATTTCACCACTGTCTCAGATTTATATATATATTTATATATATATTTACTTTTATAGTACTTTATTTATAGTACTTTTCGAAATGAACCTACTCTATAAAAATTGAAAGTTTTGTTTTTGTGGCCCACATAAACTTAGACCTTCTTCATTTGGCCCATGTTAGCCTTTGAGTTCGACATGCTTGGTCTAAAGGTTACCTACCAAGTCATGATCCCAGTCGCCAACGATTTTGGACAAATATTACAAAATCCGTTCCACTCCAGTACTTAAAGAATCTGATATTTACGGAGAAAAAGAACCCATTCAAGAGACCCACCACTCCGAGAATCTAGGTAATTCATCTCCCCTATGCCTACAATCACTGTACCCCTTAGAAGAAAGATATCCAGGAATACCGAATCAGGTCTCTTCTGCCTTAAAAAATGGGGTAAAACTTGTTGCGCAGTAGAAATATATTACAATAGAAGTGTTTGAACATAAATAAGTTATGGTTGTAACTTGGTACTTTTTAATAAAGAACTGAATTTCTGCGTTTTATTAAAATTTTCCTTTTGGTAGAACTTACTTTCGGTATACTAGGAAATAAATGAAAATCAAAATATGATAGTATATTCCGTAATTGAATAGATACATTTCATATATCCTTTCATACTTTGGGAATCGAATATTTTAAGAGTTCCATCGGCAACCTCAAATCTAATAGCAAATAAACGGATGGAGAGCCATTAGAGAACTGAAAAGTCACTCTACCAATTGAAAGTTGCGAAAATTCTTATGTCGGCAGTTGAATTGTGGGATTAAAAAATTTATTTATTTATTTTCTAATGGCCAGACATTTGATACATTATATCAGAAATTGAAATATAATTTTATGAAACACAAAAAGTCATCAAATTTTCAGAGGGTTTTTTCCTGAATGGTACGGTAAATACTTTTAAGCTAATGATAATAAATCATATTTTAAAATTCGTAACGAAATCTAATCATTATTCTAAGCACACATACTTTGACATCTTTCAAAAAGATTGTAAAAAGTGTTAAGACTTCTGTCAAAAAAAAAACTATTCTGTCAAAACTCGAATTCAAAAATCTTTAAAAGAAAGCTTTCACTGATAGTAAAGTTTATATGAATATATCCACACCTCAGTAGAATCATTGTGTGAGCCACTGTCAAAGTGTTGCTGATGGCAGTAAGAACCAGTAGGATGCAAAGATATACAAGTGTCTGAGTCCAACAGTCTTCATCGAAGCAAAATCCCTCTGTGATTTTGCCAATCATCAAACCACTTTCATCAGTAACACAAGAGCAGTTCCCAAATACCTAGAAAATTAAAGAAAAAATGAATAAACATCTGCAATTATTTGCATTCTCTCTCCTTTACCATGTTTTATGGTCTTTTTCTAGATTTATCGTAGACGAATGGACGAAGTGACAACAACAACGCATGATGCATATGTTTTTGGTTATCCTTTGTTTCAACATGTTTCATATAGAATTAGTACCCTAATACTAAACCATTTAAAAATAATACTCGAAGAATTTTTATTGCAAAATCATTTTTATAAGCACTTTTATACTTGCACACATTTATTTAGATCATCAAAGTTATATTTCAAACATTGAGAAATTACAATGTTTGAAAAAACAGTTGATATTTTCATATTTTAGGAAATAAGAATCGTAAAAAACAGATAGCTATATATAAAGACCAAAGAATCTACACTTAAAATCTGCCGCATCGTATGTCAATGCTCAAATACAAAAACATCTTAGTAAACAGAATCAAGAATTGTGTGGGCGAATTTCTGTAAAAACCCAACTTTTATATGTGAATCGAGAGCTTTTATAGCTTTTGAACTTCTCTTTCCAAAAATATAAGTCGTCATGCTGAGAAAATTTCATTTCTGGAAATAATGGTCATAACGACTTCCGTCAGATGTACTGGCTGATATGTGACGTCAATGAGCGAGTATTGAAGTCTAAAGTATACAATAGTGCGCACTCCAAATCAATATAAAATGCATTATCGCTAATTCCAACGTTCAATTTTTTACTTTTATTTTCATTTTTTATTTTCGTAAACAAAAGTTAGCACGAATCGTGAATACTGATTGAACACTTATGTAACACATTTATTCCATCAATTAAGAAAAATTTTTATTTAACTTATTATTAAAAGAAATTGTCACGGAATCTAGCATTTATTATTAGTATTTGTATTTTACAAAGAAAAGCGCAATGGTATTTTAATACTACCTGAACAATCAGATCGAAATTGAGAGATTGCCAGTTCGCGACTTTTTGAAAACAACACCCCGATTCTATTGCAATGATTATACTGGACATATCTCTTGAATAAACTGTTTTTTGAAATTAATAATAGGAATGATCGCGGGTTTCCCTATGTGTTGCTCTCCGTTAGCAGATACCAATATGCAAGGATCGGTTTCTCACTTGTTCGAAATCTCTTCAGAAATCTCCTCAGAATATAATAACCGATACTTGCAATGGCAAAATTGCCATCAGTCTTAATTTTATGAACTACTATGGATACCAGCAATTTCAGTCCTACCTTGACGTTGGCATCCTATATCTTGCAAAATAATCTAATTTGTTCTTTATATATATATATATATATATGTATATATATATATATATATATATATATATGTATATATATATATATATATATATATATATATATATACATATAAAAATAAGTATATCACGAAAAGAACTCCTATTTAAGTAAAGGAGAGAATATAAACCTTACAGAGGATGTGGCGCTTAGCAGCTCTGCATCCAGAGTGGCATATAAGTATATAAACAAGAAGAAAAAATAATAAATAAGCGAGAACAGGAGTGACCATATGATTTGCATAGAATGGCAGGGGTGAATTGCGACACCCCTTTCCCGCTTAAAGCAGCTTTTACGACCCGGGCAACGCTCACGGCACCGATGTAACTCAATGGTCAATCTCCCACATGTGCAAAGACAGAAGCACCCGAACGGACACAAAAGCAAAGATGAAACCAAGCGAGGAAGAGATACACCCTACAATCCAACATGAAAACACAACATTTTATAAGGGAAAGTCGCACATGCGCGAAAAGACTTCATGATGATAGGATCGCAGATATGAATATATATATGATTAAGAATGCTCATTTAGATTCAAACAATGCACAATTTCTTTCTTTGAAAAAGGAATAGTAATAATGTTGTAAAAAATATCTAGGGTAATTTCTTTTCAATGCATCATTTATTATTTTATTACATTCATAAATGCAGTCTTTTTTAAAAGTACTGTAGTTTCTGTTTCTTCTGAAGTATCCGATAATAATATTTCTGAATATATTTTTAGTGAGGTTTGAATTCCAATCAATAATATTATTAATTTTGATATTGTATGAATTTCTCTTGTCGTGTATGGTTGTATAAATTCCATACTGTTGGTGTTTTCTTATTGACAAATCCAGGAAATCTGTCGATCCATCCTCATTGATCGGGTTTTCAATTAAGTCTAATTCTTTTGGGTAGAATGCAAATCTATGTCAGGGGTGTTTGCATAACGCCCTAATATCACATCGTCAACATAACGGAAATAAGGTATTTCCGATAATATATGGGTTCCTCTTTCATATTTGGATAGATAAATATCCGCCAATATTGATGAGCATGCACCACCCATGGGTATGCCCTTGACTTGTTTGTAGTAATGCGTACCGTCATATAGTATGTTTTCATTCAAAACCACCTCAATCAAATACAAATATCTTCTAAGAGTTATATATGGTTTTAAATTGTATTCCTCATGTAATTCTTACAAGATCATTTGTAGGTTTGTTAAATCGATGTTATTAAACAGATTCCGGAAATCGTAGCTTCTGAAGTTCAAATCTTTATGGCAAAATTTCAGTCGGTCTATCAATTCCTGTCCGTTTTTAACACTTTACAACAAAGTTGAAAAGTGTTTATGACTTTGTTCATTCTGTCTGTCTGTGTCTGTCTGTCTGTCTGTCTGTCTGTCTGTCTGTCTGTCCGTTAGCACGATAACTGCCGTAAAAATGAGTTTATCAAAATGAAATTTTAGTATGTTGTTCAGACGGTCTGTAGGACGTATGGGAATATAAATAAATAATATCACCCAATTAGTTTTTTATTGAACCCGGGTTGAAAAAATGAAATACATTGAACCCTATGGGACCTAATTTTTCAAACATTTTTTAAGTAAATTTAAAATTCACGAATTGCTTCGAAATTTTTAGGAAATATTCACATTATCCCATAGAATATATAAAAAAAAATTCAGTAAAATATGTTAAGTAGTTTTTTAATTAAAAAAATTATTTAATATAGGGAAAAAAACAAATTCAATTAAATTCTGACTTTGGGATATCTTCCAGAAAGAAAAGAGAGAGATATTATATAATAAATATCTCTCCATTTGTTTAAACGTTTTGCATATGGGAGTGGCTTCATATTTTAAAATAAATTTGGTAGATAACAATTTTTCACTTTTTTTAAATTTTATATAACTCTTCATGATAAATTTAATTGATGGCATTTTAAATGCACTTTCCTACGTCCTAGAGAGTTAAAATTTGGTACACAGCTTAAATTTGTTGAACATTTTATTCGACAAAAATTTGATGGATCTTTAAATATAGATCATACATTTTTTTTTAAATGACCTGAAAATAATCCCCGTTCACTTCTATAAATCATTGGTGTAATATTGTTAAAAATTCTGATGTGGACAGCAAATGTCTTTCTCTGCAGACTCATATTCGTTCTCTTTATTTATTCAATGATAATTTGAGTTTATCTGCACAACATAAGTATTTTAAATGACATTGAATTTACACGTTAAACTTAAATTTGGTTCTCATTTGATAGCTGGACTTATTGTCAAAGGTGGCGTAGCGAAAACGCGAAAAAACTAGAATATCTCAAGAACGGCTAGTCCTAGAGTAATGGGGTTAGTCTTATTCTTTTTGTTGTCAAAAATCACATATAAAATAGGAATTTAATTGATATTATTGAGCACACGTAGTCTTTTATTTTTATATATAACGATTTTTGCTGGCCATTTCACAAAAATAGCCCGTTCCTTTTTCCCGAATCGTAGTAGAATAACCTACAAATGATTTATATACAAAATTTTGTTAAATTTGGTATATAAATCACTTGTAGGTTATTGAAATATTATACTCCAAATTTTGTTAAATTTGGTTCATTAGTTTTTAGCTAGAGTGGATAAAGGCAATTTCTGCGGCCATTTCACAAAGAAGGCAGATTATTTTATTACGAATCGTACTATAATCTAATGAACATCAGGATTTCCCACAAAAAACATACCTACCAAATTGTATGAAATTCGGTCCATTAGTTTTTCAATTAGAGTGGATGTATTATCCACACAGACACACAGAAACATACACAGATACACCCTTACACACACAGACGTCTTCCTAAAAGTAGTTTTTTCGTGTTCTAGAAGTCCCAAAACGTGTAGATCCTTTGAAAATTCGAGTTCCGATCTTCGGCACGATTCCAATACTTTGAGTACATACACATACACATATATATTATCTGTGTATCTAAATTCCGTGCCTATGCAATTACAATAGTTGTGATTTTAAATGATCCCTAAACTTTTATTATTTCTTCAAGGAAGCCTAATTTTAACATATGCAGAATGCAAATATCTCAAGCGATTGTAAGATGAATTACATAAGAATTGCTGAATTTTTTTCACACAAAATTATTTAGCTCTGGAGTCTGGAATACAAGTTATATGAATGAAATATTCATTGATTTTGCATAAAGAATCAGATGATTTATATTTCGATACAGTTTTAAATATTTAAGTATAATAAATTACTGTAGTACTGTGATAATGTAAAAGATATTACCACTGAATGAATCACATTTTAGAAATTTTTAAATGAAATTACATTTCAGTTGGAAAGTGTTTCATAATCAATGCTTATGCATGATTGATCTTTCTTGTTTAACATTATGGAGTTTTGCCTCTTAATATCAGTCACAACACATTGGAGTAATTTCAGAAGTTTTTTATTTGATTTTTCCAGGAATGATCCGCATCCCACTGTTACAGTTCGGAACTTGACTGGTTTTTTGGGTAACTTGGGAATGAGGATCAAGTATGGAAATTTTTACTGATTTAATATCCATACCAATTCTTTTATATAGTGCTTTTATTCTATTAATGATGATTGATTCGTTGCTAGGAATTAAGGTATACATGGCACTATCCTTATAACAGTGGATTAAAGTATCGACATAGAATTTTTTACACGTGAATGCAAAATTCGATACGATTTTGTCGGTGTATGTCAATACGAATTCTTCATTAAATTGTTTGATTGAAGACGGAAATCGAGAACTCCCAGAATCCTTGTTTCTTCTCGGGTAGTATTGGCAAAAAGCACTGTAAAAGGCATATTTCCATGCGTTAAAAGTCTGTACAGGTAAACTGTGTTTGACTGCCATCTTGTATATGAAGGTTTCAAGATCATAATTGAATTCATTATAAATATTATTAAATTCTTGTATTCGGTACTTAGTACCGAGTTGTAATAAGTTTTTGAGTTTATTATCTTTTATAAAATCTAAGTTTCCAGTAATTATATGCTTGTGGTAGGGAACACAATGTATATTTTTATGACATTGACAGGATTCTATATTACAGACATGAAGACACAGTTTTACATAATTTATTGTAGTTGAATAATCTTCATCCAATGGTTCTTACAAAGCGATAGGATATCTTGATATTTAGATTAGGCAAAGGAAGACGTTCTTCTATATTATGTAATATATGGTTGAATGGAATACTTTCGAACATTTTATTCTTAAATGTTGTGATAAAAAATTCTTCTGATTTGTTAATTTGATATTTTGGTTCAAGTGCAACGTTATATAAATATAACGTAGCACTAGTTGTTGCTATTCTTACATAGATTCAGAATGTATTGGCGGTGTAAAGGTTTGAGAAGTAATAAATTTTTTATTCAGCGAAATTGTGGTTATTCCATGCTCAACATGAAAATTGAAAATATGGATAGATGACGTTAATCTACATCTGCTTTTCAGATTCAATTTGTGCAGTTGAAGTAGACAGTTGTGTCTCTAGAGCCATACTCGTGTGAAGCGCTTTCTGGCGCGCGGACATTTGATGTTTCCTACATTACCGTAACCTTCCGGTTGATGACTTACTTTACCTTTCCGGATTTCCCTCGTTCTTCCCTAGCTGTTTTTTAAACTTTCGTCAGTTCTAAATCTAACATCTAAATTTTCGTCACCAAATGTATTTTTCATCTGATAGATAAATTTCAAATCCACTTTATTTCAGTTTATCACAAGATACGTTCGTTAGATCCAATCGTCAGATGAGGAACGTCGTGGATAAAGTTATCCCTACCATTATCTGTTCACCAGTTATCAACCTTAAAACGTTATCACTACTTTTCAATCGCGAAATTTGGCATAAATTTCTAACGCTATTGTATCGACTTATTAAAGAGTGAATGGTTGAAATATGTTTTGTTATAAATAGGACTTTATAAGCTATATAATAATGCATTATTTATTACTTGACGATTATTAGTTTCGAAGATATAAGCGGCCAAAATTCGAAATGTGACATGTCTTCGTTCCATACATGCTCTCGATTTAACCTCCTACCCAGTACGGAGAAAGACGTAGTTTTACGTCGAAATAACTTTCAGGGTAAGAAATCCATTGGGATCACACCTCTATAGTATTTACTCTCATTTCCACCCTAACATATGTATATCTGTAGATATAAACGCACATCCCCCTTATTTGAAAGCTAAAACCTGAAACTATATATTCTATTTTTTTTAATTTATCTAACTATCTGTAGGAAATTTGCAGGGAAACAAATTATCGATTTTTTCAAAATTCCAGCTTTTCAAGTCCTTTGGAAACACCTTTTCTTCCAGATAAAAAAATCATCGAGATTACAGATTAAAAATTGGGAAAGAAGATATTTTTTTAAAGCGGGGTTGGTTTTTCCACCTTTTTGGAGGTTTTTCGAAAATCTTTAAAAATTTATTAAATTTTTCGAAAGTTTCCTGCAACTCCTCGCACATAATCCTACATAAAAAAACGCGATATGCTAGGCCAATATAGGCTTGAGAATAAGGGGGAGATACATATAAATACACAAACATGGGTTTTAAGCTTTACATATGAGGGCTTTTGATAGTAAAAATTCTAAACTTTGTGCGGTCTGTTTTATCCTTTACCATTGGCATTCATAACCCAGTGGTAATGGTGAAAATTATCTAACCATATAAGATGATTTAGTAAGCAATTTATTCCTTAAACTGAAATTGGATAACGTAGAATATTCATTGAGGGTTCAATAATACGGGGATTTAAAAACAATTTACGACGCATTAAATAATTTTCATAAATGAAATTTTTGTAATTTACCTTCTTTTCCTCATTGGATATGAATGACGTCAACAGTTGCTTACATCCTGCATAACATGGAGAAAAATACGTCGTTTTATCATCTTGGCCACAAAAGGGAGCAAAAGCGGTTGTGGTACAATCACAATTCTCATTACATTGGCCACTTAAAACTAACCTAAAGCGAAAAAAGAAGATTTATATTAAATAGCAAACTGCAATGGTTGCTGATTGCTGATACCTACATCAGAATCCCACTCATTATTAAAACATCTTAAATGTCCGACACATGTATCTTTTCAAACAAATAAAAAAAGGGAGTAGCTCTGTTACTCGTTAATTTCCTTATATACATAATGTATAAGGAAAGTATTGTGACGGCATCGAAAATTCGAATTCGAGTTTTCGACGGGAGAGCACGTTTCAAGCATCCCTGATCGCAAATCAAACATTTTTGAAGTGCTGACTGTGTGTGTGTGTGTGTGAAAGTATGTGTGTGTGTGTGTGTCCGTGAGTCTGTGGAAGCGATAACTGACGAACGAATGCACCGATTCGAACGACATTTATAATACAAATACCACAATCTATAAACACTGGAAGCCTATTGTTTTTATACGCAATCGAATGTTCAGAACACCCCTAAATTTTCGAATGAAATTTTGAAAAAATCGTCAAAAAATCATAACCACTAATAAAGTTACGTAAATAGACATTTTTATGTAATGTTTCATTAGAAAACGATTGACATAAATTTCAGAACGCTAACATGAACCGTTCTCGAGATATTGCACATTTTTCAAAAAAATTATCAAAAAGTCATATAAAATAAAAAAAAATATTTCCTATAGAAAAACATGTTCACTTTTCATATGTAATACCATGCGATAAATTGGGTGACATCATTCTTGTGGATCTAGCTCGTTCCATTCATGAAAAAAGATACTTTGAGTAATACTTTTGTATTTATTTGAACGCCAATAATCATTTATCTGCTGTAAGAATAACTTATTTCTTAGTGCATAACGCTTGGCGAGATTTGGGCGACGAATTTGGCTGAATGTCGCCAAATTGGCGACTTTTTGAAATGTGGCCAAATTAACAAAAATCTCGCCAAATGAATAAAAATGACGCTAAATCAATGAAAATGACGACTAATTGCCGAAAATTCAATATCTTGGAAAGAATATCAGTATCTACCATAAGAAAAACCTATTTGTTTTTACTGGAAAAGTAGTAAATTCATTACATTATATAAGGAAAATCATGTGTTGCCCACATCAGATTTTTATATATTGATGTGAAACATAATAGCTCTTGTACTATATTTTGAATGGGAAAATGTTAATGTTGTCAGCGATGATGGTACAAAGTATCTAAAGAAAATGTCAATATTTTAGGGTTTTTAAAATGTTTGGGTTTTTCTTTTTAATTATTTAACAGATAAATATATAAAATTGATTTTTAACAGATTTTGATTTAACAGGTTAATAGAATTACGGTTAAATCTGAAATTTCAAGTTCATGGATTATATTTCCTATTACTGTAGAAATGATTTGGGTAAAAATGGTTCAAAATTGCACCTCCGCATAGAAAAACTAAAATTCGAATTCGAATTTTTAGAAAATCAAACCTGTATTTTGGGAAATTTTAAACAAGGAGTATTTTCTGCCTACAAAGAGCATCTTCCGCCTTAGAGCATCTTTCTGCCTTAGAGCATCTTCACCTACGACATGACTAAAATAATTAAATATCTGAAAACCACACTTATCCATGTTGTTTTAATCATATAGTGTGCCTTAGTAGACGGAAAATGGGCGTAATGTCCCAAGCAGAGCCGGGAGCCGTTCTATCTGCTGATGACGTCATGAGGAAGTGAGCTTACCTGATAAGGATCTTGATAAGGGTGGGATCGGCTTATCTTATCGGTTGAAATTTGAACGGATGACGTAATGGAGGGAATATTTGGATAGTTAATCTGATAATAGATAATGTAACCGAATGAGTTGATCTTTGGACAATGTCGTCATGAGGCGACGCGACCTTGAGCTGGCATCTGAAAGAATATTGAAAATCCAATGGGAGTGGCGCCTTGTATCGGTATTTTTTTTTAAGTTCTGAATTAAAAGAATATATTTGCTGGGACGGATCTGGAATCGAACCCGAGATTACACACACTAACCGTTCGTTTCGGCCGCCCAAATAGTTGCCCACGTCCTCGGACGAGTCGGACGGTTTGGGTCTTCAACACACTAACTTTTCCCGGCTATCCAAATAGTTGCTCTGTGTTTTAGTATGAGTCGGACTGTCTGGGTTTTCGACAGACTAACCGTTGTACCATCGTGATTTAATAAGAATGTAACAACGGGGTATATCTTTCCTGGGAATTCGAATAGAGAAATGAATGGAGGAATGTTCTTCGAGATCACGAATGAGAGAGTGATGAAATAATAAATGACGCCCATTTAAGGAAGCATATTTTGTAAAAATGATATTTTTAAGGTATGAATACTGAGTTAAATTCTTGGATTCTTAATGAATATTCGATGTATACTAATACAAGCGTATGTGCACTAATAGACAATGTTAAGGATGTTAATTATTGTTTTTTACTCTGATGGTTTTAATTAATATTTAATTGTATAATGAATGTACTAACAAAAATGAGGTTAGCGTATTATCCTTATGAATTTTTAATGTGTAAAAATACAACCGTGTGTACACTAATAGACCGTGTTAATGATGTTAATTAATTTTTCACGCTAACGATTTTAATTAATGGTTAATTGGATAATGAATCTACAAGCCAAAACGCTGGAAGCAAATTCTGTTAATGAATTTTCAGGGAATACAAGTATTTTATGTGTTAACGGGGTTGTGAGAATTTAATACCACATTTTTAGAACCTACTGAATAAGTTTCGACTATTTTTAGAGTGATTTGACTTTGTCTACGATGTGAGATTTTAACAATACGTATTTAGAACCTACTGAATACGTTTCGACTATTTTGAGAGTGACGTTAGTTTTGTCTACCATGCGAGATTTTAATGCCGCGTTTTTAGAACCTACTGAATCGTTTCGACTATTTTTTAAAATGATGCATTTACATAGAGTGATCGACTGTTTTGGAGTGTGGAAAAATAGAAGCCTAAACCAGAAAAACGCCTAAATCCAGGAATCACTGACAATAATCGCCTGAACAAAAACGCCTAAAACAGTATATCAAAACAACAATTTATCATGATGATTTTATCCTGTGCTCTACCATTGCAATAAATTTCAAAACCCTAGCTCAATGGTAAAGAAGTTTCTATTGGCACAAAAATTAGAACATTTCTGCGTACGGCACGCTTAAAACAGTTTTGAAAACAACACATATTTATGTTGATTTCATCAAAATTAGTCCATTTGTATCAAATTTCAAGTCCTTAGCTGTATAGTAAAGGAGTTTGTTGTTCGCATAAAAATTCGAGCATTTTTGCCTACTATACGTATGAAACAATAAATATTTTAAAACAATGCTTACTCATATTTATTACTTTCCTTATATACATAATGTATAAGGAAAGTATTGTGACGGGGTCGAAAATTCGAATTCGAGTTTTCGACGGGAGAGCACGTTTCAAGCATCCCTGATCACGAATCAAACATTTTTGAAGTGATGTCTGTGTGTGTGTATGTGTGTGTGTGTGTGTGTGTGTGTGTGTGTGAAAGTATGTGTGTGTGTCAGTGAGTCTGTGGAGACGATAACTGACGAACGAATGTACCGATTCGAACCAAATTTGGTACAAAAATCACAATCCGGAAACACTGGAAGCCTATTGTTTTTATACGCAATCGAATGTTCAGAACCCCGCTAAATTTTCGAATGAAATTTTAAAAAAATCGTCAAAAAATCAAAACCACTAAGAAAGTTACGCAAATAGACATTTCTTATATAATTTTTCATTAGAAAACGATTGGCATAAATTTTAGAACGATAACATGAACCGTTCTCGAGATATTGCACATTTTTTAAAAAAATTATCAAAAAGTCATAAAATAAAGAAAATTATTTCCTATTGAGAAACATGTTCACTTTTCATATGTAATACCATACGATAAATTGGGTGACATCATTCTCGTGGATCTAGCTCGTTCCATTCATGAAAAAAGATACTTTGAGTAATACCTTTGTATTTGAACGCCAATAGTCATTTGTCTGTTGTAAGAATAACTTATTTCTTCGTCCATAATTCTTGGCGAGATTTTGGAGACGAATTTGGCGGAATGTCGCCAACTTGGCGACTTTTTGAAATGTTGCCAAATTAACGAAAATCTCTCCAAATGAATGAAAATGACGCTAAATCAATGGAAATGACGACTAATACGCGAAAATTTAATATCTTGGAAAGAATATAAATATCTACTATAAGAAAAACCTACTTTTTGTACTGTAAAAGTAGTAAATTCAGTACATTATATAAGGAAAGTCATGTGTTGCGCACATCAGATTTTTTTATCATATGAATTTAATGATCATTTGTATAAAATTTCAAGTCTCTAGCTCAATAGAAAAATGAGTTTCACGCTTACTGGACGATTAGAACATTTTGATCAATATCAGCACACACACTTCTTTCTAAAATTTAAATTTTCGTAAATTCTAAATTAGCATCAGAGCTTTGTTCGACTTATGTGTTACATTTTAAGCCTCTAAGATATCGTACGTTTAGTACTTTAAAAAGAAAACGTTTAATTTTCCCAAACACCCCCTAGAATAATTATATCAACTTTAAAAATTCTACCACGTGCTTACACGGTTGGTCAGTTTAGCCAAAATGCCAAATATAGTTAAAATGAGATGAAAGGTGCGGATTTCTGTAGGTTGATAAACAAACATACAGATAGATAAACTTCCAATATTATAGTATATTATTATACAAGATTATAGTAATATAGTACATTATTGAGAAAATCAATTTTTCGTAAACTATATTATTTTATAAAGAAAAAAATGGAGAAAGTGGTGTCATCCATTACCCCTCGTTATTCTGGCCAAAGTTTGACATATCGATCGTCTGGCATCGTGGTATCATCAGGATGAAGAAGCCCACGCACATGCAAATCTCAGACACAATCATTCCAGTCAACAATATCTTGGCGTTGGGTCTGAATTTCCAAATGAGAAAACCGCCAAACACTGTAGACACCATCATGCATGTGACTGAAGTCGCTCCTGTAATGAAATATACAAATAGGACACTATAAATGCTACGATGAACTAGAATCTTTAAGTTGTAATGTAATAATAAAGAACATCCTGGAATGAAATTCTATATAAATGTCGTTTTTATCTTCCAAACAGTTCTAGTGTTATGTATTCAGTGATTATTTAATACTAGCCGCCTTTGGCGACCAGCCTGTTCGCAACCCTTGAAAATGCTGATCGTGGCAAATTCCAACCGTGGCAAACTCGTTGGCGCGACCTACCAGAAAGGTGTAAGGTAACTGGTTGGACGGCCAGGATGTACTACCCAATTTAGACCGGAACCCAGTGGGGGCGGCATCCACAGGGAACGTACCCTCCTTCCCCTACCACCAACCTCTCGGAAAAACATACGGACCCATATGTTTAACGTGATCGTACTCCGTGTCAGTGGCGGAAATCGAACCCGGACCTACCGCGTGCAATTCCCGCGCGCTAACCACTGGGCTACTTCGCCCTCCGCGACAATCTCCATAACTTTCTTTTTATTCACCCAATTTAGACCGTACCCTCCTTCCCCTACCATCAACCTCTCGGAAGGACTCACGAACCCACATGTTTAACGTGATCGTACTTTGCGTGAACGTGGCGTAAGTTTTGGCAGTGGCGGGAATCGAACCCGGGCCTACTGAGTGCAATTCCCGCGCGCTAACCACTGGGCTGCCGCGCCCTCCGCGACAATCTCCATAACTTTCTATATATTCACCCAATTTGGACGGGAACCCAGTGGGGGAGGCATCCACAGGGGCCGCATCCTCCTTCCCCTACCACCAACCTCTCGGAAGGACTTACGGACCCACATATTTAACGTGATCGTATTCCACATAAACACGGCGGCAGTTTTGGCAGTGGCGGGAATCGAACCCGGGCCTACCGCTAACTTCCCGCGCGCTAATTTGCAATTTAAAATGACCATATGCTTAATTCCATCATCCTCATTCCATTGTTTCATTGTTCCATCATTTAAAATATCCAAAAGTTAAAATATACATTTAAAAAATCCATATCGTTCCATCATTTAAAATATAAATATAATAATTTATATGGAGTAAAGGAGCTCTATTCAGAACCGTGACGTCACCTCCACCTTGACGTCCCCACCCACCACCTTCCCTCCTTCTGCGGGGGAGAAACGCCGGTTAAGAAGCGGCACGCCGAGCGGAACGCCGAGAAATTGAAATTCGGAAACTTTTAAAATCCCGATCCTGTGGGCAATACGGAATATTTCCTGACCAGATTGGTCTTGTAAGAATGCCAGATGTTTGACCTTTCTAAAAATGTAAATTATTAGTCGAAATTATGAGTACTTTTTACTATGCGAGAATTTAAAAACCAAAAATACTTTTCTTGAGCAAAAAGTGACTTTTGTTTTAAAATCTTTAAAAAATATTAGAAATCAAAATTCAGATTTGAAATTGATATATTTTTACTCGCAATTGTCAGCTATTTCCGATGGTGTGATTTGTTTTTTCCTACGATGTCCGGATCGTGGGAAAAAAAGGGCAAAAATGGCAAAAAACGGTCGAAATCGCATAAAACATTAAATAACAAAAAAAATAATTAAAATTTTAAAAATCGGTTTTCACGTGTCCCCTTCCCTCCCCCCCGGGTCTCCGATTGCCAAATTTCGTAGCTCTCAGACGCGCGGTCGCGAAACGTATAGTGTATAAGACACACAGACACACAGACACACAGACATTGCCTTTTATTATTTAAGAAAAATCTAGCAGTCATATGAACGTTGCGAAAGTTCTTATTGTATTCAGATTACCCGAAGAGATATATGCAAACCTTACACATCTAAAAGTTTATTGATCTTAAGAATGTTTAACTTTACGGTTAATAAACTTTCAATCTTCCGTTTATAAGTTGCAGAAGTATTTGTTATAGTCAAGCGGATATTTTTATAATTTCAATAATGTTAGGCAGAGAAGAAATCCGACCTACCCGAAGGTATGCAAGAGACGATTGTTTGTCGCGAGAGCAAAACATCGTACACCCGACACATACCAGGGCCCAGTAGCCGCAGCACCGCTGCCACCGCGGGACCAACCGGCGCCACCAGGCCTGTACCCCACGAATCCAAGCAACACCAATGTGCCCTGCAAGCCGCCTGGAGAACTAAGGAGGCAAAGCCAAAAAACAAAACAAAACAACTAAAACGACAATTACAATACTAATAACCGGCCACACGGTAAGTAACCGTAACTCTAAGGGTTGGTCGTGTGGTCTGGGCCTTCCAATCACAATACTAATACGGTCAGAATCCTTCTTCTGATACCTCTCAACATCTAGTGAGAATAAAACAAGAAGTAAAACGAAAGTGAGAGACAGAATCTCCAATACAGAGCCTATACGTAACATAACGCAATGATACACAATGCAATATCTACATGTACAACATAATAGCTGACGAGGAATGGGACTGTGTTCCAAAAAACGATAAACAAGGCAGGATCCGCAGAAGAGTACCCTAAGAGGGGTAAAATAGTTTCTATTTAGAGTATGATCGTGGAAATTTACATTTAAAAAATACTGCTGCGCTGATTACAGGGAATATGTTGAACCATAAAAATAGTCAGACGATAGTAAAATATCTTAATATCGAGCGAGGTTTTATAGCGGAAACAAGTTTCATATTGATAGACGTTCTAATCCAAGGAATATTTAAGAAGAGAAATAAACTTATTTTATAAGTGTATATATTTCTATTAAAAGTGTTTCGCCAAATAAGATCACAATAAGATAGATGAGGAAAAATTTAACCATAATAAAGCATAATTAAAACAGATTTTTTTAAAAGATAGGTTTATTCTAATTAATCCTGTGTTTTCCTGAATTTGTTATACAAATAAGTTCAAAGTATTTATTTTATTTTCAAGATCACACCCAAGAAGTTAACATCAACAGGAAGAAAAATAGAGTATGCAAATATTATCAATGTCTCAAACAGGTGTTTTTCTATGAAAAGAAGACACTTTAAAAGCAAGAAATATTTGTTCAGACCAGTCAATATGGATTTGGAAATTTACTTGATTGAAAAGAGTATGAATATTATCATATGCCCGTATCATAAAAAAAAATTATTGGTTCACAAAAATTTCCCTTGAAATATCTATTTCTCAGAATTGGCTATAGATAAAGTTTAGATATTGACTGATATGGATTTAGCATATCAGTCATTATCTAAACTCTATCATTATCTAAATCTCCATATTTAAAGTATTTATTTTATTATCTTAAATGTGCAGGCGAACACTGAATGGTTTTTTCCGTGAATCTACTATATTTCGGTCGGAATCACATGAAAACTTATATTTAGCATAACGCTGACATGGGAAATATGATGACATAAAACATATGTGCTGCCGTTTGAAGTTTCAAAAACAATGGGTAACTAAATACGAAAGTAAGCCCTTATACGAATGAAATGCATATTTATTTGTAATTCCGAGTCCAATGACACATTTGGTTTAACTGTGCGACCAAGAAGCCGAAATGACAATCGATGTTCCTTTTTTTTTCGACAACTGTGTCTACATTACATCGAATATCTTTATATTCTACCACAGATAAAAAAAATCAACTGATAATTAAAGATGCATATTATTGACACATTTTTATTATTTTTATTTTCGTTGCTTTAATATCTCCATTAAATTGTTTTATTTCTACAGATATTTTGTGCTTTATGTCATCTTTAAGCAGAACATATTTTTAGGCTCAATGAATATGATGCAAATCTATAGTAATTCTATATTGTTACTTTTTTAGTTGTTGTTTTCATTTATAATTTTACTTTTACTATTCATCTGGTGGTATATTATATATTGCATGAATTTAACTATATTTTTTCTGAAAAATTGCATTGTAAATAGATTCAAAATAGCATAATCCTGATATTGCAAAAACAGATTAGGCACAATCTTCAGTCACACCCTGAAGATTATTGTGCCTTGGAAAAATATTTCTTATCTTACCTGAAAATAGACTAGCATCGGCGGCTGACAATTTAAACTGGTTTTCCATGTACTTTGGCAGCATGATAGCGTGTCCAAAATGTCCAAAGATCATCATTACGGTATTAATTGCCAAAAATACGAAAATTGGGTTCTTTCTTAATCTCCTAAGGGCTCCCAACAAACCTGCAAAAGAACAAAAATGTTAATTATGCATACTTTCTTAGTATAAAGGACTATGGTTATCTTACATATTAAAAGAAGTTATTTGTCTATCATTTTCATGTGTAGCTGAAAATCGAAGTGCAGGACAGCGGTAAAATTTGCTGCAGAAGTGATTCATGTCCTTGTAATGTGTATATCGATGAATTTTTTTTTTTATTCTAATTAGTTTATAAGTTTCGAACATTCAAAACTCACCATTTTTCACCATTTAGTCATTTAAAAGCATTCCACCAATACTCTGGACCGTCAAACGTTCTTAGACTCCAGTATTCCAAAGGTCATTTAAGATGGTATTCATGAGAAGATTTTTGTAATATTAAAGGGATCTCCAAAAGGAACTTTTATCATTAAACCCAGCAAAACCACTGTAGATTTGATTCTTACAACTTGCAAGAATGTTACTATCATCAAATCAAACATGCCAGGTGTTTATAATTATCTCACCAAATTTGAAGTGGTAATATTTGGAAGTCTACTGCTAAAAATCGATAGGAGAATTTCCTGTTTTATTCATCCTCATAGTGGATGGCAAAACATTTATACACAATTAAGTATCGCTTATTTGGTATGGCATTTTAAAATATCGCATGAAAAGCAAAACACCGCTTCATGGATTTATTCAGTTTGGAACATTCTTCTACACTACATAATAGACTGCAGCTATATTTCGGTGTGTAACAACAGCAGTTCTGAAATTCTGGCTGATCCGTCGTAATTTAACAAATATATTGTTAATATATGACTAATAACATGTTTAAGTATTTATTGTTTTTATCCCAATTTTTTCTAATAGGAAAATGTGCATAAAATCTTAAACACTGGAGTATCCATTTCGATGATAAGAGTTTGCAACTTCGTCCCAGTAGCTCAATTGGGAGAGAGTCGGGTGTTTAGTACGATACGAAAATTCACGACTCAGGCTCCAGCTGTGGCAGTAAGGTTTTTAACAATGGCACCCGAAAAAATGAATCCTGCAGGTTAATGTAGTAATGTCCGTAGTCTGAAAGTGACCCTAGAACGACTAGTACAGAATCAGTGAACCTGGCACATTTGGCGTCGATTTCAAATTGGGAGGCCAACTACCATGCAGGTATCTAATCTGGAGGACAAAATGGTATCAGAAAGTTATAATGAGATAAAAAAACAGAAGGTGGTCAGTCAAATTGCTTTTGACAAATCCATTTGCAATTCAAAGGCGAGAAATGCAGCGTCCACTTTAAACATTACAGCTTCAAATTCCATCCCATTAGCTGAATTGGAAAAGCATAGACTGACCAATAGGAAGATAGGCGATGCTTTTCTGAGTCAGTAAGGTTATTTACAACAGATTATGCACGTTTAAATAGTTAGGGGTCGTTGAGCATAGCTTTGTAGTTGGAGTAAAAATGTTAATTATGAAGTAATTTTAAATACTTATTTACTATAATTATAAAATATCGGATATATGCCTTGCTGTATAGTGAATATATCAAAATTTTACGTGCATTTTTTACACGCATTTCTTACCAGAAAATATTTCTTTCAGGCTTTCTTCCTTTGCAGAGGAAGTCTTTGGCTTCGGCTTCTTGTGGCTGGGGAGCCTTCTCGGGAAAAATGCTATTGGAAAGGTAAATATAAGCGTAAGTACTCCTTGCAGAACGAAGCCCGTCCACCATGCACCAATCCACCGGGGATCATCTGGTCCAAAGCCTGGGTCCTCTGAAAAACGAATTTGAAATAACTATATAATAAAAGTCAATAAAAATATGTTTATCTGTTTGGGTTTTTATGTCTATCTGTATATCTGCCACACTTGGCGACAAATTCAGCAACGATTTAGCGATTTTAGGGACAATTTATGACAGAATCGCTAACTTGGTTCCTTTCGTGTAATTTTTTCTATTTGCAATAATCCATTATTTGTTATCGCGGTAATTCATTATTTGCGATAATTCGTTATTGCGGAGAAGTTCAGTAATTATGTTTTACTAGAGGGTTCTATATCAAGGTGCTTGATCTGAATGTGTCTGGATATTTTAGGAGCGCAAGTAAAAGAGGCGGTCAGATGAAAGATAATTTTTCACCGTCTATTTTCACCGTCATATGCTTTCTTAGCCTCTAGTATATATGAGCACAGTCAATATCTCTGTATTGTCGACTATCCAGCTTGGTGACAAATTTGGCAAAATTGGTGCCACATGTGTCGTAATATCGCCAACTGGCGATTTGGCTGATAATGCCACCAAATTTACAATAATTCGATATATTTGAAAATTAAAATAAATTATTTTAGTAAGCCATTATGCATTCTGAAAACAAGTGGTATAATATTCTTGATTCAAAATATTGTGAGTTCACTGCTCGGTGTACAGAGTAGTGTTGCCAGGGTGTTATATATAAATTTATGTTTTGTTTGGTGATCTGTCTAGAGGAATTGAGCGTTTATGTAGAGTCTTATAGTAACTCTATTTTGTTAGATGGATCATAGTATTTAATTATACTGATGAGAAATATTGCTGGATCTGCCTGTATTAGGATATTTTAGGTGCGCATTCCTGAAAGCGGACTGATGGAAGATAATATTTTAGTATATAACTTTACTATATAAGTTTAGTAACCCCGCCATAAGACGAAATTAAGATCTAGTGTTGAATATTAGATTAAAATCGAAATAAATTAAAAATTTTTGTTTTCATTTTCTAATGTCATATTCATTCATTACACGTATGTGGACTTACATAACTTTATAAACCCCGCCATGTGACGTATTTAGCATCAAATGTAAATTCATAGCGAAACTACAAAATTTTTCTAAAATAAATTGCTTTGTAGAGCGTAAAATATATCTTTACATTAAAAAAATATAGTGTGTCAACATACGATAGTGAGCGAGGGCTTCGGTAAAATACTTCATCGTTCCAAAGATTTACTTTACAGTATTTTAACAATAGATTTTGTGCATGTTACTACATAATTCAAAGTAAATTTACTTGATTTTTAAAATGGATAATTGAGAGAACATTGGAGAACAAAAGTCTTTCTTTCATAAGATTTTATCTAGGTCGGTGTTTTATTTGATTCCTTCTACAAAGTTACATACTTCACAAATATTTATTTACATAGTAAAAATCATTGTTATTATTATCGCTATTTTGACGTTTATTGATCAATTTAAAAAGTGAAACTATATTTAAAAGACTATGAACTCATCAAAAAGCTAAATAAATATTCTTGTCGGGCTTTTAAAGAACTACAAATTGCTGCTTATTGTTAATAGCCAACATTTTTAGGTTTCGAGAAAGTAGTATTACAAAATTTAAAAACAGAGAATTTTCAATCGTCTTCAACGTAACAAGATAATTTCTTGAAAACTATACGAGCGTAAAAACAAATTATTGATCTAAAAATTGTACTGAACATTTTTATTGAAAATTGTACAGAACATTTTTATTCCTTACTATTTGTAATCTATCTTTTATAATTTAGAAGATATTTCGAGTAAAAGCGTGATCAAAGTGAAGCAAAAACTCGGTCTAACAAAAATAAATTTTGAAATAAACAGTTCAAAATATTAAATATTCAAATTGCATTTTCATATTCATGCCTAGTACCTTATTTTTGACCAAGCAAGTATAAATTGCTTATATTTTTATCTATTTGATTTGGAGTTCAAAGTGTTTTCATAAGCTCCGATGTCACCCCGATACTCCAAAGACAAATGTTAGCCACATTAAAATGATTAAATTAAAAGTGTGTGAGAACTCAATCCTAAGTGCCTTAGTTCTTACTCACAAAACCCGCCTGATGGGAAAGCTCCCAAAACTGTAATTGAGCTTCCGTTGAGGAAAAAAACATTCATGGGTCCCATTCGCACTTGCCATTAGTTGAAGTTCACCAAATTGTGACACACTACATATTTTCTGTGACATGGCAAGTATTGGTAATTTTATGAACAGTTCCTATTTTTGGAAATGCTCATTTAGGCATTAGAAAATTCAAAAACTGAAAATTTTTAATT
Organism: Amaurobius ferox; assembly: GCA_951213105.1. Taxonomy (NCBI): domain Eukaryota; kingdom Metazoa; phylum Arthropoda; class Arachnida; order Araneae; family Amaurobiidae; genus Amaurobius; species Amaurobius ferox. The sequence goes on from OX578134.1 coordinate 58,389,840, forward strand.
TTCTGCAACTTGACAAGACAGTTTCTTAAAAACTATAAGAGCGTATAAACAAGTTATTGATCTAAATTATTGATCTCTATCTACGCTTATTTTTATTTAAGTTTATTTAAGAACATTTTCAAGTAAATAACGTTTGTTAGTTTTTCAAGAGCAAAAACGTTAGAATTAAATATCTGAAACTTTAACTTATATTTAACTTAAATTTCACACAATTTTTATTTATTATTTAACTTATATTTCACACAAAACAGTATACTTTTTATTTTTTTAATTTATCTTTCAAAACATATTGTTATTTGCTGTGTATTAGCTGTCTATTATATTGCTGTCTATTATTTTGCTGTCTATTATATTGCAAAATGTTTTGAATAATGTTATGTAATTTTAATTGGTATTGGCCAAAGTGGATTGTTTCAAATAAACAATTCTAAATTTTTTATCGTAAATTGTTCTGATATACTTTTTGAATTGGCGATTTATAAGTTGTAGCAAAAATTAGATTATCATGTAAAAAACTTTGTATGAAGTAAAACAAAATCTGTCAGTTTCAGAAGCAGCATTTAACAGAGCTCTCATAGCTCACGTGACACAGAAAGGAAGCGTTGCCGGACAGAAGCGCGAAGAAATATTTTTTGAAAACCGAGGAGGAATTGACTAAACAATAAAAAGGTTCTGTGAAGGAAAGTGCAAAAACCAAGCAGGAATGTGAAGGAACTGAATAAGAATTTAAAGCAATTTCACCAACTCTTTGAATCCTATTCGAAAAATGAAAAGTCGGTCGTACTTCAATAAGTGTAACTTGTCTTTTTATCCTGAAGAAGGAATCTGTTTTAAACACTTTTGTTTTGTTAAATGTTATTTTATAAAGTTTTTTTATTTGACAATTACATGTTAATCATCAGTTTGCGCATATTTATAATATGAAAATTAAATGGTATTTTTATGGTCTCACGTTGTTACAACACAAAAAAGATCACAGTGCAGAAAAATACAGACATACAAAGGGGTGCAGACTTACCAAAAGGATTTTCATAAAACTTCAAACATACAGAAGCCATTAAAAACCCAAGTAGTGGTCCTACATATCTTAGTGCTAGAACAATGGCTGAAAAATGGAAATAAACATTTCATCAGTAATGTCACAAACTTGTTTAACTTCTTTCACTCCCCCTGATAAAGAAAAGTAATGGTTTTCATATAGGAAAAAAAATTGGGCAAATTGAAAATCTTTATGTTTCCAAAGGTGATTATTGCGAAGAATCACATTTTAGCAGTCTTATATTTTATCTGTTTATCACCTACCAGATCGAGATAACTCCGTTTACTCCGAAACTACTCTGTTAAATGAAATCAAATTTTGCGCAAAGTTAGGCTACAACACAAAGTTGAAAATAAAGAAGCAATTGTTTTGAAATTTTGAGCGAATCGTACACAATAAGCATAAAAGTCATTTCCACGACATATCTTCTAAACAGCACAACCGACTGAAGCCAACTTTCTACAAATATCGTCTGTTATACAGGGAAGAAATGGCATGAATGTAACATGTTATGAATGAGGTGTATGATATAGTATTATTTAGTAGATTTAGATTTGACTAACAAATCGAGTTTCGTGTTATTGTTCTTCAAACAAACCAGGAGGAAAACGGCTGCTTATGTAATCTGAAAAATTATAATTTTGCTTTTTAGGACTAAACGGTAAATAATTATTAATATTTTACTTACAGTATTAAGTTTAAAATATACAAGTTAAAAATATATTATTAGTTTGAATAGTAAAAATATACTTTTAATTAAAAATATACTACAAGTTAAAATATAAACTGTTTAAGTGATCATCTAAATTTTAAATACTTATAACATAATAATTTAATTCTCATATGTTTAACGTAAAAAATAGCTAGATTAAGAGCCACATACTTTTAATTTTGAATTTTATAATCAAATGTATGGAAAACTTGAATGGGATACAAAGTGAAGTAATAAATGGGATAGTCTCATTTATTACTTTGAGCAAGTTTAAAGCCAATTGCGTTTGCTAATATATAAGAATTTTTAACTTAGTGTAGAAAAAAAAAGGAAACTGCTGTCAGAAACCTCTTACGTGTATTCAGCATAGGTGCATAATCATGCATTTACCACATTTAAAAAAATATTAACGATGTATTTCTATATTTATGAGCCAACATGATGAGCCCATTGTTGGTTTTATGCAAAATTCGACTATCCTTTAACTCGTAGTTAAATAAGTAGTATCATAGACAACATTATTTTTAATCTACTCTGCTAGTACTAATTTTTATAAAGAACGACCTACAAAAAATGGAACTAAAAAAAACAAAGAAAAAAGTTTCTATGGTTACAAGTATACCTAAGAAAATTCAGCTATTGGACAATCAAAAAATAGAGAAATTTAAACTTTTCTCAAAGTCCAAGAAAATGTAAAAAAAGTTGAAACGAACTAATATGGAATTTCAAGATTCGTATGAATCAATAGATCGTTGTCGGGATGTCTTAGATGATGAAAATTATGATGTTAAATTAAGTAAAGACCTTTTGGTATCTAATAAACTGTTTGACAGCATAAAATTAAACGAAAATAAAAATATATTAGCGGATGGGTATTTTGGAAACTATTTGGATATCTTTCTTCAATGCAATAAGTCTGAACCTCAACCCTCAAATAAGTCACATTACTGTTTCAGGCAAATAAAAAATGGATAAATCTCTCCTATATATAACAAACCTATATAAAAAACGGACAAAACTATCCTAAAACTAGTCATAAAATTACTAAAATTCTCAATAGGTTTGTCTTCAAAGTGATACATTCTTCTATCAATAAAATTAAATTTTCTTCCCTTAAATATACTATTAAAAAGTCCGATAACTGGGATATTTATCAAATTCTTCATCAATGTAGAATCGTACATAAGTCAAACCAAACACACCTTAAATTACCAACTTAAAGGAATATCCAAATTGTGTTAAAAATGAAGAAATTTATAAAATTTTTTATCGCGAATCATTGTTGGATGACTAGTAAGCAATTTGATTTTTCTTCTGCTGCCATTATTCAAAGTGCTTGTTAAGATCGGATGCCTCGAGTTGGATTTATTAGATTCCTTTTATATCCGTAAAAATTCCAGTAATCTGGTTAATGATTTATTAATGACTCTCTATTTTTCCTGAGTTTGGCATGACTGAGTCTAATGTTTCGTATATTAGAGTTTATAATTTCTACATTTAAATTTTTTCTTGTTTGATTCTCTCATCTTCGTATTTCTTGTTATTTTTCATTTTTCTCGTTTTATTCCCCTTTAGTTCGACCCGATGGCGCTACTAGTCCGTTTTATCAGCAGTTCCAGTTTGACTGATAAAGTCTTACACCTATTTGGACATTCAAGTCCAGAGGTTTTGCATTGACGAAGAAAATTCAGTAAATTTCTTAAAAGTACATCGGTTAAGTTTTCTTTATTTGCCCTGTATTTCACGTACTAAACCATTTCATTATTGATTGTGCACAAAGCCACATGATTATATACTTTACTTACTATTTTGTACTTGATAAATTTACCACACACCAAGAAAACTTGCTTATGTCATATCGGTAGAATTAAAATAATATAGGAGTCTGGTGAAGAAATGAAAATGCAATTTCTATGAAAAATATCTGATGTGGCAACACATGACTTTCCTTATATAATGTAATGACTTTACTAGTTTTACAGTAAAAAAAAATAGGTTTTTTCTTATAGTAGATACTAATATTCTTTCCAAGATATTGAATTGTCGACAATTAGTCGTAATTATCATTGATTTAGAGTCATTTTTATCCACTTGGCGAGATTTTCGTTAATTTGGCAACATTTAAAAAAGTCGCCAAGTTGGCGGCATTCCACCAAATTCATCGCCAAAATCTCGCCAAGCGTTATGGACGAAGAAATAAGTTGTTCTTACAGCAGATAAATGACTATTGGCGTTCAAATACAAAATAATTACTCAAAGTATATTTTTTCATGAATGGAACGAGCTAGATCCACGAGAATGATGTCATCCAATTTATCGCATGTATTACATATGAAAAGTGAACATGTTTCTCAATAGGATTTTTTTTTCATTTTATATGACTTTTTGATAATTTTTTTGAAAAATGTGCAATATCTCAAGAACGGTTCATGTCAGCGTTCTAAAATTTATGTCAATCGTTTTCTAATGAAAAATTACATAAGAAATGTCTATTTGCGTAACTTTATTAGTGGTTTTGATTTTTTGACGATTTTTTCAAAATTTTATTCGAAAATTTAGGGGGTTCTGAACATTCGATTACGTTTAAAAACATTAGGCTTCCGGTGTTTATGGATTGTGATTTTTGTACCAAATTTGGTTCGAATCGGTCCATTTGTTCGTCAGTTATCGTCTCCACAGACTCGCTGACACACACACACACACATACTTTCACACACACACACACACAGACATCACTTCAAAAATGTTTGATTCGTGAACAGTGATGTTTGAGACGTGCTGTCCCGTCGAAAACTCGAATTCGAATTTTCGACCCCGTCACAATACTTTCCTTATACATTATGTATATAAGGAAAGTAAAGATGATAAATACATGCAATTCGTCTATAGAACCAGTGATAATGTTACTAAGTGATAAAATGAAAGCGCTCTAAACCAAGTGAAAGTCATGACACTATTCACATTGGTATATTTTTATCATTTTCTACAAATTTAGGAAAGTTCGTAAAAAAAATTGGGCCCATGACGAAATGAGATGTGAAAGGAACATTTAGATGCTATAACTGTCATTTTAAACTGCCATTTTGTAGCAGAATATTTCATACATTTTAAATAAAAAATCTTAAAAACTGTTATTGAAAATAAAGGCATAAAAAAGACTAAAAATTTTTTGTCCCATTCATGCCTTTTACTATCTCATCCATTACCATGTCTGGATGGGGATGGATGGAGCGAATATGGAATGGATGGAGCGAAATTTAAGAGTACACATTTTACAATTTTATCAGTGTTAAGCTACATTTTTATCTACTCTACTCCTTGTTTGGTAAATAACATTCTAATATTTTGCTTCTAGGAATTGAAATTTAAAAAAAAAATGATATTTAGTTTATAAGTGTTGAGGAATTGTTTATAAATGTTATAAGAAGTTCTTCTAAAAAACTTCTTAACTGAATAAAATCACATTTTATACAAAGGTAGGGTTCTATATGACAATGAGTAAGTATTTTTAGGATTTTCACATTTTATTGCAATATTTTAAAAACTAAACAATTAAATTATACTAAATTTGTTATATTATAAGTATAATTCCCGCAGTAATATTTTTCATAAACGTGATGCTTAATAAAAAAGATATAGGAAAATTGAGTTCAGGTGGGCGATTTATAAGCTAATCAATCCATTCAGCCTGAGCACCATGGATCTAAATTTATAGTTTTTAGAAAAGCTACCTAAGAGCATTTTAAAAGTTTGGATCGCGCTGCCTTCATATATAACCGCATCCATGAAATGGTTTCCAGTTACTTTGAGGTCTTCAGCAAAGAATAGCTTATTTTTGTAATAGCAACTAGGAATCTGGCCATGTGCGTTAATTTTGTTAACTTGTGTGGATACTGAGAGTATCAATGGTACCATACATCCAACTTCAAATTTCGAGAAAATTTAACAGCTTACACGAGACTGCAACGGCCAAGTTCATAGTCATATATATCCTGTTTGTAGAAAACTTTAACTAAATATGGATTACGGGAATTTACATCCTAACTTTGAAAATGACCGCTACAGGGAGTTTCAATCACTTGGTAGATTTAGTTTGAAAATATTAAGCACACTAATAAACAATTCACCCATGTACTGGAGTGTGTTTATGTAAATATAAAAATTCAAATATAATGTTCCTTTTTGTTAGCGAAAACTGGAATGAAAATGATATCTTACCTAGATAAAAAGGAGAGTTCTTCTTTTTCGCGCTGTCATCCATATATGAAAAGCCAATAACATGATATGAAATGACTGAAAATCCTTTGAAGAAAAATGCGATTATTAGAATTCCCACTACAGACATAGTTGAGGATTTTTCATCTAAATCGCAATCATCAATCTTCATTTCATCACATACTTCACTGCTTGTTTCGTTTTTTATGCTTTGTATCAATAAATGTTTTGCAGATCCGTAAAGGACAAAAGGAAAAGCTGTAAGTAGACAGCTTACAGCACACAGAAACATGCCTAATGCGACCAGGCGAGGACGGTGAGTTTTACCTCCAATGTAACCCACAAGTATTGCTAAAAACAAGGGCGTTAACTCTTCCACTAGCATTACGCCACCAGTAGTTTTGGTATTAAAAGCGTATCTCTTTTCCAATGTCGATAAAATTGAAACAAAGTAGCTGTAGTACATTCCTTGAATCACACCAGAAATAGAAAACAGGATTAAAAAGACTTTTGGTGTGGCATACTGTTGTATCCACTTTGGTCTGAAACAGCCAATGCCACAAATGGTGTCGTCGTCTATATCATCGTCTTTCTTTTCTTTCTGAATGAATTGCGATTCTTCATTTATTTCTTTTATGGGCACTCGTGAATTTAACTGACATTTTTGAGTTTCATGAAAATGACTGTCTAAAGATTTGTCAGTATCTGTTGTGGCATTCTTGTATATCATCTTTGTAGATCCATTTTCAACTGCAGAAAATTCCACATTTTCAGCCATGCTATCATTTTTCAGAAAACTATTTTTTGATGTATTAACTGAAGAGTTTTCCGTATATAGTTCACCATTAATACATGTTTCATAAATAGAATCAAGTTCATTTAGATGCATTTTTTCATCGTCATTTGCATTATCCTTTAAATTACAGTCTGTCTCAGAGAGCATTTCTTCTGAATTCATATCTGAATGTTGTTCTTTTGATCCATTATTCTGGTGTAAGATTCCTTCTGCGTTATTGTTGGAGTATGATTTTTCTCCTGTTTTCAGAAGGCTATTTGCATTGTCAGACAAGGTAATATTTTCATTTTCTATATTGTTGACTTGTACTAAAATGTTGTCTCCTTCAGAGTGAATACTATTCAACTCCGGTTTCTCTTCTATCAATCTACTGCCTGAAGTACATACAGCTATATCACTATTCTGCTTCAACAAACCATTCTCCTGTAAATAAGAACTGTTATCCATTTCAAATAAATTACAATAGTTTGTTAAATTTCTATTTAGAATATTATTCTAAGTTCCATTCAGTCGTTATGGAAATTCCTAAAAATTATATAATTTTACTTTGGGAGATTGGAACAAGAACTACGACTCATCCAAGTATCATGATTTAATTGCTTTTTAATCGGGATAATTAAATGACAATTTTCTGAATGAACTTACACGATAGCAAAAACATTTGTTAATCTACCTCGTCCTTTAATACTTTAATTCTTCTTTTGATTCCAAACCGAGGAAAGATTTACTTGTGCATTAATGAACAGATTGCAAAGAACTGAGTATTCTTTGTCAGCAACTGAAAATCCGGTATCATCACATTCAGTGTCTTCCTTCTCTAGTTACGTCACGCTGAAGAGTTGGTGACCTTGTCTTGGCGAAACAACGCGGATCTTGATGCTTTATGTAAGTGCAGTTACGTACTTACATTGTAATCATTTTTGTTTCTTTTTTCCTATATTATGACAAGGACAACGTTTATAATAGTATTATCTCGTTTTTTCATTGTGCATCAAACTGGGATTGCTCTTCCTATTTTAATTCAATTTCCATTGGAAACATGTACGTCCGTTATGTTCTATCGCTTACTGATGGCGGCTTTTTTTTTCAATGTATGGCTTTTTAACTCCGTCCAAGTTTTGCTGATAAATTTTTTATACTGATATATTTACAATGCACAATATCTTAAGTACATGTTTTCTTACTCTTTTTGCAAATAAGTCACATCATAAGATAAGAGACGTAGGCATGATACACGTAGATAACAGAATATAGAGGAGATTGCCATGAGATGATTAAACCATACTGGATTATTGATTTTAAAAAATGACGTTAAAGAGTAATGTTTTGCGAATTTTGAATTACGTCATACAACGGGCGTACTTTCTAGCATATAATAATTGCTCTTCTCTCAGTTTGTCTGTAACACTAAGCGATATATTTGACGAACTTGAAGAATAATCTAGTGAAATGTCCCCAACGTGGCACTATTTTGCCCCTGGGTGACGAAAAGTTCGTCAAAATTGCAAAAATGACACCAAATAAATTTATTGGGTACTACTAAATATTTTTACATGTCGTCATACGGAAAAGCGCCAAATGTAGAATTCAACGGTGACAAAAGTGTGCTGACATCAATTTTTCACTACGAAAGAAGTAAATTCGTTACTTTATATTAGGAAAGTCATGTGCTGTCCACATCAGATTATTAGACTAAAAAAGTTAAAATTGAACTTAAATAGACATTGTATATCACCTAAAACTAATTAAAATACTTTTATAAATAGTAGATTACGAATTCAATGGAATGCAAGTTAGTAAAATATGAATTAGGTTTGGTAAACAAAGTAACAATCCGTAGGAAAAAAAACTAAATAAAAATAGAATGAATAACAATGGATAGAAATTTATGAATATGTAAAATTATCAGGGGGTATATATAAATGAATTGCCTTCTTGAAAAACTAATTCTACTCTATTTTCATAAGGACTAAGTCAGATGTATCTAAATAGTAATATTGTAAAAGATAATTTTGAAAATTGTCAATATTTTGTCAGGAATCATTTTTTTATCTATAATCATTTATTCATTAAATTCCAATTACAAAAGATAGTAATAGCAGAGTAAAACTAAATATAGTAAAATTAAAATTAATCTATAGATAGTAAAACTAAAAATGACTATAGATAGGAAAACTAAAAATAATCATTTAGATTTTAAATCAGATATCAGGACCTTACATCATAACTTTAGTAGTTCCTATAATTGAAAAATTATAAACTTGTATGTTTTTGCTGCTAAAAAAAAATTATTTATCTTTTTGCTGCTTTTTAATAACTACATCTGCCTAATGACCATTTTAATCATAGTTTTATGATTTGTTTATTACAAGAGCTACACATTTAAACTTATACCTTAACGAACATTACAATAAACACCACTCTTCTAATTCTTACTGGGTTATTTTATTTAAACATAATATTTATAATTCTATTAATTTTAATGATTTATTTAATAATATCACCATTCACTGCCAAACAGTTTTTAACATATTTAAAAGTTGTTAAGACATTTCAACGTTGTTAAGACATTCAAATATAACAAACTAACGGGGTGATCAATATTTAATTATAATGATATTTCTCAATCTCTCTCTCTTTTGATGGTGATACAGATGCAAATGTAGATAATTGTTGTATGTATAGGGATGTAAAATAAGATAGGCATATTTAATTCAACGCTAGGTCATATAGTTGTTACTGGAGACTTAATATTGTTAATGCTTAATCTTATAAAATGCCATGTCATTCTGAACAACATTTAATTACTCTCCTATAGTAACCCTTCTATTATATTAAAATCTATAAATTTAGATAAATATATTCATAAAATAGCATGTAAATATGCACTGCCATTAGGAGCATTTAATATGCGGAAATATCCTATCTTATATATCATTCAAAATACGATTAATTGTGTAACAGTTTATAAATCATTATATACATTTGTTAAATTAAAAATCTTAATCATTAATTAACAGAAATCTTTTGTAATTACTTATGTAGATAAAGTCGCAATAATTATGCAATCCTATGCAAAAAAATGCATATACAATATTAAATAAATTATTTAAAGAATAATAATATCCTTAAACTTGACTCACATTCTCTTAATAGTATGAATCAAAAAATTACTAATATATATAATGATTTAATATTTACGCTCTAAATTTCTAAAGCATCCATATATTGTTTCAATTCCAACATTTCATAAAACCTCCGTCAAATGTAGAACTGTCACCAAGTAGCCATAATACGTATTCTACTACTGTTAGTAAATTATTACTTACTTATTTAAAAGAACTAAATAATAGCCTTCGTTATTTTCGAATATATTATTTTATTCTTGATAATAGTAATGTACTATTAATTGATACATTATATATAATTGATGATATTTATTATCTACAGACATTTGATTTAAAAGATCTCTCTAATAATATTAATATTCTAGATCTTTATAATATCATTTTAGCACTTTGTAAATGCATTTGTTGCTGATCATGCTGACCACAGTAAAATAAAAAAAATTCCTAAACTTCACGCTTTGAGATATATATTTTTTAATAATTACATATTTCAGAGATAATTTTTGAAATGTATTTCCGAAATAGTTTCAGAATATATTCCAGAAATATTTTCAGAATATATTACTTACAATTACTAGGAGTCTTGCAAAGTGGTTGTAGTAATAGTATATTAGCTAATTTGTATCTCTATATAGTTCAGAAATAATTTCAGAATATATTACTTACAAACAGAGATCAAGATAACGCCTCTATATGCGTATTTCACGCTATAAAATAAGCAAATATGCTTTTTAAATTAAGTAATGCATATTTTTACGCACTGATTTTGTAAACAGAAAATAAAAAAAATATTTTTTACAATCGCAAATTAAACAATTATACATCTTAAAATTCATTTCATAATGTTTATAAGATGCATTAATTGTGCTATCAGATATACAATGTATTTTGTTTATTAACACAAATAAAGTGTGTAGTGCATTTCATTTTTTATAGAAAATACAATAAATTTAATAAATACCTGGAAATTTGAGGGTAACTGTACATTTGTTAAAAATTACTCCTCTGAAAAGCAAAATACGCCTTTAAATAAAGTCATTGAGTATTTTTACACTCTTCTGGAAAAATCCAGCCTTCCTTCCTGTGTCGATTGGAATAATTTCAAATCAAACCTTAGAAACACCACCCTGCTCATCCCTAATATTAACTGCCCTGCTGACATTGATAAAGCTGCCCAAAAAATCACCCTCGAAATTCAAAACTCCCTGTCTAAAGCTTCCTCCTCTCGTCCCCCCCCCCCCGCTACAACTCCCTTCCGCATAACATCCAAACCCAGATTGTGTATAGAAATTTTGTTCGCCGCCTCTAGCAAGTAACTAGAGACCCCCGCACTAAAACCCACCTTAACTCCGTAAATAAAAATAT